>WOVY01012912.1:0-334631 GCA_013436015.1 Rhipicephalus annulatus
CCAGCAGACCAAACTCTGCGCCAACCTGCACCGCATTTCACTCCGCCTCATACCACGGCCCCATACATGCTTCAGGCAGTCCAAGTAGGCCCGTACCTGAGCGACCGCCGACCGATTCCGCGAAAATCAGATGTATGGCTGGCCCCTGATTGACGTCCTCTTTGCTGTCACTGTGGAGACCTGGGCCCATCTACCGACAGTGCACTTATCGAGAGCTGAGACTTTCTGGTTTTTCGATGGGTTGTATAACTCAACCTGAAGATATCATCCAAGAGCTTCGCTGTGAAAGATGTCTCTCGATTGTGATAACATATGACGGCGCGCCAGGCCGTAGCACAATTTGATGCATAAAAAAAACTGGCAACTTCAGTTGCGGTCCCTCGTGGCAATGCCTTCATCTTAGCGTAACGCGTCAAGTAATCGGTTGCGACAATAATCCATTGTTTGCCGGAAGAAGAACAAGGAAACGGGCCTAGGAGATCCATTCCCACTTGATCAAACGGTGTAGGGGGTGATCGATTGGTTGTAGATGGCCTGCACGCTTTAAGGGTGGTGTTTTGCGACGCTGGCATTCACGGCATCCCTTCACGTACCGTTTGACTCAGGCAGACATTTTAGGTGATGCGAATTTTCTTCAAGTGCCACTGAACTCTTTATAGTTAACAGTGAATGCCATTTATTTCCCATTGCCGGGCCCCCAGGACGCATTTTCCCTCATGCGCTACTTTGCTTACTGTTTTTTTTATGTTGCATACTTTTCTTGAGCACCGGGTCGATACTCTCTTGGGGGAAGTGTAATGCCACCTGGTGTTCTGCGCTAGCGAACAGTGAGCCAGTTCTGTGCAGTGAACGAAGAAGGACAAAGACGAGCAACCCGTGCCAGCGGAGACGTCCTTCTTTCTGTCTCAGATTTTGACAGTCACGTCTCCTTGTATTTTCTTCGAGCTCCTAGCGCGTGGCAATATCTTGTGACTGTATTCAAGAAAAAAACAGCGCATCAGTTGCGCAGCTTGAATTATGTAGTTACCTTTGTAAGGGATCATTCCTTTGTTGAACATTCATAACAGTCACTGAAAAGACTACGTCATACTCAAACCACAATTGTCACAAGTAGGTATATTGTACAATTTATATACTTAGCAGTCATAGCATCATCATTGAAATTACTCATATATATTGGAGCACGACCAGAATCTGTTATAGCGAGGACACTGTGTCTCCATCAGTAAAAATAACATGGTGTTCGCTACTCCCGCAAAAATAGATATCACTTTGCACATCGAGGTATATATTGGCCCCGAAGAAACTGCAATGTTTCGGCAGATTCTGCTAAGCGATGCACTGAATTTAAGTTAAAATTGTGTCATGAAGGAGAAGAGAAATTTGCTTGTCCTAAATCATCTATAGCTTGCTTCTTAGAAAATAAATATTGCATTCAATACGCAAGTTTAACACAAACAATAGTCGCACTGTAAAGTAATGCTGTAAAAAACGCAGAGTTCTCAAAAGCAGTGTACTATCGTGAAAAGCTGTGCACTGAAAACTCATATCTGCAGCTGCTACCACGTTTACCATGCACAATAGCTCCATAGTTTTATGATACTCTTCTCACATCCATTGTCCTAGCTCGACTACCTCGAGAAACAGAGAGGATACTTGTTTTTTTTTAATACTTGCTAAACGCTAATCAAAATTTTGGGGAGCATAAAGCTTCGCCTTTAGAAGTTGAACGCCATAGCGACAGCTTGTTCCTAGTGCGTATCTCAGACATTTAGTGCATGAAACCTTTTCGAATTTGCTATGCACTCACTATACGTGGCGTTAAGAGAATAGATGCAGTGCCATGTGGGCCTTTTGTAAGGGGGTACCGGCTTTCAACCATGGAGCTATTATGCTAATCACATATTCTGACGCCCTCCGGCAATAGACGCTTGTACCACGCATTATTGCTGATATATTTCATCTTGCATTTCGAAGAATGTATACAGGACGCATGTGTTTGGGAAGCATGAAAGCTACTTTCATGAATTTGCAAGCAGACGAAGTTTTTGTCGCTGTTTTCACAAGCAGAGGCTTGGTGATGTAGTACAACATCCGCTTGCCACGCAAACGACCCAGGTTCGATCTCTCACTCGGCCCAACAACCCTGGTGCGTTCCTTACTCTTCTTCGGGATTTTATGGCATTTACTTACTTTATTTGCATCATTCTCAATTTTTGAGTAACGCATAGGATGATGATTTTTCGCTCACCACCAACGACGCGCCAACACCAGATTTCTGCGAAAAATCTCTCTAATGCTATGGCGTTAAAATATCATCTTGTGTGCCGTAGTGCAGAAGCGGTTCGGAAAAAAGTTCACAAGACAGGAAAAGCGCCCACTTGCAAGTGAGCCTGTATCTTGTCTTGTGCACTTTCTTCCAAACTGACCTGTACACTCCTACGTAAGATCCTCCGCCAACGGACCCAACAATACAATATTTTGCAAAATTATAATAGGTATGTGGTGTAAAATGAAAACTGTCTCGTTGCTTGAAACTCGGGGTGACAAAGTACCAAAACGGGGACGAGAACGCTGGGTAGAGAACACGCAGGACGCAAGACTCAGCGCATTTCCAACGTATTGATGTACAGCCATCGGCACTGCTTTTTAGAATGAATCACAATCACTTTCAGGCAATCTGCTTTCAGCCAAACAGCTTCACGTCATCTTGTTTCAGCAAGTGTACTCGGGCTCATGACGTACCTGTGTCAATAGGATTTTTTACCCGCTTTCAGTGAAGACGAACCGAGTAATTAAGAATGAAAGGCACGGAGGTAAACCAGCTTAGAGCAACTGGTATGCTACCCCACATATTGGGAAGAGGATGGGGAACCATTGCAACATGCAAAGTATTGAGCATAAGAACATGCATGTGTATATGCCCTGCGTGTAGGTCTCAGTCACAATGATTGATTGATATGTGGGGTTTAACGTCCCAAAACCACCATATGATTATGAGAGACGCCGTAGTGGAGGGCTCCGGAAATTTCGACCACCCGGGGTTCTTTAGCGTGCACCCAAATCTGAGCACACGGGCCTACAACATTTCCGCCTCCATCGGAAATGCAGCCGCCGCAGCCGGGATTCGATCCCGCGACCTGCGGGTCAGCAGCCGAGTACCTTAGCCACTAGACCACCGCGGCGGGCTCAGTCACAATTGAATCATTCTTTATAGTTGCCTCCTGACGCAGAAATTGGTCGTTATCATGAATAATTATCTGGCTTTTTGTGTTGTTGTCGCTGCTGCGAATTCTTTTCATCCTTCCACCGAATGAAATGGCAATAGACGACTGCAATACATTTTATATTAATTTTGTTATCAAATTATCTCTATACAAAAATTTACAGTAAAAATTTCCTACAAATTTCGAAACATGGTTGGCCAAGTCAGGCGCGTAAGAAACTTCAAAATGAGCACTTTGAATCAGCGTTACTCACAGCGTTGCAAATGAACTATCGCAAAAAGTCCTGGTGTTTGCGTCCAGACAGACGCGGCTCTCACTCAAGATGCTCTGGTCGTTTTGGTGCGAGCCATCCAGAGCCTAGCCAAGGCGCGTGCATTGGAGGCACCACCACAATTCAGCTGCCGTGCAAGCTCTGCGGAAAGGAACCTGACTCAGTCGAACATGCTTAAAGAAGCCGTGAGAAAGGTAAGTTCAATATCTTAAATTTCTTCAATACGATTAGTTGCGACACTTGTTATATGATAAAAACTTTTTATTGGGTCCTGAAGGATTCCAAGCATAATTTTTATACGATGGTTACCGTGGGTGCAACACGCACAAAAAGAGGTTTGTTTTAAGTATGAAGTCTAATAGTGATTTTGAACGTAACAATGCGTCGTGAAGTTGCGTCATCAAACCTTCTCAATAACTTCCCTGAAGTTTTCAATCTTGCCAAGGTAGCATTGAAATGTGCCATGTCATTGTTGCAATATAGCTAACACAAGTAACACAAGCGGAATGTGCAGGCGAAATGGCTCTTCATAGAAACCCGCGTACAATACAGCAGCGAGATTGCTCCTATTTGTTAAGTATGTGTGTATTCATTGCAGAATAAAACATTGTCTCGGACTTTGACTCCAAGCCATATATAGTAGCACCACCAGATCATTGGCCATATGACATGTATTGTCACACAAACTAAATTTTTACATAGTGATCTTACTAGTAGTAAGACTAACCTGGCTTCTTTGAAATGCACTGTGTAGGCCCGTTAATTCACCAGCTATAATTGTAGATAAGATCATTTTTGGTGCCGATGATATATTTCAAGGTTTGTTGAAAAATCTGTTCCATATTTAGGTGCTAATAAGGAAACAATTCGCCCATGCTCCATCAAATGGTTTGACGCTGTTGGACGAATAAGCTCTTGAGACCACGGCCATAATTTGTGTATATAACGCCAGAACCACAAATTCTCGTAAATCAAATATGTCAAATAGACCTAATAGCTCGTTCTCTGAAGGAGGTGTCCTTAATGTGTAATTTTCTTGTCCACAGTGGTAAATTTGCCGGCTGTGTACATGTTCGAAGTTCCGTCACATTAGAGCGCTATGGACGTATGAGAGAGAAATAAGAAATGGAAGGAGAAGATGTTTTATTTTGGGGTTCGCATAAACCAAAGGTTACTAAAACTTTGTGATTTTGGTAACAAGGTCTATTTCTTCACAATGACGGCTATTACTCAAACTAATAGCAAATGTCGGGCACCGAGCATTGTTTTAAAGGTAGAAAAAGATCTTTAATTTCGTGGTTTTGAAAAAACAGAAGATAACTAAGATTTAGTGATTCTGATAGCAAAGTCTACATCTTCACAAATGAGGTGTTTACTTAAAGTATGAGTAGTGAAACTGATAGAATATATTTAAACCGAGTACGCCACCCACTACACCACGCCAGGACATGATAAAATATATTTGGTAGCGAACCTTGTTAGGAAGTATTACAGGATATCGCGCAGACTGTACGCGAGATGTACAACGCCAACATCCCGAGCGTAAATCAACAAAGTGAGTAGTGCTCGTTCGTGTACATTGACCTTGATAATCCCTCGCGAGACTTCATATGCCGATTTGATAGCAAGGTGTACTTCTGAGTGCTGGCATGGCATTCTGTGTTGTTGCTGCAACTGAAACCATTGAGTCACCTAACTTTGAGACTAGGAATGGCCCCTTGTCATTCGTGGTGTTCTACACTATGAGTAGTACCAACTTACACACCTTTGCACATTAAACCTCGCTAAGTCGTCCTCTCGTCAGCCACACCTTTTACGGTACCTTCAATCATTGCATGTAACAAGATTACTTACTGCAGGCCTCGTTCTCCGTTACATTCTCCAAGTACTGCTTCCTACGAAAAGCAAAAATTTTTCTCGTTTCCGCCTTGTAAGATGCAGTCGTCAAAAAGAACGAAAGCAGGCAGTCTTTGATTTCATTTCTTTTCACGAGTCAATGGTAAATTTTCTATCACAAATGTGAGGCTATCGCTGGGCTTAGCACTGGTGTTATTTCCACACAGGCCTGATTGCTGCTAGTAAAGAAGTGGGGGGGGGGAGTTTAATTACGCTGTTCCTTAATTTATACTGATGCTCTTGTATATCAACTACTTTTGTTGTAACAGTGTATATTTTAGTAAGACTAGAAATGCTCGGCAGAAATATCTGTTAAGGCATGTAGTACATGTAGTGGCTGTGGTATATGGAATATTTTTCTCTAGCTTTTGCAGCAACTCATTCTTCTATAGATGTGGCCGTGGTAATTACTACTCGCCGTACTTAGTGGCCCTGCTCATAAGTAGAGAACGTGCTCATTGGTATCGTGGTGCGGTAACGCAAAGGTTGCTGGGATTATGTGGCTGGGCTTATGACGGCAAAAGAGCTATCGTTTTTGCCACCAAAACAATGACTCAAGGGAAGCCACGGCATCTTCTGTATGAAGTGCTAGTAGATGAATCAGCGTAATGATACTTGAGGAACTTACGCTGCGATTCACTCACGCGCCCTTATATAACTTATATAACAGACACATTAAGCAATGGCCGTAACACCAGGAATAGCACATGCAACATGTAACTAAACACACATGATGGAAGTACTATAACAGGACATAGCAAGCTTATCAGAGAGCCCACTTATTGGCGCGTGACAGTTTTATTATGAATTACAGTAACATATGAGATACTAGATAGTTTGCGTGCATCAGAAACGACAGAGGCATAGTAGTGGTAAAGTGGGGAAGCAAGCATTGCAACAAGACAGGCAACAGGAAGTGCAAGGGATAGATGTAGGCCGCACAAACAAAATAGCATTCAGTTCTCACCCACAACATGTGGCGAATGTCGGTTTGGTGGGTTCGTTCGGGGCATACTGAAAGTTCCGCAGGTTGTGACGTTACTTCCACTGCTTTAGCTACCAGGTTTGGAGCGACTCTGCGAGTTGGTGGTCCATGACGACTTTTCGGCTGAACACACAATTTCGGGAGACAGAGATGTCAATCGTGCGGCTTGCTAAATGGTATCGCTCCCTCATTTTGGGGATAATTGCCGGCTCCTACGACGTGTCGATGCCTTGCCGGTCACTTCTTGGGTGTACACAGGATGTGCGCACGACTTTTTAAATGCGAAGCATTTCTTGGCAACTTTTGGCGACTTTGAGCGTATCTATCTATCTATCTATCTATCTATCTATCTATCTATCTATCTATCTATCTATCTATCTATCTATCTATCTATCTAGCCGCCTACAACATTTAGCTCTCCAGGCCGTTTCGATAATGGTATCAATACCAAACATGGCTTGACAAAACATGACTGTAAGAAGAATATATTTGACTAGTGATAACATGAAAATCATGACATGTATTTCATGAATGTCATGAGTTACATCTCATGGTTCTGCAGCTCTTCCAGTGTTTCGTTTACATGGCACGTTGCAAAACTGGTATGGTATGACATGATTGCATGACGAACACAAGCGACAGACCCTGGTGTGAAAATCATGATATGCGTGTCATGTAACAACATGAATTCATGCCACGCTCATGATGCGCTCACGGCCGTTTCGCTAGCGTCACATATACCAAATTTGGTATTTCAGTACGTAAATAAATTATATGAAGGTATGTGACGGGTGCAACATGATAATCATGAGATGCGTGTCATCTACAAGATGGCTACATGCCACGCTCATGGTGGGCTGGCAGCCGTTTCGCTAGCTTCACTTAGATACCAAATTTGATATTACGGGACGTGAATGGATGACAAAGGTACGATACTCATCCAAACATGATAAAAAGGAGATGCGTGTCATGTAACAACATGACTGCATACTACGCTCATGATGCGCTCGCGGCCGGTTCGTTAGCTTCACATGTACCAAATTCGGTATTACGCGACGCGAACGGACAACGTAGGTAAATGACACATGAAAACTTGATAATCATGACATGCGTGTCATGTCAAAACATGACCACATGCTACATTGATAATGCGCTCGCGGCCATTTCACTAGCTTCACATAAGCCAAATTTGGTATTACGTGACGCCAATGGATGACGAAGGTATGTGACTAGTGCAAAAATTATAATCATGAGATGCGCGTCGTGTGAGAACATGACTACATGCCACAGTCAAGACGCCAATACATTTCGACATAGATTGGTGCACGTGCTCGCTGGCGTTCATTTCGTCGCGTCATGCCGGCTTTGCAACACCAGGCGCCGGGCCTGCCATATACTCGCAGGCACGCGTCGCGCTGCGTTGCCTTGATGCATGCGCGTTTCAGGGCGTCCGGCGCCCCTCCGTCACGAAAAGAGAGAGACGCAGTGTTTTCTGGGTAACGCATCGGTGCGAAATTCAGAGCCGGCTGCCGTCGGGCCGTGCCGATGGACGCTGGTCACGCCTGGCGTCAGACTATAGAGTGCTCGCGTTTTGCGGCCGTAGCGTCGCTGTGCCCAGCGAGCGCACGCGTCAACGCTACATTGAAGTATATTGAGCCCTTCACGATGCGCTCGCTGCCGTTTTGCTAGCTCCACATATGCCAAATTTGGGATTACGTGACGCCAATAGATGACGAAATATATTAGTGGTGCAAACATGATAATCCTGACATGCGTGTCATGTAAGATCATGGCAACAGGCCACGCTCATAGTGTGCTCGCGGTCATTTAGCTAGCTCTCATATACTAAATTGGGTATCAAGTGACGTGAACTGATGACGAAGGCAAACGACACATCCAAATATGATAATCATGACACGGAAGTCATGTAAGGCATCATTTACCGCAACCTCGTGACGTTTTGCTGATTTTGAAGTGACATATCAACATATCTCATTCGTACTTCGTATATCATCAATTCCTTGTGTACGTGGGATTTGCCTTTTTTTTTGCATCTGACACCGGAGCTTTTCTCTGTCAGAGAAATAAAAGGGCCGTCACAGCGTTTCACTGTGCAGGCCACTAGATAATAATTAAGTTTATTTACAAACGTAGCTAGCAGCTGCATTATAGAAGTGGAAGTAAAATATGCTAGAACGACAAATAGCGGGAGCAGCGATCAACGTTTGTAAAGTTATCTTCCACTTCTAGTGATAACGAACAGGAAAAGTATATGAGGCTGTAAGCGCGCTAGGCAAGCTTTTTACAATAAGAACACTAAGAATACACATGGTCCACTATACTTAGTCTAACACTTGGGCACCAGAGAAGTCACTGCCTGAAGGGCTGTTCTGGATAATACCTGATCATGGTTTGGTTTTGATAAGGCACCTCACAAGGCTCTCCACTGTGAAAGCGTTTAAAACGCTGGATAAACAGAGCCACAGACGCTGTAATTATATTCAACAGAAGCTGACTAATGAGGAGCTCTTAGCTGTACACCAGTCGCGAACAAGCACAACCAATTACCGGCGCTATGTATTTATGCGGAAGTTGGGGAGGTGTTTATCTCGAACAAGGCGTGCTGTTATTTCGTCATCAACGCATTGTGCTTTTGACGTTTGTTCAGAGTACATCTGTAATAGGTGTTCATACTTAGTTTTCACAAGATAGTGGTTTTTATTGGCATTTAGGAGAATATCGAGGATGTTTTCAGGGACACGAATATTTTATGCAAATGTGAAGGCAATTAGGCGAAATGATCAGTTTATGTTATTCTACATAAAAAAATCAAGAAGACATCGATGAGGCGGCTTCGCTTTCGCGACGACGACGACGTTCAAGCACGCAAGTCATCTTGTCGAAGACACGTGTTTTTCAACACCCTACAGCTGAGCAGAAGTTTTGTGTGCACTCTTGCCTTAAGCATTGTTTATGAAAAGAGGTTGTGAAAATTTATCTATCTGGGAAGAATAAACGAAGAGAGACACTCAAAGAGAAACACTCGTCTTTGTTTTGCCCTTGCAATATCACACTATTTACTGAAGGAAGCAGCCCAATCTCACAATTTAAGCGATGAATTTATTTAAAAAGCGGCCTTGGGTAAGTGCGTTTTGCAACTAGCCGACCGGCTTTGAAAAGTGACAAGCGTGGAAATGTTATCTGTGAAAATGTTCGCTGGAGGACACTGCGAGAGTAGTACGCTTTGGTAAATGATAGGAAGCTTCTGTCAGCCAAGCAAAGCACAACTTGAATTATTGTTTTGCACTTAAAATTCCTAAGCTCAGATAATTGTTAACTATTTTATACAAGGCGAATATAGCTTTATTGATGATCCTCATTGGTGTCCAGAGTGGGCGAGGTTGCGAGTTCCTTTCCTTTACTCTTATCCATTACCTGGTGGCCCTTGTTCACAGAGAGGAACTGGTTGAAAACTGTTTGAAATTTCAGTTCACCAAATCTTGTTTCTTGCAGACACGTTTCTCGGGTTTGAGTGGACCATTGTGGCTGGACGCATCGGGCCAACGGAGAAACGTGTCCCTCTACGTGGCAAAACTCAAGCGTACGGGACTGATTTCGGTAAGTGATGTCAAATTACAATAGCAGACGCGAGCGCTGGCCCGGACAGCAAAGAGAGAACGCCGATCCAAGCTGGGTATCTCACAAATCTGCGATTGGGACGCACGCATCGCGAATGAAGTAGTTTGTGAGCGAAAATTCTCAAAGAAGCCCGTGAGGGCGTGAAGGAGCACGAAGCATTCCACGGACTCTCATTGATGATTGGAGAAAAGGCGGGTACACAGAATACGTCACGTGAACTTCCGGTCAAATCCACTGGTTTTGGCGGAGCAAAAATTTTTCCTCCAAAGAGCAATCTGTGATCTGCGGTTGCTTTCAATATGTCATTTGAACACACAGCACACACTTTCGGTTCTACATTGGAATGTGATTGCTCCGCTTAGAGCAGAAAAACCGTGATCTAGCTCTGCTGTTTGAATTCACCATTGAATACTTGGTTTTTACCATTCATGCAGTTTACGAGCGACATTTAGTTCACATGTTTGCATACAATATTACTTTGAAAATATGTTTTTTTCACAATAGTATTGGACAACACGTTCACTTCATTTCCTATAGGGAGGGACGTCGCGGATAGTTAAAATTACATGCAGTCGTGCCTCATTTTAGATGGGTAAATTATGTTTTGTAGGGTAGCAGTTTTATACGCGTCTCTCGAGGACTTAAATTGTGAGACATTGAACAGGTTTCACATGAGCTTACATCAATAAACATCTGTTCACTTGTCACCTACCAGGCATAGTCATGCCACTCAGACACTACTGTGGTTAACCGTAGGACAGGGTGTGAGATACATGTAACATGTGACAACAAAGACTTCGCAACCTACGTCACAACTCTTATTATTATTCAGAAGAGAACTTTATTTAGCCGTTGTCAGCAGACTTTCTGCCACCTTGGTTAGATTTATGCCACTTGTTTACCATTCCACATTATGAACCTTGTTAAGTATAACTTCAGCATGAATGGTGAATGAACGAATAATGCGTTGCCTTGAAGTAGGTATGACATTGCGTTGTCATGCAGTACATATAAGACTGTGAATTTAACGTGGGGTTTGAATTTAGTAGATAACGGTTGTTGTTTGCTTAGTTAAATAATATAATTTTTTGTTGTGCAACTGTAGCATAGCACACTTGTGTTCCTTCGTTAACATCTGATGCTTTTATAGCTCGCCGAATTTTTTTTCACAGTAATAATATTATAGTGTAATAGCATTAAACGATTGGTTTAGCTAAAATTTCAGCATCGCTGTTGGCAGTGGCATTCTTGGTAGACATTGAAGTGGCCTAGAGATGAAATTTGACATACATGAGAATGAAAATATTTTTAAAAATTTGGTCTAAGTGAGAGACGAACTTGTACCTCTTGCGGCTAGTCGGTGTTCTACCAGAGAGCCACTTCCGCATTTTGGGCTGCTTAAGAAAAATGTTATATTAATATAATCTACCAAGCAGCCATCTAGATGAAAGAAGCATTACGTTGCACAAACTTACCATTCCACCAGGCGTCAAAACGTGCGAATTGCGCAATGATTCAGCCGCCCGCTCATTACAAAGTGGGTTACTTCGCAGATTCGCGTGACAGCTTGCGGGCGGGTACTTCGCCAATTTTTGAATCGAATATGATGGCGTAGCGGGCATTTCGCAACTTCTTTTGCAGTAGGCATGCTATAGTAGTTATAACGCATGCTATAATAGCTATAATGGCCAATGCCACGTGCATAAATACTCCTTGCCTGTGGTATGCTTGATCATGACAAACTGAAGGACACAATGCGCCATCCTGTCCTACTTCAGAAAGTGAACGTTAAGCGTGCTTGAAGTATTTTCTTTTGCGTTTTTGTATCGTGCAAACAAACTAATTTCAAGTGCCACCCTAGGAAGACTGCAAAAAATTTGTATTTTTGCAATGGAATTTCTTGCCTGATCTTGGTACTTTTCATGTATGCATGTTGATTCTCAGGTTGGAACTTGGAGTACGTCATCAGGGCTAAACATTACTCGAGCAGAAAAGTTGTTTGAAGACGAAATACTCAGCGTTTTGAAGAACAAGACTTTGAGGATAACGACGATATTGGTGAGACCATTGTTGACTCTTAATACATGATGGAAGTTGCGGCGCCAGACAAAGTTTTGTGTTAAGTAGGTAGTCGGACTGGTAAAGCTGCATTTCATGGGATCGCAGTAATATACATATACTTTTGTCTTGTAGGATGTGAAAGGGTAAATTAGCTGAAAGATGCATAAGTGAAGATCTGTGGAAATTATATCGTCAAAACAACAGCAGGAAATGAGAGATTTCAGCCGATTGGAGAAAATGTGTATCTGGATGCATGTTAGATACTGTCAAAAGCTAGAAAAATGTATTAAATTAAAAGCCTTATTAGGCTTCTAGAGAGAAAAAGAGATAAATAAGGGGAAAGATGGTAAGATCATTGCAAATCAAACTTCTTGTTTGCTGCCCTCTATATTTTGCTCTGCATGATCATTAACGGTCACATGCTAGATTATTTGAAGATGAAATTATGGAGTATGCTAAACAGTAACAGGGGCTTTTAGCGTATGCGTATATTTTTTTTCGTCGACGTGTGTCTGGATACCGCATTGAATCAGCGCTTGCGCATGCGTTTATGAAACTCATACCTGCTTCCAAGGAACACAAACTTCTCTCCAGGTATGTTTCAAGTCTACAACCATACATACATCCCGAATTCGCCTTCGTTCACTGCTACTTCCTATATCCACTATCCACAGACTCAAGCCACCAAATCAATCGAAGCCAATGCCCAAGCGCCATTTACGAACACGCTGTTTGATCTAAATTACCCAATATGAGTGAACTATTCACCTGGATCATCCAATGGCTAAGGCACTTGGCTGCTGACCCGCAGGCCGCAATATCGAATCCCGGCAGCGGCGGTCGCATTATCGGTGGAGGGGTAAATGCTTGAAGTGGATGTGCTTAGATTTACGTGCACGTTAAGAAAACCGATGAGGTCGAAGTTACCGCAGCCCTCCACTACGGCGTTAATCATAATTATTAACGTAAACTCCAACAAATACTATTAATTTGTGTGATCTAGAAAATGGAAGCCGCAAACGTGAGCATCATAAAGCTCCTTAAAGAGCGGAGAGGTTGTGCTACCTATAGCGAGGAAGACAAGAACCAGGCAAGCACCAAATGGTTCTTGTAGGAACGCGTTGCAGCAGCGTAGTTAAGAATGAGTGTCGTCTGTATTCAAGAGAAAAAAAAACATGTTCATTACTATGGTTCCACAAGTGTCGCAAGATTTCGGCACCACCGGTCGGTAACACAATATTCCAATGCCCCTATGCGAAGACAGGAATACAGTACACGCTAAATACGTCTAATATTATTTTTACGCAATGGTGACTGCGTGTTATCAAAGGAAACATAGTTTGAATGCATTTATGAAGTGCTTTTAGCTTGTACGTATACTTCTTTAGGTAACCGCGTTATCAGACACCAGAATTAATCTGCGCATGCACGAGCTTGTACGAAACGTGGAACATTTACGAACCGTGTACTACTCTCTCGAAAGGTCTTACGTTTCCGGCCCCCTTTCGCAAATTCACCTTCGTTCGTGGCTAAGCACGGTTCGTAGATGATTTCTAAAAGATCAAATAGAAAATAAAAGTAAACCCCGTAACTGACTGCATCATAGTGCGACACCTCAACACTGGCTCACGAGAGATGGGGGTAAGGAGGGATTAAAAAGGTTAGGGAGGATTAAAAAGGAGAGTGAAAGAGATAAGAACAGGTACAGATATACGCACTTGCAGAGGTAAGAAAAAGAAAAGACAGACACGGTCGCAAGATTCCGAGGACTCAGCGAGAGCTTCACGGCGTCAAGATATGGCGGAGGGCCTTCCTCCGTGGCGGAGAGCGGGCCGGTCGGCCATAGCTGCGCTGTCGTTGGAGATTGCGGGGGCCCAACCGGTTGGCACGGAATCTAACGAGCGAGTCCAAGCACGGTTTTGGCCTTGCGGAGACTCAAGCCGCAAATGCGAGTGCGATTTGTGATCTGCTTGTTTCACCCAGATTACTGAAGCTGGAGGACCTGGAATGCCGCAAACGTAAACGTAAGAGACCTAAAGCGGGATAGGTGGCGCAATCTGAGGCGGTCGAGCAAAACCAGGAGAGCACAAACTTGTTCTTGTCGAAATTGTCATGCATTTCACTTCTTGATTAATGCTTTGTAGCGGGACATTGGCGAAAGAGTTCCTTTTTCACTAATTTTTCCTTCCTGACAGTTTTGACTACGATGTATTTTACCACGCTTTGTGAGTGCGTTTACTTTGTATATTTTTTATGTAAGCCCCCTGCTGTAGTGCCCGATGGGGCGATGCAGGTATACAATAAATAAATAAATACTGAACGCTAACAAACGTGTCCATGTCATCACGAGGTGTCAACACCATCGTCCGGTAATCCATTGTGTTTATACAATAGTAAACGCTAAAACAATAAAAACATCTATTACTGTTTTGCCTCAGTTATGATTCAATTTTAACAAAAATCAAGTATAGTTTCAATGCATTTTCATCACCCTTTAGTGGCTTGCACAAACTAGAAGGTACATGTTTACGTACGTACATACTTGTTTACGCATGGGGAGCTGAAACTTTTTAAAAACTTGCGTTCCTGTCTTCCGGTAGCACGTTAACGTAAAAATGCATAGATACAAGCTAAAAGCCTCTTGAAGCAGAATTCCGGAGCTCTCCACTACGGCGTCTCTCATAATCATATGGTGGTTTTGGGACGTTAAGCCCCACATATCAATCAATCATCAATCAATCTTGAAGCAGAAAACATGCAGGTGATGTCGTCAAAACTTCAGAATGAAGCTCTCGCGTATGTCTTACACGATGCTTACTGCAGAATGCACCATACGTCATGCTCAAGAAATCCGCGCACAAGCTCGAGGGAAACGACCGCTTCGAAGGTTACTACGTGGATTTGCTCCGTGAAATATCCGCAACGCTGGGACTTCCGCTACCGGCTGAAGCTCGTCAGAGATGGCGCCTACGGAACCCGTGATTCACAGGGCAGGTGGAACGGCATAATGCGCGAGCTTGTGGACATGGTAAGCTTTGATTGAGAAAATTCACTGCGTACTCCAACAAATGAGTGTAACAGAAGCCAGCTTTTTAGGGACAACTGTCGTACTTGCTTGTGCAGATTCTGATTATAACACTCTGCATCCTCCATAAGCTGTCCACGCAGTGCTTCAAAAAGTTTGGTGGCGCTCCGGTTCATAAAATACAACCGTTATGAAATACCTTGTGATTTAAGAGCTTTGGTGTCTTCAGACTAAATGGTATTTTCAACTCAAAAATATCGTTTAGCTTCTGCCGCTTCTAATAGAAACAATAACTTATAACAGAATTGCTACCAGCTTAGGGTATCGTTATTCTCTGTAAAAAAAACATCATCATACCGTATAATCGGTTCACATACATAGACAGCTTTCACCTGCTTGTGTCATATGCGTAAAAGCTCAGTATGGCTAATATGGCATGCATCATACGTTTTCGCCCTCGCTCTTTCTTCAGCGAATTTACACGCCAGCATAATGAAAACGACCGTAGCTAGTTGTTGAACTCTGGCTAAGGGTGAAACAGCCGCAGTGCTTAATGGTTGATATTACTATTGGGAGTCAAGATATCGTTTTTGAACTATAGACACCGAAGTTCCTAACCACTTTCATTTCGTAGGAATAAATATTAACGCGTGCTGTCATCTTCTTTTCACTGTGAACAGAACGCCGTGCTCTAAAGCTTTGTTCTATTTAACACTATGATTAGGGATGACGTTACCGAGGACAAGTGGGTAATAAGTGAAATGATACCATCTACTAGAATGAAAGTGAGGCTTGTAAGCCTCAGGTGGCTTGATTCAGACTGATTGTCAAAGCTTAGTGAAGTTACTGAGACATTTCAACCATAAATATTTCAGGGCAAATACTGGCTACTTTTCATTTGCAAATACTCCGCACCATTCACTTTACAGCTTTTATTTGAATGTGCCAACCACCAAAATTATCTGAAAATTTCTTTAAGTCAATTGTAGTGTCATACGTTTTTAAGTGTACAAGCGTACTTATAACCCACCTCATCTCTAGCAAATGCTCTTTATTTGAACCGGCTCAACTGTTCGACGATTCCTACGTCTTCGCTGCAGGAGGACAGACCTGGCGATTGGTGACCTGACCATCACCTCAGAGCGCGAGCAATCTGTCGACTTCACTATGCCTTTCATGACGTTGGGGAGTCAGCATACTCTACAAGAAGACCGACCAGAAGCGTTCCCTGCTATTCTTCCTGTCTCCGCTTTCGGGGGATGTGTGGCTTTGTGTGGCTGGGGCGTGCGTCGCCGTGAGCGTGATTCTGTGCTGCGTCGCTCGTGCTCAGAGGGCAGTGTGCCGCCGGAAATAGTGCTGTATCGCGACGTTATGGATGCTGCTGCTGCGGAAACAGTTTAGCGCGCAGTGATGGAGATTGGTACACTGAAACGGACAGTGGCCGTGCCAGGCTCGACATCATCAAGGGTCAGGAAAGCAGTCGGTTGCTCCGAGCTCCAACGAGATACGTTATATTCTGGCAGCTGGAGAAATTGTACTCTGCCAACGGTGCAAAGTGACTTCACTCTCCCTAACAGTTGTTGGTTCATAGTTAGCGCGATCATGAGGCAGGGATGTGGTATATTTCCTAGGTAGGTTGAAAATTGTCTTTCTTTCATCAATTCCCTCATTGCATAGACTTTGTTTAAAACCAGATATTGCAATTCTCGTTCTCTACCTTTTATGTTTTGCATATCAAATATAAAACTTCAACTAAGCAAATGTCGGGTTTTTGACCTTATGCTGATAAAAGAGATTGTTAAAAAGACAAGGGATAGCGCTTAAGAGATTGCTTCAATTTTTGCGTGAGATATGACTACGCTAAATAAATAAAATAACACCAATTTTTTTAAAGTGCGTATAGCTTTCCAAAATGATTAATCACGAAGTTGTATGTTACACCTTGAGCCTAAAAAAGTAATGTTACGTTGCGCAGATATCGAAACTTAGCTGACAGATTGAGGAGATATGCGGCTAATAGCCTTAGTGAATTGTTCTCGCTCAGGAAAGATGTCCTCCAGTCCCGCTTGTAAGAACTGGTAATTCTTGTGACACACCTTAGACTTTGGCCATCTCGGTTGAAATGATCCACGTCACGTGTGTGAAGTGCTATCGGTGAGATGACGCTGCCCCATGATAGACAGCAACAAAGTATTAACAGGGGCGTGAATCCAACATAAATATTCAAAACGAAACTGGAAGAACATACTTCTACAATTATAATGTTTCGAAGTTGTTTGTTGTGGCCTGGTAATTTTTTTACAGCAAAAATACAGAAAAGTACTTATTTGGTGTTTCCGTTGTTATGTGAGTAACGATTTTTTCTGCATATCCCAACGGTTAGTTGCCTATTTCTTACATGTTTTTAACGCAACTTTAGAGATCTTTTGCAATTTTCGCATTACTTACATTTGGCTCGTTTTGCATAGCTTCCTTTGTTATTTAGTTCGATTATCCTCAGGGCACATAAAGGCGTTATAAAGGGGGTTGAGTAATACAACAAAAATGCAGTAAAAGTAGAATATAAATACAAGTCAGTGAGATTACATGTTTAACAACAAAAAGTTATTTAGGGAGCGTTACATAATCTGTTAGTGCAGTTTTGAATGATTACCTATATCTGTCAGAAATCGGACATCATGCATCTACATACCATATACAAAACATATACGGTAGCATACTCCCTATAGGATGGCATTGTGTCGACAAAGTTCCGCCCTGTAGCCTGCTTGAGCACCGTCTTTTGTTAAAGATAATTTTACATAACACGGCACATTGTGCAGGGCAGCTTCAGCGCGCATCATTGCTGCAACTTGGTGGATCTTCTCCTTCGTGCTGGTTTCCTCTTACACGGCTAACCTGACAGCTTTCCTGACTAAAGAGAGGCTTCTGTCACCCATTGAGAGTGCCGAAGACTTGGCGAAGCAGTCAGCCGTGCGCTACGGTTGCGTTCGCTCAGGATCAACTCACGCCTTGTTCAAGGTATGGCACCATCTATCAGCGACAAGTATTATGATCGGCTCCAGATAAATGCATGCAGTATTGCTTCTAAAGGCACTATGCACCAAACATAAAGCAAGTGGTCTCGTTAAAATATTATATTTCGTGTTGAACAGCATTGTTATCAAAATAGCAATAACTATTCAATTTTCGTGCTGTTAGTGAAGTCATAATTTCCCGAAAACTGAATTCACCATTTTGATGGCGTTACGTCTCAAAACTACAATAAGACCAGCAGAGACGCCGTAATAGAAGGCTCCGACAATTTTGACCTCATCAGCACATGAGATTATGTAACGCGCGCCCTACTCTAAGTACACGAGTTGCAAGCGTTTTTGAGTCTATCGAGACTGAAGCCACCGCAGCGGGGATCATACCTTTTGAAGCTGGGGCACATTTTATATCAAAGCGGATGTCTATTTCGGTGATGGCCTTGCATGGTACTACGTATGTCCTGTAAAACAATTGACGTGTTCGGAAAACACAAAGGCGTGAGTACTACGTACGTGCAGGAAAAGGCAGATGAAGTCGCCTGGTCACGTAGCCCTAATGAAAGTTCCGAAAGAGAGAAGCATTTGTGCTGATATATTTGTGAGCTAATTATATTTATACAGCGAAATTCTGCCCAGGCACTAGTTTTAAACAAAGGCTTAGAAGCCTGTGTGGCTGAAATTTATCAACGAGACCTAATTACGTATCAGGTGCTTTGAAATTCATCGCTGCATAAAAACACCTCGCATGATAAACTTTACGCAACCTCGAAGCGTCTGAAAAGTATTTCTAGCTTTTTGGGCCAAATGTTACCGTTACGTTTGAAGTAGAGGTGCGGCGGTTCAGGTAGGCCGTTTTTACGTTGGGACAGTCAGGCAAGCCCAACCGTCACATCGTCGGCCCTCTGGACAGCCCACAGTGATCCCCGACATCGGGGCTCTTCCTAGCGGATAACCACTTTTCTTCATTCGATTGGCCCGTGCCCCACAACGCCAGAGCATATGGTCTAGGCTAGAGAATTCGTTGCAGCACCTGCAAGAGCTATTGCAATATTTGTCGCAATATATATTGTCACGGGGTCGTGACGTGGCCGAAGAGGGGAGACTTCGTGTTGGAATTCAACTGTTTATTTGGGCGAACCTGTGCCCGGTAAACGGAAAGTCCAATTACAGCAGCAGTCTCGCACAGATAGCAGTCTCGGACTGATAGCGGCGAACGGAGCGTCGGCCTTCGATCAACAACTGACAAGCGGCGAAGCGCGTTGGCATTTATACTCTTGCCGTCGAATGTTCTAGCGTTATCGCTGGCGGTGGCGTAGATTCCAGAACAATGTGTACCGTTCGCACAGTGGGCGTGATCTTATCGAAATGATCCTCTACAGTCCGGAACCTTCTAGAAAACTGCAGGCGCGGTTTGCGCTGAGAATCGTGCGGTGTTTTGGGACGATAACAAAAACTTGGGTAATGGAACGTGGCATTGCCCCCCTCTGAAAAAAGGAATCGTCCCGATGCTTTAACTAAAGATGAAAGTACAATAATAATGCAAGAAAGTACAATGAATAAATTACGATACAGCAATAATACAAAAAACACTAGTTCAGTTTGTTAACGCGCATGAAACGGCTTGAGGCGCGCGACATGGACGACTTCAGGTCGCGATCGGCGTCGTTGAGAGTTCGTGATGCCGTCGGGGACAACCTCGTAATCAAGTGGGCCGAGCCGTCGAACCACCCTGTACGGTCCGAAGTACCGTCGCAGAAGCTTTTCACTTAGTCCACGTCGGCGTATCGGCGTCCACACCCAAACACGTTCACCGGGCTGGTATTCCACGAAGCGTCGTCGAAGGTTGTAACGGTGGCTCTCGGTCGTCTGTTGATTCTTGATACGGAGACGCGCAAGTTGTCGGGCTTCTTCGGCGCGTTGAAGGTACTCGCTCACATCGAGGTTTTCTTCGTCGGTGACGTTCGGTAACATGGCATCGAGCGTCGTTGCCGGGCTCCTTCCGTAGACCAATTTGTATGGAGATATCTGCGTCGTCTCTTGCACCGCCAGTGTTGTATGCGAAGGTCACATACGAAAGAATGGCGTCCCACGTCTTGTGTTCGACATCGACGTACATTGACAGTATGTCGGCGATCGTCTTGTTAAGCCGCTCGGTGAGGCCGTTGGTCTGTGGGTGGTACGCTGTCGTCCGGCGGTGGCTTGTTTGGCTGTATGCCAAGATTACTTGAGTTAAGTCGGCAGTGAATGCCGTTCCTCTGTCGGTGATAAGGACCTCCGGGGCGCCATGACGTAGGACGATATTTTCGACGAAGAATTTAGCTACCTCGGATGCACTGCCTTTTGGCAGGGCTTTTGTCTCGGCGTAGCGGGTGAGGTAGTCGGTAGCTACCACGATCCACTTGTTTCCGAAAGCCGACGTTGGGAACGGCCCCAGTAGGTCCATACCAATCTGCTGGAAAGGTCGGCAAGGTGGATCAATTGGCTGCAGAAGTCCCGCTGGCCTTGTCGGCGGTGTCTTGCGTCGCTGACAGTCCCGGCATGTTCTCACATAACGAGTGACGTCGGTGGTAAGACGTGGCCAGTAGTACCTTTCTTGTATCCTCGCGAGCGTGCGAGAAACACCGAGGTGCCCTGCCGTCGGATCGTCGTGAAGGGCCTGCAGGAGTTCTGGTCGCAGAGCTGAAGGCACCACAAGGAGGTACTTAGCTCGAAGCGGTGAAAAGTTTTTCTTTTGTAGAAGACCGTTTCGTAGAAAGAACGATGCAAGTGCGCGCTTGAATACCTTCGGGACTTCGGCGGTCCTGCCTTCGAGGTATTCCACTAGGGCCTTAAGTTCCGGGTCGGCCCTCTTTCGTTCAGCGAAGTCGTCGGTAGTTATCGTTCCTAAGAAGTAGTCGTCATCCGGGTCATTGGGTAGCGGTTGGTCGACAGGCGCACGAGAGAGACAGTCGGCGTCGGAGTGTTTTTTGCCGGACTTGTAAATGACAGTAATGTCATATTCTTGAAGTCTCAGGCTCCATCGTGCGAGGCGACCTGAGGGGTCCTTCAAGGTGGCTAGCCAATAAATGCGTGGTGGTCGCTCACAACTTTGAAGGGCCTGCCGTAGAGGTAGGGGCGAAATTTTGACGTAGCCCAGATGATGGCGAGGCACTCCTTTTCTGTTGTGGAATAGTTTGCTTCTGCTTTGGATAGCGATCGGCTGGCGTAACTAATAACCCTTTCAAGTCCGTCAGCCCTCTGCAC
Organism: Rhipicephalus annulatus; assembly: GCA_013436015.1. Lineage (NCBI taxonomy): Eukaryota > Metazoa > Arthropoda > Arachnida > Ixodida > Ixodidae > Rhipicephalus > Rhipicephalus annulatus. Next base: position 21,380 of record WOVY01012912.1, read on the forward strand.
AAGAACGGCGCCAAGACCTACGCTGCTTGCGTCAGTATGTATTTCTGTCTCGGCGAATTCGTCGAAATGGGCAAGTAACGGAGGCGTCTGGAGGCGATGTTTAAGCTCCTGGAAAGCGTGTTCCTGCGGCGTTTCCCACTTAAACTCCACGTCGGCCTTGGTAAGGTTAGTGAGAGGATCGGCGATGCGGGCGAAGTTTTTCACGAACCGCCTATAATAGACACACAGGCCCAGAAATCGGCGCACGGCTTTCTTGTCAGTGGGCGGCGGGAAGTCGGCGATGGCGGCTGTTTTCCGTGGATCGGGACGAACTCCAGACTTGCTGATAACGTGCCCCAGAAACAAGAGCTCCTCATACGCAAATCTGCACTTTTCTGGCTTCAGTGTGAGTCCGGAAGTCTTGATGGCTTGAAGTACAGCTTCAAGGCGCCGAAGATGCTCGTCGAATCTCGAGGAAAACACGACGACGTCGTCCAAGTACACAAGGCAAGTCTGCCACTTTAATCCTGCCAGTACTGTATCCATAACGCGTTGAAACGTTGCAGGCGCTGAGCAAAGGCCGAAGGGCATCACCTTAAACTCGAAGAGGCCGTCCGGTGTTATAAACGCCGTCTTCTCTCGGTCTCTTTCGTCGACTTCGATTTGCCAATAGCCAGTCTTGAGGTCCATTGACGAAAAGTACTTGGCGTTATGGAGCCGATCAAGTGCGTCGTCTATTCGTGGGAGGGGATACACGTCTTTTCTTGTGATTTTGTTCAGGCGGCGATAATCGACGCAGAAACGTAGGGTCCCATCCTTTTTCTTCACTAACACCACGGGGGATGCCCATGGACTCTTGGACGGCTGGATAATGTCATCCCGCAGCATTTCATCAACTTGTCTCTTCATGACCTCACGTTCTCGCGTCGAAACCCTGTACGGACTCTGACGGAGTGGTCTGGCATTTTCTTCGGTTATGATGCGATGTTTCGTGATTGGGGTCTGCCGAATTTTCGATGACGACGAAAAGCAATCTTCGTACTGCAGGAGCAAGGCCTTGAGCTGTTCTTGCTTATCGTTCGGAAGTCTGGGATTCACGTCGAAAGCTATGGGAGGGGCTTGATTCCTCTGAGCAGGTTCCGCAGAATCGGCGAGGGCGAAAGCACTGGTAGCTTCGACGATTTCTTCGATGTATGCGACCGTTGTTCCTTTGTTCACATGTTTGTACTCATTGCTGAAATTCGTGAGCATAACCGTTGCTTTGCCTCCCCGCAGCTCTGCAATTCCTCTTGCGACGCAAATATTTTGGGTGACCAACAGATGCTGACTGCCTTCAACGACGCCTTCCAAGTCAGATGATTTAGGAGCGCCGACTGAAATATTGACGCTTGAGCGAGGCGGAATGGTGACTTGTTCTTCCAGCACATTCAAGGCATGGTGTTCTGACGGCGTGCGCGGCGGTAGTGCTTCTTCTGTGGATAACGTTATCGATTTTGTTTTTAGGTTGATGACAGCACCATGGAGGCATAAGAAGTCTATGCCAAGGATGACATCTCTCGAGCAACGCTGTAGGACTACCAAGTCTGTAGGATAAATACGGCCGTTAATGGTGACTCTCGCTGTGCAGATTCCTGCAGGCGTTACGAGATGACCTCCGGCTGTGCGGATTTCAGGGCCTTTCCAAGCTGTCCTAACTTTCTTTAACTTCGCGGCGAACGACCCACTGATGACAGAATAGCCGGCTCCAGTATCGACGAGAGCGGTCACACTGTGGCCGTCGATAAGAACGTCGAGGTCGCTAGTTCGCCGTCTCGCATTACAGTTAGGGCGTGGCGTGGGTCACGGCTGCGTCGGTTTGTTCCGCTGCTTCCATGCTGCGTCGTCAGGCCACCTTCGGTAAATGAGCTTTCGCCGTCAGGGCTTTGCCTGGTTAGCGTTGTGTTCGGAAAGCTCCGTCGCGGCGTCGTCGTCGTCGAAGGATCTTCGGTAGTTCGTCGCACAGCAACCGCACCTCCACCAGTTGCTGCCCTTAGTTTCTCGGATACGGGCTAGGAGACCGGCCCCGCGTTGGGCCAGAGTATTGCCGGTGGTGCGGTGTCGTGCGGCGGCTGGGCGACGGCGAACGCGAAGGGCTTCGTGGTGTCCACCGAGTTCCTGTCAGGTAGTCGGCGATGTCACGTAGTTGTTCTCCTGGCTGTGGACGCGGTGCATTGACGGCGAAGCCACGCAGTCCCATCTGTCGGTACTGGCAACGGCGGTATGTGTGTCCGGCCTCGCCGTAGTGGTAGCAGAGCGGGCGATGGTCAGGGGTGCGCCAGACGTCAGTCTTCCTCGGTGCACTGCGCTGGGCCGCTGGCGAACGGTATGACGTCGGTGGGGGTGGTGGCGGCGGTGGCGTCTGTCGACGGAAGTGCGATGGGGCGGCGTTTTGGCGTGGACGGGGAGGAGCGTTGTGGCGCAGTGCAGCGGCGTAGCTCATAGTTTCTGGCTCGGGCAGCGGTGTTTGGGGAATTCGAAGCGATTGCCGGACTTCTTCTCGCACAATGTCGGCGATCGAATCCACTTGAGGCTGCGCCGAAGGCAACAATTTGCGCAGCTCTTCCCGCACGATGGCTCGGATCGTTTCACGCAGGTCGTCGGAGTCACTGGCTTGAGCAGCAGCGCAGTCTGCAGTCAGGCGACGATTATACTGTCTGGTGCGCATGTCCAGGGTCTTTTCGATAGTGGTCGCTTCGGCTACAAATTCTTGGACGGTTATCGGTGGGTTTCTCATCAGTCCCGCGAAGAGCTCCTGTTTGACCCCTCGCGTGAGGAAACGAACTTTTTTCTCCTCAGGCATGTCTGGGTCAGCGTGACGGAATAGTCGGGTCATTTCTTCTGTGAAAATGGCGACATTTTCATTTGGTAGCTGAACCCGGTTCTCTAATAAAGCAGCGGCCCTCTCTTTGCGAGCGACGCTCGCGAACGTTTGCAGGAATGCGCCGCAGAAAACATCCCACGTTCGGAGCGTAGACTCTCGATTTTCTAGCCCGGTCCTTGCGGTGTCTTCCAAATAGAAGAACACACGACGCAGCTTTTTGTCATGGTCCCAGTGGTTGAGGGCGGCCACACGGTCATACGTTTCTAGCCAGGACTCCGGGTCTTCGAACGATGACCCATGGAAAATTGGTGGTTCCCTGGGTTGATGCATGACCATCGTGGGCTGGGACGCTGCGGTTGTCATTGTCGCTGCAGTCGCGGTCATGGCCTTAGTCTTCCGCGCCTTGTCTTGTAGAAGCCCGTACTCCGGTGGTAGCCCTTGCTGTCGGCGGCTTGTTCGCTGCTCCTGGTTGGCGTCGGTGTCTTCTCCGCGACGTGGGCTGGGTTCACGGCTTGACGGTGGCGTCCGGTACATGAACGAAGCAGCACCTCCACCAGATGTCACGGGGTCGTGACGTGGCCGAAGACGGGAGACTTCGTGTTGGAATTCAACTGTTTATTTGGGCGAACCTGTGCCCGGTAAACGGAAAGTCCAATTACAGCAGCAGTCTCGCACAGATAGCAGTCTAAGACTGATAGCGGCGAACGGAGCGTCGGCCTTCGATCAACAACTGACAAGCGGCGAAGCGCGTCGGCATTTATACTCTTGCCGTCGAATGTTCTAGCGTTATCGCTGGCGGTGGCGTAGATTCCAGAACAATCTGTACCGTTCGCACAGTGGGCGTGATCTTATCGAAATGATCTACTACAGTCCGGAACCTTCTAGAAAACTGCAGGCGCGGTTTGCGCTGAGAATCGTGCGGTGTTTTGGGACGATAACAAAAACTCGGGTAATAGAACGTGGCAATATTGTGCAATAAAGTCGAGCTGAGATACGAGCCCGACAGTCAATGCCTGCGCTCAATTTACCCCTTTTGTTAGAAAGACGAAAGTCTCTCCTGACGAGATAAAATGTGCTAGGTAAATTCATTATAGGTGGTCCTTTGATCTCTCTTCTCCACAACTCCGGGCCGGCAGGGGAGTTCTCCGAGGTCGCGGAAAGTGAGACCTCGCGCCTTGGAGGGGGCTAGCTCGTTAAGGTTTGTGGGGCCTCCCCTGATGGATTCCATCAAGCGAGAAACCAGTTGCGCTTCTTTCTGCGTCGCCTTTGATATCGACTCTGCCAGCATCTTGTAGTGCTGTAGACGCGTATCTCAGAGGTCACATAGAGAAAAGCATGTCATTGAGGCAAGGCTACGATTCCAGTTGTTCATAAGAAAAGTCTGCACTTCCAAGTAACATAATAAATCAAATTTCACTAAATATAATTGCAGCTAGCGGGCTCTTACTCGATCCAAGCCTATGCTCGGATATCATATGTATTCTGTATATGCCTTAGCTTGGACCATTGCCTCATTTTATATTCGTTTTGTTTATTACAATTTCAAAACATGCGAGCCGGATGGACGACTTCGACTCTGCTGGGGACCAATTCTGTTGTGCTCTTCAGAAAACCGAATGTCACTTCGTGCTAGCACCATCACAAGACACACTCTTCTTGTGTTTCCGTTTATTACTATTTCTTGTAGTGAGTGTCGCTTACTTCTTCGTGTAATCTCTACTTGTCAAAATATTCAGAAGGGTAAACATATCGGCATTTACAAAAACAAGCACAATGAAAAGCTCACCCTTCAAAGCAAAACATCGCTTGTGGTGCGCTTTGAGATTGTCCCATTTTATTTGAAAAAGAAAACTCAGAAAGCAATTGCACCCTGCTCATTCATCACTTAAATAAATATTTTAGTTCATATTATCGGAATCACTGGTTCACAGGAGTGGAGGCACGAGACGTACGAGATGATGTGGCATGCCGTGAAAGAGGACCTAGTGTCTTCCATCACCGAGGGCATTGAGCGCGTGGAACGCGGTGGCTACGCCTTCCTCATGGAGTCTTCGAGCATTGAGTACGTGGTACGAAGACGGTGCCAGCTCAAGCAGATCGGGGGTCTTCTAGACTCCAAAGGTTACGGCATCGCGATGCCGCATGGTGAGCCTTAACTTGTAAAATGTGTCTCATTTTCATATTCATTATAATTGTTGTCATATTCCCTATCATGAGGCTGACTCCACTCACACCAGGAGGACAGGTGCCCCTTTCGGGCTCCCGTTTTGACCAATTGATGCGACGCCGTCTTTGCTAAGGCCTCATTATTCCTGTAGACTACAGGTAACGTCATTTGCCCAACTAAATTTCTGCGTCCTCTTCGAGTGCTTGACCTCGTGGTGAATGCCCTTCTCATGCTCATTTCGTCGTGTTATTGATTCTGATGTTATTATTGAACATTTATTCCTCGCTCCACTCTGCTCTCTTGTTATCAATAAATGTTACACCTATCATAATTCTTGCATTGACTCACTACATCGTCCACAATTCTGCGCTAACCACACTTTATTGAACGACACATTGCTCTTAAACAACCATGTAATTAGGAGCTCCATGTAATAACCAAGTAATGGAGGTGATGTGAGCATGTCTTTTTGTAGATAGTTTTTCATCTATGAAACAGCGATCTTATAATCGCAAGACGTTTTACTTTATTTTATTTATTTGTTAATACTGTAAGCCCTCACTTGAGGGCCATAACAGGGAGGGAGTACAATAGTAAGTACAAACAGAAAACCAAAACAACTAGCACTCAAATAGCAATGCATACAAGAAACTAAAATCGGCACTAGTTCAATTCAAGTTGATACGTAATTACTATGATCTATATTTCATGATACTTCGTCTTCTGACAAAATTAAAATAATTTCAAAGGCACGTTTCTTTCACGCAACTTTAATAAAGTTTAGTGCATAAAGAGGCCAAAAATCTTACAGGTGACGTATTTATTTAGTGTTTAGTCAATTCAAGCTATTGTGCTAAAATTTCATCAAAGTTATGTATGCAGGTAAATATCCTCTGCCTATAGTTTTTTATCATTGTCCTCTCTTTTCTCAAGAAGGTCAGATTTGCCATTGAGCGCGTAATAGAAAAAATTAAATCTGTGTGTGTCTGTGACGGCAATTTTTTTAAGATCGTGTTGTATTGTTGTCTATAAGCAGGTCTGGTGGTACTTTATTATATAGTGAGTAATGCAATATTGTGCCAATTACCCTATGTTACATGTCGCCGGCACACAGTTTGTGTCAAAATGAAGCTGGGTTCATGTCTGTAAAGCAAAAATGAACGGGTAATTCTGACGCCACAACACGTGAGATAACCCGAAAGCAAAAGCTGTCGTTCCCGAAGTAGTTAAATGCTTACTGTACGTTGATATAAGCGAGCTTGCTGAATGTCTGTTGTTTTTTCGTACCTATAGCACTGTTCAACGTAGATCAACGCACGTTGGCGCCTGGCTGCACATCTCTATGCCGGCAGCCTAACAGCATGATCAAAGAATAAACAAAGCTTTGTGGTAACTGTAGTAGTTACCGCTATGAGCGCAAGCAGCGAAAGTCATGCGAAAGGAAGAAGAGCGTTGCTGACTGGACTCACATCTTGGGCTAAGGACGCTATCCCGTGGCATTTTGGAGCGAAATGCAATGAGCGTTGATAGCACCCTCTAGCCTGGCAGCGATCTTTCTGAGGGTGAACGTTAAGTGCGAAGCACAGTGTTATGTTGGCGGTGTTGTTGCCAGTGTAAATTAGGAACAGTGCGAATTCAACATAAGGACACAAGAAGAGACCCTGACAAGAAGAGACTGTACAGTGCTTGTCAGTGTTTTTCCTTGTGTAACCGTGTTGAATTTATGCTGTTAGTACTTCGTACTGCTAAACCAACTAACCCAAAACTTCACTTAATCAAGTTTTAGCCAAGCAAGTCAGGTGTGCTTCGTACAGCTATCATTCGTATGAATAGATCGTATGAGGCAAGTAGAGACTTGGACTAACGTCGCCAACTTGTGGTGGGCCACGACGTTGACGAAATTGCGCTTCTATCATTGTAAAGGCATCGAAAGAAACGGAAGCATATGAACAATGCCCTGCAGGAACTAATAGCGGAGGTCCCCGTCACGATGCATTGCTTACTTTTGCTGCTTGCAGATGGTGACATCATCCTGCCCGCCCAGATCACTGCGACATGAAACGGTACAATATATAAGAGGGGTGGCAACGCCATCGAAGAATGCGACCGCAAAACAATGTATACGTGTCACTGCAAATGAAGACTTTCACTTTTAAGATGCATGCAGGTACACTTCCTGTGAAGACAAGGCAAAGGACTATATTTTTTTTGCACGTAAACTGCAGATTGTTCCGAAACCATGAGACAATTGATAAATGTTTCATTGTTTTTAATAGGAAGTGCTATTTAGAAATGTTCTCAAGCAAAAATTAAAAAAAGACGGAATTTGATTTCGTGAACAATAAGCCCGTCAACGCGACCATAAATAGCACTGCCATTTATTTGCGTTCACTTTTCTACGCCATTTTCGGGACGGAAATACGTCACAGCAGTCTTTGTGCGTCCCGGAATAAAAATTTATTTTTAATAAACCATGTCATATAAAGATTTATTCGTGCAGGATCTCCGTACCGCAACATCCTGTCGTCAACATTACTACGGCTGCAGGAGCGCGGCACCCTGCAAAAATTCAAGGATCGCTGGTGGAAAGTACGGGATCCGCTCAAAGGATGTCCTACTACCGAAGCCGGCAAATCTAGGACTGATGCAGCTAGCGAGCTGGGCCTGCGAACAGTCGGTGGCGTGTTCGTCGTTCTCCTTGCTGGTCTTGGTCTGGCCTGCCTCATCGCTTTCGCCGAGTTGTTCTGTAAAGCGAGAATAGGACGCAGTTGAAGGAGTCTTTGAGCCTTTTACATCTAAGCGGTAGGAGTGGACTATTTGCGCTTGTCATAACAATAACAGGCGCAACGAAGTTCATGCGGGATACACAAAAATGCTATTGATCCTTGCGTGGAATTTTGTGTTTTGCTTCAGATGGTTTGAAACTTTGCTGGCTGTAAATTAAACGGAGAAAGAGAGAGAGAGAGGTATAAAATATTGATTGATATGTGGGGTTTAATAAAATATGCGTGGAAATGCTCAGAGCTCCTGCGAGATTGTGCAGTTTTTTTCTGTTTGAGCGCTGATCATTAGCCTAATAAAGTGCATTTTCATTATGACTACCAATATTTTGCAGTATAGCTGCCCATCTTGTCCATGTGACTGGTAGTGCGTTTTGTTAAAATGGGTCACACGTGGCTGTGTCAACAATTAAAGGAATACTCAACACCGGCGTCATTATTTCGTCCCCCCTTTGCATTTTGTAATGGCTCCTTGTTTTCAAAATTTAAACATTTATGATATCTTAAGAACATCTTTATGAGGGTTTATTATTTCAGTAACGAAGGAAGCAGCCCTCATCAAACTATCAAAATGTTTACTGCTTTAAGAGAGCATGTTCTATCGGCAGCCATATAATCAACAAAACGGACTTGTATTTGAGATTTTCGTTTAAAAAGAAAAACGTTGTTATTTAGCCTTTTTATACCATGTATGCTCTTGTACAACATGAATGCCACTAAGGCCTTTGTGGTATATTCAAAGAAAAGCACAGAAAGTTGGCACCTTTTTGTGTGAACACATTGGTGAAGAAGCATGGTTAATATTCATTTATTGCAAGACCATCCACATGATACAAACTTGCTCAGACGCCGCTGTTTATGAACTGCTATGAACAGTTCTTCCAACAAGAATGTATCTTGACCATTGTCACCATTCACAAATGCGCTGGGATGTCGTTCGGCTTTCTTGGTCCTACGAAAGCGTATATACGAACACCTCTTCTTGACGGTTTTGCTGGCAAGCACCACAAAACTTAAGTACAAAAGTATCATCCACGCACTTCCTATATAATCACTACAGCTCCACTTTCTCCTCAATCCTTCGGTGCAATTCATTCATTTCTGCTTGCTTTTTGCATGCTGCATAGTATAGTGTACCATTAGGCAAAACCACGCTGCATCGAGTATCTGCAAAAGGCTACAGGTATTCCCACTCACTTTATTCCAAGTGCCAGCTTAAATAATGCGCACGCCATATAAATGATCTGAGCCCCAAGTCAAATAATTTATGCGCCAAACATTTATTCTAAGCGCCAACTCAGTTAGGCCACGTTCCAGTGAGTTTAATCCAAGTGCCACCTTGTTTAATTCAATTATCAAGGGCTTTAGTTCAGGTTTTAGTCAGTTTAATCCCTGCACAAAAAGCTGAATACGGGGTGATGAAACGGCAGTATAATTGAAATGCAGTTCCTATGATATGTAATATAATAGTCCAATGTAGAACAAATCAGTATTGTTTGTATTCAGCGCTAGTATTTGTCAAAAAAATTTCTACTGTTCTTCGCTTGAGCCGTGTTTGAGCTTAGTCCAAGTTGATAGATAAGTCCCTGGCCCGCATAAAATCCTTTTAATGGGAACAAAAGAAAATGCACGCACATATTAACAAATGTTTGTGTTCGTTATTAAAGCTTCTAATGGGATTTGTATAGCCTTATTTGACCGGTATAGGCCATGTAATTCCAAGGACAGACTATGGTTATTGGAGCGCCGAAATGCATACCAAGATATGAAAAACGTAGCCGTGCACAGCGATGGATAAAAAGCAAGCCGATAATCAAGAAATTACGAGGCCCTAACAGGGCAGAGCGAAATAAAAATAATTCGATCCTGCAGTGCACAAAAGACGTAAAGTCGTGATCCTGATGTGGACCACGGAAGTCATAATTTACAGTCATATTAGCTGTTATCTTTCATTCAAACAAAATTATGTGTATCGGATGACTACACACGTGTTTCAAGTAAACACGCTTAAGCAACACTAACGTCGTATGCTACATGAAAACAGGAGTATTTCCTTTGATGCTTTTATAAAAAACTGAGTTCAGCATGGACACTTATAAATGCATGTTTAGTTTTTTCTGATCGTTTTTAATATATGTTGTCTGCATGGTTAATAACAAAAATGCTAAAGCAAATCCTATTTTATTAGTGAGTCTCACTGAGCTTCTGATCTTTTGATAACCTAGGCTACACTTGCCGGTCATCTTGTTGGTGTGTGATCCTGAGGATGGTGGATTTTTTCTTCGGCGATTGCCGATACTAATTCCGGCTTGATATTCGCTGGAAGAAAAATTACGATTTATGTCTTGCACCTAACTTTTTTATTTGAGTACTGGTGTTATTCACACTATTCAATGCTTTACATCTCACCTCACCTGCAGTAAGATGATTGTCGTGAGATTATGGCTTAGAAATTCAGGTTTAGGACCAGAATAAAGTCCGGCATTACTGCAATTTTACTTCTCCCATGGGAAAAAAAGGCCGCAATCATTGTTAACGGTGGGGAAGATGTAGTAGCGTCATTTGCAGAGTGTTACCGCTGGTCTCTGTCTTTACTTCTTGTGAGGGGAGAGGGCATGCGCACTGCATGCGAGAATTTGTATATCAATTCGACACAGCATTCTTTATATTTCTTATCTTTTTCCCGTCATTATCTTTGTTCTGCACTTCACTTTATTCTTTCTTTATTCAGTACCATAGGTTTGTTTTCGCACTGCAGTATCATTTTTTTTTGTTCGAGATGGTCTGCCATAGTTTTGTTTAGCTCGTCAATTATTAAGAGGAGCGCTGTGCTATCTGCATCAAATGTCGGACCACTAAATTCCTCAAGCACTATACCCTGTATAATCTCTAAATGACAGCCTGAGTGGACATCTATAAGGACATGGTCGACTGAGTACTTACGGTTGAGCATAAATCTTCTATATAACTTTAGGTTATTGTCATAGGTTTATTTTTGTGTGTGTGTAAGTCAGACAGCGTTTATTTATTTGCGATAGGAAGAGTACGACTTTCTTTCATGTGTCGATCTAACAGGAACACATAATGGCCTTCATGCATGGCTGCTTCTTCGGCAATCAAAAGCATATTTATTAAATAGGTGTACGCAGGGCTGTTGGCCTCTAATTTATGGCAATGAATGTATGTCACAAAGGTTCTTCTATGGCAATTGTGGTGTGGTGAGAGCGCCTAATGATGGAGTGAACCAGCCAATATTCTTTTCATGTATGTATGTATGTATGTATGTATGTATGTATGTATGTATGTATGTATGTATGTATGTATGTATGTATGTATGTATGTATGTATGTATGTATGTATGTATGTATGTATGTATGTATGTATGTATGTGTCCGTGTGCGCGTGTGTGTGTGTGTGTGTGTGTGTGTGTCAAGACGATGCCATTACGTCTTAGGCTCATGCGCAGTCACACTTCCACGTGAAGCACGGCTTCAGTCGCACTACGCGAACCATCTTCGAAGAGTGCCTTCGACACCGTGGCTAGAAGGCCCTATCAGGGACTACGTCGTAGTTGACGACGTAGTGCCTGTAGACACTATCGTAGACACCATCGAGGATAGGCCTGACGAATGTTTTATAGGCTAGCAGCTTTGTTGGCAATGTTGCCATTTGAAGTGATCTGCGAAGAATAAATAATTTTTGCATGACAGATGAAGTAATGTTTCTAATGTGCTCGTCCTACTTTAAGTTGGACGTAATTTATAAGCCTAGGTATTTATGTTTGTGTACTCTGCTCAGAGCAGTGCCATTTATAATGTAGCAAAAGTTTGATGGCTATCTCTTCCTTTTAACACAAGAAGAACAAGAAACACTAGACCTCATGCACTGAAACCAATTTTTGCTACGCAAGTCAGCATTTGTTGAGCAAGTCAGCGATTTTTGTTAAGCAAGTGGTGTGACTTAGCAATGCTAACACAAAATAGCTTCTTTCCCAAAACAGTAGAGGATTAGAACAGACTTTCAAATTCAGTAATTACATCGCCAAACTTCCTCAAAGCTCTGGAAGGACATGTAATTTGTTAGATTCTTTCTTTCCTCAGTGCTGACGCTGTTTCATGTTCTCTATGTATGAGCATTTTTAATTTTATGTGTCAATTGTTACATGTTCAAATTAGTTCCAAATTGTACCATCTTAAGTATTAAGCCATCTTTATATTGTGTTCTTAAATGTGTACTGCCTCTCCTGCTATGGCCAAGCTGGCCTGCAGTGTTTTGAATAAAATAAATGATTAAAAAGGCACTGGCGGCGACGCTAGATTCACAGGACACTCAAAAACGTCCATAATAATCAGTGCATTACTGAAAGCATCTTAACAAATCAGTCTTAACAAGAATAATTTTACTCTGTCACATATACGGAAGAAACATTAAGACAACGTTAGCATCAGTTTACGAAATCTAGCGCTTCAATAGAATTACTTGGGTGAAATTAATTGTCGGCTTTCAGTCGCCTCAGCATGCCATTTAAGCTTGGGTTTGCCATGTGCTTCACTCTGAACTGACCATAAAAATAACACCTTCATTGTGCGATGTGAAAAACAAAAATTACGTGAGTGAATTGCTGGTTCGTCTCACAGTAACTTTCGTCAAAGTCCCAAGGCGCAAAATCTTATATATTTTACCATAGCACCCAATGTCTCTTCTTTGTTGGCCTCGTCTTCGCGAGCTCTATAATACGACCTTTTCAAATATGCACCAACAAGCTCACATTGCTCCACTTGGAGGAAGAATGACTATTCTACTTAATTTATGCACAATACAGAAACAAACATTTACATGTAGAAGCGAAATGATATAGAATCCTAAAATTCTACAAAATGATCAGTTTTCTACTTTCTTGAAGCAAGCTTCAGCAATTTCCTTGCCCCCCCCCCCGATTCATGCATTTAAAAATTTATGCGGAAGGGTCCTGCTACAGTAAGGTGAAAGTTGTAAGCAACAGTAAATACATGAAGCTGTACTTTGAACGTAGATAAATGTTTCGTATAATCATCCGAAGCACACAATCCATCCGCAGCACAAAATCATCCCATGCACACAATTAGTTATAGTACACAAAACACTGAATCTCGCCAGCTGCACATATCTTGATCTCAGAGACATTCTGTTAAAAACAAACTAACGCTCACACTTACTGAATGTTATGAACGGCTGCCAGATCTTTATTCTTTCCCTTCTTTAGCAACAAGGAAATAAAATTTCGTTCGTGTCTTCATTATTTGCTGCTGGTTCTTAAAGTGGTGGCGCAGAGGAAGAAAGTGGGACATCTGCAGATTTTTCTTGTTAAGCTACTTGAATCAATCTCCGCGTGAGTTTGTTTTCACTTAAATTCGTCGACGTGTGTCATTATTCTAGTGATTTTGCTTTGCAATTGTTCCTACTATACGTGATTACTCTCAAATATTTGTTGGTTATTGTGCCTATGTGTATTGCGATACCGTGAGTTAAAAATTTCCCCGAATTTGTGCATTCTCACAGGCTGTGATCCAGAAGAAAATTGCAGAACAGTAACGTTAATCTGCCGAAAACTTACAAACACAGCAAAGCACGTCGTGCGAAAACGACACCAACATTTGTTGCCTCTTTGTTTCTCTCTCTCCTTTCAAACAACTCATATTTGCTCTTTCTGCATGTTTCTTTAAGCTATCGAGAAGAATAAAATACCTCAATGAGTTTCACAAATGTCCTGAAAGGTCACAACTATCGCCGAGAGCAGGAAGGGGCTAGAGTGAAAAGTTCAAGCACGTCAGTCACTATCAATTCACTATATTCTGCTTTTTACCGGCATGACTCTATTTCGAAGGCCTTAGTCACCGGTAGTTTGTAATACACGGTTTCTTTTTTATTTTTGATTTGCTGTAAGTTCGTGTGTTCAGGAGGCCCCATAAAAATAGAAAAAAGAAAAACAGAAATCCACTACAAGCTCTTGTATTAGTGTGCGCCTGGAAGCTGTGGCCACGCCACAAGTACCTCGTTTTTTCAGATAGCCCTTTTTGTTCCTGGAAATCATTGCGTCCTCACTACAGCATCTAAACACAGCGTTACCCTCTCGGGAACGCATCAATAATACGTGAAAAAATGCGAAGTAGATAAAAGAAGAACAGACATGTTTGTCTGGGGATGAGTGAACATCGTGGTGCAACGCATCGACATACAGAATCGATCTTCCAGTAAGGCAAATTTCCCTGCATTCAGAAGGCACGGTAACTGTCAGCGCACGTTTTCCCTTAGGTGCGTACGTCACTTTTTGTAACTGTGGTGGATGAGCGCAGATGGTTATAGAAAAGCGAATGCATATTAGATGTGAGTACAGTGAAAAGGAAATGAAAACTCGACATTGTTCGTTTCTGGGATTCCTTAGAGCTTTTTAAAGATTGGCATATTGACGAGGGATGGCATTTCAGAATAACGCTACAACGCCCCGTTTACAAACAAAGCGAGAAATGGAGCAAAGAGCTAAAAACTGGGCATGTAATATACGTTATACGAGTGCTTACAGTGCAACAAAGGACAACTAGAAGAAGAAAGGTTGCTGTTGATTTTGTGCACTGCACATATACACAAGTTTTTCGTTGATTGATTGCGCGTAGTTAGAGAATCATTACTCTTTATTTCTCATCACAAATGTGAATATTTTTTGACTCACAAGTATTTGTTATGACTCGAAAGCATTTCCTTTCAGAGAAATTTTGTCAAAGCTGTTGAGATACAAGCGAACTGTGAAAGAGTAATTCGCAAGAATCACAGATTTTTGGCTGCTTGACCGCATGATTATTCAAAGCACCTCGTGCTCAAATGTACCCAAGTAATGGAAATGGTCAGTTCTTTTACGTATTCAGCTGTTCCCTCTAGGAAACATATTGTCTGCCCAAAAATACCAAACTATAATAGAATTTGCAACTATGATCTTTTCAGAAGTTTCGGTGCTGGTGTTTCTGATGTTTCTTATATGTCGGCGCTTAGTATCTGCTGTTTATGATGTGTCTGTCGTGCTGATAGCCGAAGAAATAAATAGCCTTATTACGTGAACTAATATTATGAATGTATTCGCCAGTTTTACGTACGTTCCAAGTGGAGAAAGCCAACAAATTAGTTGTGTTGCCATCTACGCTTTTAGCCTGGCTACGGAGATAGCTGTGTTGATAGCCGTCTTAGCACGCATTTGGTGGCAGTATATCGTTGGCGCAATGAGAATGGACCAGTGTGTTATATCTTTGGTGCTTTTTGTTGCAGCAAAAGAACTAAATGAAATGAAATAAGGTAGATGCCACGTTGTAACCACCGGGGCGTAATTTTCAAAGAGTTAGCGCAGCTGGGTTTATCAGACTGGCAATCTGACTGTTAGTTTACTTTTACCGAAATTTCGCTTGAACTTTGTGCCTTTCTAAGAAAAATAAAACAGTCAGTTCATATGAAAGGGAGGGTAATTCTTTGTAATTCTTAGTCGGTGATTGCCTATTGTATGAGCATGTTACCTATCATTCACTGCAATGTAGTACGGTCCTGCTTCTTGCAGCTGTATTTAGAAGTCTTTAGGTTTCATCTTTTTCTTGCTTCATCCTGAAGTTCAAATTTCAATATACAGCCCCTTTTTTTCTTGTTATACAAACTAATGCTACGTGTGCTCTGGCAATAAGGTCAACTAAACCTTGTATGTTGCTGATTTTTCCTTGTATGCTGTTGACAGCAATGTTACTTCCAAGTCAATGTCACCCGAGCAGTACCACAGAGAAGATTTTTTTGTTAATTAAAGTACGTAATCATTATTTGTAGGAGAACGTCATGGAAGCAGGACGAAATGTTTGCTTCTCATTCATTAGTCGCTAGACCGCCATTTCCACAGCATAAAAAGCATTAAACTGTGGTACATCACCACTCATTTAGTATATGTCGAATGTTCTCGGTACTTTTGTGTATTACCTTCTCTTTGTGGCATTAAATTTTATTAAGCTCACGTAAGCTTACAAACCTTTATGTGCAGTGATGAAAACCTAAAATTTACCACATTTCTGGCACTGACGCAATCAAGTGGTGCCAAATTACCCCTATGTTACGGAAGTTAGGTGATGGCCTCCGACTAAACTCATTAGAGGTCATTAGTGAAGTCGCACTGAAGAAAACAGGAAGCGATGCAAAGAGCGAAAAAAAAATCCTATAAAGAAACCCTTGACCAACCGAAACTTCAACTGCTGAGAATTCCGCTGAGCGCGGTTCATGTAACAATGCTGTTCGTTGGGTGAAGCGACCTGCATAGTTGCTGGTAGTTTTCTTTGCATCACTTTTCTGTTGCGGAACGTTATTGCACAAGCAGTCTCGTGTAATTCCTGAATGAAAGATGGTGTAAATTGAAGATATTTCTTTCCTGAGAGCAATCAGTGAGGAAAAAAACTGCAGCATATCCACGGACTGAATGATGAATTGGGTGAAGCGTTCATCCGTCTGTCCATGCCTTATTGTTCCGTCCACCCATCCGTGCTGCGTCCGTGCGTCCATGCATTCGGTCTTCTGCCTGTTTGTCTGTTCGTGTGTGTATCTGTCTGTTCGCGTGTCTGTCTGTCTGTCTGTCTGTCTCTCTGTCTGTCTGTCTGTCTGTCTGTACGAGCGTCCATCTGCCTGTCTGTCGTCTCTCTGCCCGTCTGTTTGTTCATCCGTCCGTCCATCTGTCTGTCCATCCGTCCGTCCGTTCGTCAATCTGTCCTTCTGTCTGTCTGTGTATCCGTCCGTCCATCTGTCCATCCATCTGTCTGTCTGTTACTCACACTCGCGCCATCTGCTGAGTGAGTCGTACAACTAGGTGCTTATGAACGGGTCACCGACATACACTGACAAACCCACGGCTTTAGGAGCTTTGCCCCTAAAAGTGCATGAGGTAGTGGAAAAGCAGAGGCGTTAACCTACGTTATGCTTGATTTAATACACCATAACAACAATGAATGGAAAAGTGACCGCTGGTAAAAAGAAGCAAATATAATAAAAATATAAAGCCGAATTCAAACGCACACAATTTGCTTCCAAGACGTAAGCTGTCCCTAAGGGACTCTGTACCCAATTTTAGCGGTTATAAATCATTATATGTATTCGCGTACTCAACCTTGCTTTGTGTAGGCCACATAGACATAAGAAACTCCGTTTCCCCGTTAACATGGTATGGTAAAGAGAAAAGATAACGATACTTCTGACCGGCAATCGCATTTACAACTTAGATATAATCTCTAATACAGGAAAGTAATGAATGAATATGTCATCATTATAGTACAACTTTAATAGAAGCACATTCACACGTTTCCGAATATGAATAAATAACTAAATATAGTCCTTGTTACGACAAAGTTACTTCACGCTGAAAGAGTTAACTATACGAAATACTGGTTATTTCTAGAATGGCGTGGCAGGCCTTCTTTGTTTCTTCAGACAATGTGTTGCTTCTGTCTTTTTCTAAGACGTGTTTGTGTGCATGCCACAATCAGTCAAAAAAATTGGCTCCGTATCTGTATGTAATCTGCAAATGTTGTCGAAAAACGATAATCTTGCGTGTGGAGAGAGTGGACAATCTATTTGAGGTTCTGTGCAAAAAAATTGGTGAATAGTATTCTGAAAGCGCTCGGCTAGAGTGCCTCGAGCGCGCAGCGGAGGTGAACGAGCGCATCAAGTCAAGTCACACGTGAGACATGAGCGCCATCTGGAATTTTTCTGGGAAAACAAAGCGCGTGGCTCTGAGACGGGTGTGCGCGCCCGTCGCAGAGGTAATAAGGTGTAGAATGCAAGGTGACGGGTAGGTGCCACCATCGTTTCGTCTTAGCAAAGTATTCCAAACCCTTGCCTTTTCGTGCAAGCGTTGCATGGTCAGCGCAATGTGTTAAGCGCTAAGGTCCTTAAAATTACTTATGCATTCCTTTTCCAGTAAAGATTGCACATGCAAAATGTATACAGGCTGTTATGGTGCCCCAGACATGCGCAATAATTGCTTATTATTCCAAAATTGCACAAGTTTGAACGCTAACTCTTGAGCAACATTGGTGGGCGCTAGGGATGGGGTCGGCCGTTTTAAGTACCCTGTGCCGTTAAGTGTGGACAAACAGACAAATGTACAGACAGACAGACAGACAGACAGACAGACAGACAGACCAAAATTTTTGCGCCGAAGTCCCCAAGAAAGTTTATTGTCTTTAAAAGAAAGACAGAAAGCTCCGGAGAAGAGGTAAACTTGAAAATATGGTAAGTCCTCAAAAATGTGTGTTTCTGAAGCTTATGTTTTGACATGTGCACTCGTCTTCGTCGGGGGAAGCTGCGTCGATATCTTAGCGATGATGAGTCCACTCGCCGTAACACAGACTCTAGCAACATCGAATATCCAACGATTCTCAACGCCCTCAAAGAAAACACGACTATTTGACGCTTAATTCACTCCAAGGTTTAAAAAAAGGCGTGACTTGTCATTGTGTGCTTTAGAAGTTTTAAGTTGATCAGGGTGTCTGGCCGTCTCTTGTGGGTGCTTTTTGCTTGCTACACACTTATCATTTGCACACAAAGAACAGCAGGTCAGAGAGGGCATGCCCTCTTCTAGGGATCTAATTTTGTGCTAGCGTTGCGGTGTCACTTGAAAAACGGCGCGTGTAGCCCGCTTTGGAGAACTACACTTTGTTATGTCAAGAAAGTGGAAGAAAAACACATTTATTGTTAGCCTCCTCGTAGAGCCAAGAAAATATGATTCGCAGAAGAGGAAAGGTGACACAGTGAGACGGAAGAACATGTTTTTGTCTCACAGCGCCGCGTACGTCTGCTTCGACAATAAAAGCAGCGAAACTGGCGTTCCAAGTTGCCGCGATCAACAATGCTGAAAGGCACAGTGGGCTTCCTTCACGCGAGCACCTTCTTTGTCCATGATTCACGGTGAGCAATAACTTGTGTGCAGACTCATATATAAAGCCACTGTTAATGTGTTGCTGATACATGCCCGTCCACTCTAATATATGGCAGTATCTTTTGTACTTCCCCCTTTTTATAAAAAAAACATGAAAAAAATTACTGATACTAGCGCGGAGTACAGCTGGTTTTTTTAAATAAAGCTGTATTTGAAAACACATTTCGCACGTGAGTCGGGTATGATTTTGTTAAGTTTATCTGGTGTTTTCCCAAGCCTAAATATATTCCTAGCAGGTGAAACAACACACTTATGCATCACTTAGCTGCTGTTTAGAAAAAAAAATTATTTACAGCATGTACAGAACACAAAGTCTTCATACCATTCCAGTAACAGGGCCCATACACTTCGGCACATCTATGCTTCACGACTAACATCACTACGCTACAGTGAAGATATTTAAGTTCATAAAAATTTTCTAAGTCATTTACTCACACAAATAATTAAAACAGACCTAGAAGCCATGATCATTAGGTCCCTCCAACTGATAGCGTTTTATATATATAAACCGGCTCTAAAATTTATTCGGGATTGGGCAATAGAGAAGATAGCCTCACATCAGTCAGTTATCTCAATTTGCCTCTTATACTACAGCCATTCTCGGAAAAGAAATATTTAGGCACGTCGAACACCGTATGTGCGCTCGATATTTATTCGAACGCACACAAAGTATTGTGAAAAATCAGTACGTATAGTTGGCGCAACAACAAAGCCGTGAAACAAAAAGTATTTGCTCGTTTTTTACTGGCGAGAAAAGTGTAAAATTAGAGGTTTCAGGCTCAGGCACTCGTCCGATGTGTCTTTTGCAGTTAACATACATTAATGAATATAAAAGAGGCTTGATTGTTTGAATTATTGTCATTACGGGCTCAATGCGTCTGCAATCGGCCATGTAAAAAATTTGCTTTCACGATTAAACTGAAGAGAACTGAGCCAAAAAACGTTCTATGAACACGCGCGGATGATTGTACACCAAACATGTATTAGACCACTGTGTGTGTGAACGTGTGTGTGTGTAACACATACACTAACAAAGCGGAAAACGTACTACCCGTTTGGAGAGCGTGTGTGCGTGTGCTTATTTGACCTGCTATATATAAAAATAACTAGGGAAAATGAAGGTGGCCAACACTACCGTGAGGTATAACAGGCTCAAGCCAATCAAACACAAATTAGCGATATGTTCCAAGAGAGTTTTTGAAAAAAGCCAATCTGTAAAAAGCACAAATGTAAAAGTCAATGAGTGTGACATGAGGGTGCAAGCAATAAACTAATTAGGTTTTAAGAAAGAAGCAGGTCGACATGCATCAGCGGTGTATTTCCCTATATTACTGATTGAAGTTTTTGCGTGTGTGTGAGTGCATGCGTATGTCTACGTGGCTGTGTGTGTAATTAAATTGTGCTGCTGTTGAACTCGGGAAAATCGATTGCTTGGTTGCTTGATTGAATGACTGAATGGTTGATTGATTGATTGATTGATTAATTGGTAGGTGATGTTTGACGTGTCGAAACCACCATATGAATATGTGAGACCCCGTAGTGATGGGCTCCGCATATTTCGACCACCTGGGGTTCTTTAACGTGCACCCAAATTTGAGCACATTCGCCTACAGCATCTGCGCCTCTATCGACAGTGCAGCCGCCACATCTGGGATTCGATCCTGCGACGTACAGGTCAGCAGTCGAGTATACTATTCACTAGACCCCCGCGGCGCGAGAAACACAAGAAATCCGAACATGACGGCGAGGTGGGATGTGGGCCAGTGGCCTGGAGGATCAAGTAAGTGTTCATGAGTATGATAACAGTAGTCTCTCAGAGGTCAGAGCGCATTGCTTCGCTAGGAACATGGTGGTCAGTAAAACTTCACTGTGTGCATGTGTGTGTGTTTGTGTGTTACAACACACGTACCGGACCACAGTGTATGTGTGCGTGTGTTTTACACTAACACACACATACGAACGCGGGCGAACGGTACTATATCAAAGATAGTACCACTTGATCCAGTATAATTGACTGATTTGTCAGGTTTAACGTCCCAAAATTATTATTATATTATGATAGACATCATAGTGGAGGGCTCCGGAAATTTCGACCACCTGTGGTTCTTTAAAAGGACACTAAAGAGTGAGTGAAGTTGACGTTGATTCTTGAAAAAGCAGTCCAAGAACCTCGAGTGCTACTTTTGTGCCGATGAAGGACCGATTTAGAAGTAAAATTACGTTTTAGTGATCTGCATCGGGTTAGCGCACTTCAAATTACCCGCGTAAAGAAGCGGACGAACTCGCGTCACTCTTCGCGCGCACAACGTTGCGCGGATTTGCTGCGCTGGTAGCAGCAGACGAAAACAGCGGGAGCCGCAGCAGACGAAAACAGCCATTGATCAATTTCCCACCATGGGCTTCGAGATCACAGAGGTTTTTTAATTCAACTGCACCGCACTAGATGACACTACCTGTCTTGTGTAACTACGTAAAAATTGTATTTTTTAACCACTCGCACCATTCCCATAGTAAAGTCTGGCGGTTCTTTTTTCCATGAATCAAACAGAAACAAACAGGTATCATTTTATTGGGTCTCTGGATGCACGGAGGGTTCTTTATTTTGTGCAGCTAGATCAATTACTAGTAATTATTTGTAGGCGGTCCATCTGATGTCAACGGGATCATTTTGAGAATGTCCTACTGCAGCTCCTGTGTTCTTGTGCATTTACCTCAATTTATCGGTAAGTAGGACACTGTTGTTGATAATATTGTCGTTTAAATGTTGTCATACATTTAGCATTTACTCTCACTTAAATTGTTATTTTACTTTAGTGTGACCTTAACGTGCACCTAAATTTGAGCACACAGGCCTTCAGCATTCTCGCCTCCATTGAAAGTGCAGCCACAACAGCCGAGATTCGATCCTGCGACGTGCAGGTCAGCAGTGGTGTACCTTAGCCACTCTTTACCTTAGCTTAGCATACCTTAGCTACTAGAGCACCACACTGAGGCCACGACCAGCTATAAGGACTAAGAGTTCATGATTGCTACCCAAACACCTGTGTCTAGTATAAAACTTGACGTTGGACACTATTTCACTCCAGAATACAGTCTAAGAATGAAACCCACGCTGCACCTTTTTTTTGCCCCTGGCAGTTGGAGTTCAGGTGAAATGGCGTTGCGGTTTTCGGTTTAATGTAATTGTCAAGAACAGCTGATACAACTTGATTTTTCTATTAACTATGGTTCAGTGGGAAATTCCTACATTCGCCGGTAGTACCGGCATTGTTTAAAAATAAAATACGCCCTTTTAAAACTGGTAAAAAACGAACATGTTATAACAAGACCCTGGGGCCCTAAATGAAGCGCAACAAAACTGTCCTATTAGCGCGAACCTGTAACAAAATTTACATTCTCAAATCTAAAGCTGTTCTATGCATTTTATCTTGTTTACAAATAAAATAGCAATGAACCACTTTCCCAGCACTTCTTTCAAAGCCATCCAAACATCTTACTGCGAATCAGATATAAATGTTCATAGACAGGTATGCAGAGGCAAGCGTGATCGTTGCGCGGCGTAGTTTTCGAGCGCTGCTTTTTTCTTGTTACGAAGAAAAGAAAAAGAAATCTGTTCACTAGTAAACATTCCTGCCTCGACTCATTTTCAAGTTTGCTTTGCTCGTAAATAAGTTTCTGGGCAAGTCCTCTGCCAGAATACCGCAAAGTACTGGCATAGTTAACGCACCTTAGAAGAAACTTTAGGAAAAATACTCGACGCAGTGCTTACGTTTTGGGCCCTTTCGAAGGAGCGCTCAAAACTTCGAAAGAACAATGAATGAGGGAAGAGCGAATAATATCTGCCCTTGTTTTGCGCTAAAAAGTAGGAGGTGGCATTTAATTAAACGTCGAACTTTCCTCGCTTTAACGCTTTTTGCTCTGCACCAAGTGTAGCGCGGGCCAAAATAGTAGGCTTCCAAATGCGTCAGGCTTATGAACACGCAGCGCGCCAATCCGACCGGAATGCCGAGCCCGATGTGGTGGTTGATGCTTTCACGCGTCACCTGATTCCTGGCTCGACGTTTCCAATGAAGGAATGACTGGATAATCACAAAGACAATTTACGTAACTTCTTCGGTAAACAGGAATAGCAGTAAGTTGCTAGAAAGCCAAATGTATTGTGAAGCTACTACCTCAGGCAGAGATTGGGCACATTTCTGCTGCTTTGTAAGCACAACGTGGATTAGGCTAGACAGAACGCAGGCGTGGAACGTAGAAGAGATAGAGAGCTGCGAATATCTATTGTGGAAAAAACAGAGATTTTGGGGGTCAAAGCATCACGCCGCTACATGGTTGGCGTCCTTTGTCCAGGACACCATATGATGAGGCCCTTATACACAAAACTATACCTATGACTCCTTCTCACAGCCCAACTTTGAAGGTGTTCACTTTTTATAACTTCAATATAAAAGGTACATGGTGAAAATACATAAGGTTTACAAGGCACTCATTTGTTAAACGTAGAGTCTTGTCTAAAGGAAAAATAAGAAAAAATATCATGCGAATATTTCCGCATCTCGTTTTTCTGCATTGGGACAATGCCACTGTGTCGTGAAACGATGTGTGTTCGAAAGTAATGCAAGTTAAAAAAATCACAAGGTTCAGGGTGCCATTATTGCACACCCCTGGTCACGTCAAGATTATCACGTAAATAGAACAAACTGACCATTATCAGCTCCCGTAATGCCGCTGCAAATGTTGCGGTTACCAGCTACGTTCAATTCAGAATACCACATTGACGGTGTAAGTTACCACAACTGAATGCCAAATACGGGTAAAAAATCTCAGTTTTTAAGATATTCACCGTCATTTGAATTGCGTCTTGAGTGAGGAGGATGGCCTTATGTGTATAACCATTCGCACAATATAAATGTAGCGCTTGCAGTTGTTGCTACTTGGAGCCGCAGAGACGGGTAATTTCCTGAAGGAGAAGATAAAAAGAAAAATCCGCATTCTACCAACATCATGGCGCTCATTTAACAGTAATGATAATGTAAATCCCTTTTAACGAATAATTTCGGCAGCCCGTGACCTCCAGATAACGTCGCCAATGGGCTTGAGTCCACTAAAACTTCTCTAAACTTATGGCGATTCTTTCAGAAGCATGCATCCGAAAACACCAAGGGTACTGAAGTCAGTCGTACATCCGATAAATATTTACTGTTTGCACCTGAATAAACAACCACATGTAGCAGGACTAGCATTCTTTTGCATGCATAGTTATCGTATCAGAACAACGACGTCGACAAGTGGAGTGTGAAGTAGGCATTTTGGCGATCATAATAGATGTCAAAGGACCATAAGACAACTTGAGCTAATCAGTTTGAACCCTCCTCCACCTGCAGTTATGTAAGTCAAAAGTATCCATTCAGGTTGGGCCATGTATTTACAAGATCTGCTTCGCAGAGTCAAATAATGGCATCCGAGGTATTTCTAATAAATCTTAGATGAATGGTCAGAAACAAGAGCAGGTGGCACCCAGGACGACAGGGAATAGTCAGCGAACTAGGTAAAAGGTGTTTTGTACTGATTACATTTTGTTGATGTCGTTGAGCAGGCGTCCAAGAACTGGCCAGTTGTTGGCATAGATCAGTCTGTTCAGTGATCGCCGACACAGGTTATAAGAGGGCAGCGCTGGCGGTGCGGAAAACGCCAGAAATGATGCTGGAAGACTCGCAGGTGGTATCAAAAAAGGTTGAAAGTACTGAAGTGTCTTGCGAGATTGTGTTGTATACATACGAAAAACACAAGTACAAGCTGCCGACTGGAGTGGTCTGACGCAACCTTCATCGACATGTCACCAAGTGTTCGGGTAAACAATTCAGTTAAGCTTGTGGCTTGTGGATAACAGGCAGTAAACATCCCGTAAAAAATCGCACTCACACAGTAGTCACTGGAGCACTCAGAGGGTGCCCTTCCTCAATAGTAATTACTATTCAGTAGTGCCCGAAGTAGGTTCTGAGCAGCTGCCGAGCTCAGAAGCTCAGCAGTTCATGCCAGAGAACCATGTTTGACAAATTCAGTGAGATAACAAAATAAATGATATAATATAGAGTGCTTACTCCTCTGGAGGAACAGAATAGGTTGCAGAAGAGCCCTCTCCAACCATGACATTTTGTTGTTTATTGCAAAATATTCATCCAAGGTGAATGCACATGATACTGGGTCCAAATGGATACTTATTATATATGTTTTTTTCATGTACCAAAAGCATGAGGTGATTCAGGTGCGTTTTGGTGGTGGCTCAAGAAAGTGAGACAACATGCTGTTTCCTAACGTGTTCAGAAATCAGAAAGTGAACGGCGGGCTTGTAGCATTTTGCATGGCAGGACCGAATGAAATCAACAATTTCCGGGTCAGCAGCCAACCACCATAGCGACTATACGGTTTATGTTGTCCATGAAAAATTATGAATCACAGAATAATGAACAAAGAATGAAAACATACGTGACATTTCAACAGTATTCCATTATTTATAACTTCTATGGGCCCAGAAGATAGAAGGCTGAGTTTTATAGGGTCCGCGTGGCAGGACGCCTTGCTTTTAGAATGAAGGGAAAGATTGATGTACATAGTAATATACCATTTCAGCAGTATTCCATTATTGATAACTTCTATTGGCCCAGCAAAAAGAAGGCTGAGTTTTCTAGGGTCCGCGCAGCGGAAGCCTTGCTTTTAGAATGAAGAGAAAGATTGATGTACATAGTAATATAGCAGGTTCATTGATCCTAGTTTGTTGTGTAATGCACTTTTGTGTTTTTTTCGCTTGAAATTAGGTTTTGCCACCACCGATTTCATTTCTTTGTTTAATTCTCCACTAAATATGATGTTTTTTTATCAGGAAGGACCACCGTCTCCTATACCGAAGGCACTCTGTCAGAGTAAATGATTCCCATGGGGTTACCCAGAAGGAAGACTTCTTGAGCAGTTAATTAAAGAGGCCTTCCGCCCGTATGACTGCGAATGCATCGCGATAGTTGAGGGCGATTGGTTTGAAGCCATCAAAATGCTGTGGCTTCTTTGTCGTTTGTGCTTTTTCTTGATACTAACTTTCAAAACAAGAGTAAAGCTGACTTAATATGGTGATTTTCGTAGTATTTTTTGTATTGTGTGGCCGTGGTTATTTCTCTGCAACATTTACTGTAGACTTCTAAGCCCCAATCTGAAATGCAAGGAGATTATCTAGCTCTTCTTTCATGATTTTGTCGTTGTGTTTTCCAATACAGG
Organism: Rhipicephalus annulatus; assembly: GCA_013436015.1. Lineage (NCBI taxonomy): Eukaryota > Metazoa > Arthropoda > Arachnida > Ixodida > Ixodidae > Rhipicephalus > Rhipicephalus annulatus. The sequence goes on from WOVY01012912.1 coordinate 47,413, forward strand.
CGTTTATATTAGAAAAAGTTGCTGTTTTCTGAAGGTTGGGGAGTAAGATTGTTTACACGGATAAGAAATTTTTAGAATGGTCTACATTTGTATCTCCTTGACAGCGTGCATTTCCGTGAGTACGTTTGATAAGGAAATATTGAAGACTTATAGTAAAAGTGGAATTTCGTGAAAGTTTTTCACTGTTTGGTAAAGATTTCAGAAATCTTCATATGATTGCGACGTACACCGCGCCTAGGGAGGCAGAAATTTTCGTAGTCCACGGTTTTTCAACGTGCAAGCTAGAGGGGCCTACGCATTTAGCCTGATTAAAATGTGAGCACAGTTGTTGTGATCGAACCCATAACTTTAACGTCAGCTGTTACGCACCGCAAATGATGTTCCGCCAAGGTGGCAGTTTTTCGCTAATTCGAAGCTTTAATTTAGGCAATTACTCGAATAGAATGTGTGGCGGTAATTCACGTTGCCGAATAGTTCGCCAGGTCTTTTAGCGCATATGACGAACAGCAACGCGACAATCACAGAAAAGAAGGCCACATGCACAGCGCAAATTTTCAACAAGTGTGTTATTCAAGATGGCAAATATTTTCGTACAATACTAATGAACCAATATTATAACCACGAAAACAAGCACAATCGCAAAGTTGTGTTCTAGGCATTGCGTATACTTACCGCAAATAACTCATTGAGAGGCAATACTTCAATTGCCTACTTTACCGACAGATGTTAAATTTTTCATATATGCTGGAAGAATGCGTTTGAAACCTCTGCTCAGCTTTGCGTAAAAAAACTTACGTTTTAATCTTCTCCTGATACACAAATAAGCAACTTCCATCGCTGAAATGCATAAGCAATAGAACTATAAAGAACTGATTGAGCAGAAAGGCTCTCGCTATTTTCATCACTCTGATGTTCAAACGAGGACATATATTCTTGTTAATCAGGGGAAAGAGGGGAAGCATGCCAATTTCTTTTTTCTACGAGAACTTCCCAACAAAGTAAACTGTGGCTGAAGCACCAGCGCTACTTCCAATATTTTAAGACTGTTACAAGCTGCCACTCAAGCGTCACCAGCGCGAAGTCGGTGACGGGAATGCCAGCAGGTTGGTTCGTTCCGTACGCAAGCAGAGACAGTAAAGACATCAGAGACGTGAGAAAACAAAAGAAACTTTACTCTAGTGATATTGCAGCACACGGGATCTAGTACAAACACTTCAATACAACTAACAAAATACATCAGCACTTGATACAACTAAAAAACATATAAAACAATAAATCAGCTTACGCGAGAGAACTATTACAAACTTCACAAACTAACAACAATAGAACTACGCAGGTGAAAGTTCGAAGATATAAACAGTTGAAGACATACGTCTGATGACCGGCAGCGTTGCGTCCCCGATGATCGGATGCGAGAAGTCGAAGAGAGTTCCGGCACGACTGCGATGTCGGCGGTGTTTGCAACGCTGGTGGCTCCGGGAGGCTAGTGCTTGCAGGTGACCTCGGGCAGGTTGAGCTAACTCGAAGCGAAGTCCCGATGTCTACGTTGCAGACGTTAATATCGCGTCACAACTAGACGAATGGCTAAGTTTAGGTGGCCAGCCGATACAGAGCCACACTAAAAACTTCTAGAAGAGATGCTTGTTGATCTGTTTCTACGCCGTGTTGGTCAGCGACTAGTCTGCCTAGCAGGACAAAATCCTGCGCTTAAATCGCCCTCGTGTCTCCTCGCCCTCTTCCTTGGGGACAAGAGACCTCTACAAGGGTCCAATCATGCGCGTTTCCTCGATGGAAACTCCGCCCCAAAAATATATTGACCCCACCCCTTTTTAATTAGGAGAGGGCCCTCAACTAGCGAGAGTGACAGCCTGTTGGGATGTTGTCATACGGCTTGGCCACCAGAGGTTTTCCCACGGTTTCCACCGTGGGAAACGGTCAGACTGTTTGGCTCTCAGCCGGTGCGTCCCGTAGTCTAATCCTTGTTCGGGGTACATCGCGGCCTTCCACGACCTTGCAGACGCCGCCGCAGTTACAAAAAGATCAAACTTCGGCGGTGACGTTCGAAGAAGAGCACCCCATTCTGCACTTCTCCGCTACCTTTAATGCACCCGCCGTTCCCACGGTCAGTGGGGGAGTCCGGCGCCCGTTAATTGCCGTGACGCGGGGTCGCCAAAAATGGTCGTCCGTGACAAAGACGATAGCCTTTCTTGCGGACGTTCGAGGAAAAAAATTTGGTTTGTCTGCCTGTTTGTCTGTCTGTCTGTCCGCCCTAACGATACCTCAAGCGCCACCAAACGGCCAACCCCATCTGTTGCGCCCACCAATATTGCTCAAGGTTCAGCGTTCTTAATTGTGCGATTGTGAATTAAAAAATGGTTCCAAATCGGCATGTTACACCGCAAATGTAGTCGAAAGACGATAGTATTGGGTCTGGAGAGAGTGAACAAAACGTTCATTTGATGTTCTGCGCAAGAAAATCGGTGAAGGTTATTCTGGAGGCGCTGCGTAAACGTGCCTGGAGCGTGTAGCAGAGGCGAACGAGCACATCGAGGCACGTTAGACACACGCGCCATCTGGCAGTTATCTTCGAAAACGAAGGCGTGCAGCCCACGGAGAAAGATGCGCGCAAGTCTCGGAGATGATAAGGCGTAGAATGCAAAGTGACGGGCAGGTGCCTCCCCCGTGACGTCGTAGCACAGCGCTTGAAACAACTCTTTGAGCATCGCGTTGCACTGTCAGTGCAGCGCGCTAAAATGCTACATTCCTTAGAGTTATTTGTGTGTGCCTCTTCTAGTATAAAGGCAGACATACAAAACTTCGAAGTGTTGTTATGACGCGTGAGATATCCGCAATAATTGCTTTTTATTTGACAATCGCACAACTACGAACGCCAAACCTTGAGCAATATTGGTGGGCACTGCGAATGAGGCCGTTCGGTGCTGTTTGAGATATCGTTAGAGTGGACAAACAGAAAAACATAGCGATAAACAGACAGACAGACCGAAGTTTTTCCGGTTAAGGTGCCCAAGAAAGACTAGGGTCTTTAAAACAGTAAACATTGCTGATATTTGAGGGACCATAACAACACGTTGATGTTTTGTATGTTGGCCTTTATACTAGAAGAGGCACACACAAGTAACTGTAAGGATTGTAGCGTTTATCGTGCTGCGCTGACAGTGCAGCGCGATGTTCAAGAAGGTGTTTTTAACGCTTTGCTACCACGAGATGGTGGTGGCACCTGCCCGTCGCTTTGCGTTCTACACCTTATCACCTTCGAGACAGGCGCGCATCTTTCTCCCCTGGCTGCACGCCTTCCTTTTGAAAATAACTGCCAGAGGGCACTTGTGTCTAACGTGCCTAGATGCGCTCACTCGCCTCCGCCACACGCTCAAGGCGCTCTAACGCAGCGCCTCCAGAATACCATTCACCAATTTTTTTGCGCCGAACATCAAATAAACGTCTTGTTCACTCATTCCAGACGCAAGACTATCGTCGACATTTGCAGTGTAACGTGTAGATGTGGGCCATTTTGCTCTGTTTTTAATTGACTCCACTTCAAAGTTGGCGCTTTGCATAAACCTAAAAGTTTGCCGTAAGGACGGCACTTTTGAAGCTACGCGGAAGTGCGGTAAAAACGTGCTGCATTCTCTTAATCTCGAATGAGTAAGTGTTTCCGTTCATCACCGCCTACAGTATGCACATTGTTTTTGCCTGAATGAACAATGAATGAATTATTGAATGAATGAATGAATGAATGAAAGTTAGGTGATCAGCCCGCCGGCACGACGACTCTAAATGGAGCGCGGAACTTTCGTGTTCTCCCCCTTCTGTGAGTTCCCTCTTAAGTTTCTATCATGCGTTTTCTTGCTCATTAGGGAAGCTATTTGCGCCATTGTCATTAAGGGTTATTTTAAGGTGGCCACAAGCTCTCGCTTTGCTGAAGCTTCATTCCGCTCCCGATTTTGTAAAAGCAAGACGTAGCTTGTTTTCATTCTGACCATACGTCTCACCTCTCCAGTAGGAATTTTGATCTCGCATGAATTGCAAGTCTTGACAAAAAGTGGGCTTCTCGCTTTCGGTGCACTCATTTAGAAAACATGTCCACGTCAAAAGTTCCGTGTCATATGGCACTTACGCGGCTAAAAATAATAATAAGAATGACGTCATCGTAAAAAACAAACAGCCTCATTCGACTGCACAGGACTGATAATGCGCAATGTCAGGCCCCGCTTAAATTTTAGGTTGACAGAAATATGACAGCGCTCTACTGAAATGCAACAGCATTAAAAAAAAGAGACGGTGATTGGGTAAAAGAACATTTTTATACAAATAAAATGGATACTTAGAACTTTTTCTTCAGCTTATTATTTTGCTTTGCAATACTGCCTACTGCCAGTTTTGCGTATAATTATGCAATAGCACGCTGCCATGGTATCGTAAAGCGTCAGTTATCCGTGCTAATGGAGAACGATCCATGCTAAAGAATCCTCAAAAACCCACCCGCGCACACAGGACGCCCCACACACGCTTGTTCTTGTCAGTTGCTTTTGTGTGATCATCGTCTTATTTTGCGCGCTCCTTACTACCATGGATTCATACCGACTGGCCCAGCAAACTGCACTTGTGCAGTACCATGCCATCAATTTTAAGCGTTTGTGTCGTACTTCGTAGCGAGAGGAAACGCTGAAAGCAATCCTGAATATAAATATTTACAATTATCCACGCAACTACTTCATCAACTAGTTCTCGATTCACTGCACAGCTGTCAACAATTGTGGTTTGTTGATCTGATCATCATCATCCTAAATTCGGCCACTGGAGGAAAAAGGCCTCTTCCATGTTTCGTCAAACAACCTAGTGCTGTGATTTCCGCCACCATGTTATACGGGCCAACTTCATCACATCTCCCCACTTAATTTTCTGTCTTCGTATAACGCGTGTGCCTTTTCTTCGTCAGGGCCGAGACTGCAGCGTCGCTGATGTTACGTAGAGCGCCATCCGTAGCTTCTCGCGCGGAGCCGTGTGCGGGGCGGCTGCTAGGGCGTTGGCAAGCGACGAGTCCAAGTCGAGGCTGACGCTAAAATGGTTCCCGGCTCACATGGGTAGGGACCTGATACCAGGATCTCCGAACCGCAACGAGGAGGCGGATGCCGCGGCCCGTGGTCTCGCCACGTGCCGGACCGCGACCGCGCCCGCCTCCGAAGACGCGACGGCGACCGAAGAAGAAGGCGAGGAGCAGCTGCTCGATTACGGCGACATCCTCGCGAGGTACAGGGAGCAACGGCGTGGCTTCCCGCCTCCGCACAGGGATCTTACCCGGTGGGAGGCGGTGAGGTTGCGCCAGCTCCAAACCGAGACTGTGCTGACCCCATCGCTAGCGCGACACGTGTGCCCCGAACTCTACGTGAGTGAAATGTGCAGTGTGTGCGCGAGCGCGAGAGCCACCCTGGCTCACATACTCTGGGGATGTGACGCAGACAGCGCGGACGGTCCGGTGTTACCGCCGCAAGTAGAACAACGTGTGGTGTCTACGGACCCAGACGACCAGCGAAGGGCCGTCCGGCAGCTCGAGGTCGCACTGGCGCTGCAAAGGCGAAAGGGGGACACCCTCAGTAACCCGAGCGGCGCCGGGGCACGAAGGCCTTGAGGTCTAGGCCCGCGTGACATTAGGACTTCTAGTGTAACGTGAGATAGGGTGAACCCCACGCCCTGCGCGGCCGGAGGGAATCCCGCATGCTGGAACCCAATAAAGTTTATTCTCTCTCTCTCTGTGCCTTTTCTTAGAATGCAGTCATTTCCCCTAATGACCAGCGGTCATACTGCCTACGTGCTATGCACCCAGCTTATGTCCATTTTTTCTTCTTCATTTCAACTATAATATCTGTAACCTCCGTGTGATGCCTGAACCACCCTGCTCTCTTCCCGTATTTTAAGCTGACACGTGTCATTTTCATTTCCAGCGCTCGCTGTGTCATCCTGAAGTTGAACATTTTTTGTAATTGACAGATTGATATGCGAGGTTTGTGTGGTTTAACGTCCCAAAACCACCATATATGATTATGAAAGATGCCGTAGTGGAGGGCTGAGCAAAATTTGAACAACTGGAGTTCTTTAACGTGTGCCCAAATCTGAGCACATGAGCCTACAGCATTTTCAGCTCCATCGAAAATGCTGCCGCTGCCGCCGGGATTTAATTCCGCGACCTGTGGGTCAGCAGTCGAGTACCTTAGCCTCTAGACCACCGTGGCGGGGCAACATTTTTTGTAAGCCTAACAGCTTATGCTCCTTAGATAGTTAAGCCTCAAATACGTGAAAGCCTCAAATAGAGAGTTAAGCGTCAAATACGTGAAAGTTAACGACATCACGTAAATAAACCATAACACTTAGTGGGGTGTATATGAAAATCTTGTCTGGGTTGGTCGATCACTTCTGTGGGCGGAGCTTTCATTCATTCTTTGGCTGCAACCGAATATAGGTCACTACTAAGCCACCTCTCTTGCCAGATGCTTCGTAGATACAACATTGTATTATGCAGTAATTGTTAGAAACTTACGCGAAGTTTAGAGAAACTTCAATTTTCGTATTACGCAGGAGTAGCACTTTTAGGTTACGTGATGGCGCACATTTATCCGTGAGCATCTCTAACTCGAACGCTCCGACGCATGCCTTCGGTTCGCTTAGACTCGGGTCAGCACCGCGAAGCGTCGCAAGTAATATAGTTGACGCAGTTAATGCTAGATAGAACGTGCGTTGGTTTCACTAATTAATTTATGTTTCCAGTCTACTTGGCTGGCTGGTCAAATGCGTTCACTTGGCATCCCGTTTTCACTATGTTTCTTTCTTGGCAACGTTATCGCGTTCGCCCACGGCGTTCATTGTATATTAACCTGGAAAGTTAACCATAGCGTGTGACAACTTGTGCACCTCTCAAATTTGAATTCACAGGCGCTGCTCGAAGGAAATCACATCTGTAAAAAGCAAAGCAAACGCACGTTCATGGTGTTTGTAAAAAATGTACCCCAAATGAATCTGAAATGTTGTGGCGTTGTGCATGGCCTCAACCATTTATTTTCAGACAGCGTGAGTTGAACAGTTCTGGCAATTGGGAGTATGCCTTCCTGTTTGGTTCATGCTGTACGGAAGATGTGGTTTTGGTCTTTTTTGCGTTGTATCCACGCACCTTTCTTGCTTGCAACACGCAAAAAATGAAATGTTAGGTCTGTGTACTCACATTAGGGTGTACAGTAATGAATCACAGTTGGTGAAATTTCTGGAGCCTTAACTATGGCACCCCTCATAAAAAATTGTGGTTCTGTGACGTTACACCCCAGATACGATTATACGAACAAGTCTTGCGCTCCGAGACCACATCTTCCGTGCAGCGTAAACCGAGCAGGAAGCGTGAAGCGAACAGGAAATTGCAAGAACAGTTCAATTTGCGCTGTCTGAAAATCAAAGAATCAGAACATGAACAACGCCAGCGCATTTCAATTTTATTTATTGTGAAACGTTTACAAACAACACAAACGTGTATTTGCTGTATTTTTATGCATGTGATTTGTTTTGAGCAGCAGCTGAAAATTCAATCTGGAAAGGTGCATAAGCTGTCGCACGCAATGGTTCACTGTCAAGTTTAGTCATACGACAACGAATGGCGTTGGTGTGTGCAATAACGTATACAGCAACCAGCAAAATGGGGCGAAAACGGGACGCTAAGTTAGTGCATTTGACCGCTGATCAGGTAGACAGGATACAGAAATTTCCCAGTGAAACCGACGTGTGTTCCCTCTATCGTTAACTGCAGCTTGGTGGCACTGACCTCAGTCCAAGTGAAGCGAGGCCAGAAGTCGGAGAATTCGAGCTAAAGGTGCTGATGGCTCTAGGTGCAGTAAGAAAGTAGCAAGTAAAAGTACGGAAGTCATGAACTATACTTCCAAAATAGATAACCGGTACACAGCGTGCTATTGAAAGTACCTTCATAACCTTCAAGCTTCTGCTAGAGCAGACAGAGGGTACATAGAAGCCAATATCTGTGCGCTCCTTTGTGTGTGTTCTTGTTTGTCGTGCGTCTACGCAGTTATCTACGTTGTTGCGGTGTATATTTACCTTGCTAACTCTCTCAAGTTATTGAACACCTTGATTAGTGATGCCATTTTATTTTTGGAATCTTTTTCTCCCATATGATTTTACAAGAGATTGAACTTGAGATGACATTGAACACCGACATGTGCACAAAAGAGGAGTAAACGTGTAGTTGGTTAATTGAAGTTAGTACAGTTACTAAAGTGCAAACGTGGTGTCTAACTACTTAGTGATAGACTAAATATTAGAGTTAGTGCTACTGCTCTATTGACGTGGTAACAAATTTTACTGATTTGCATTGTACTACCTTCCTTTTATAAGACGTTATTCCATTTTGAAGCAAGCTAACAGGCAGTATTTATTTATGAAATATATCAAATTTTCTTGAAAAAGTGCAGGCTTTCACTCGTGTACCACTTGGTTTTGGCTAGGCTATTTTGTTTCGTTCATTCATCACTAACAGATGAGCACAAATTCTGGCTACGCTAACTTTAAAACCACATTGCCGTCGCAAAATCGGCATAATTTTTATATATTTATGCATGTTTAAAAGCCACGGGCGGTTATACCACACAGCATTCTTGATTAAATTTTGGTGAAGTCACGTGTTGTAAGCCCCCAAGCACCTGCTTTTGCTCACTGTAGCAGGCAAAAGAAGAGCAAGTGACGAAGACACGACACAGAGCAGCTGCCGTTTTAGGTGTGCTTGTTCCATAATCCAGCCAAATAGCCAAAATACAAGAGAAGTGGTGACACAGAAATACAAGAAAAGCAGTTGTAAGAAGAGTACGAAAAAAATAGGAAATTAACATACGCAGACACGTGACGAATGCTATAGCCATGACAGAAATCCTCCTCCATCCGAAAATATGCCTGCCTTTATGAATGTTTGAATAATGATCACCAAGTACTCGTTTGGTCTGAGTATCTCCTTGGGATAACGCCCACCGCCTTACACTGCGTCATGCGGCTCTGCCAGATTTGTTTGTCGTAAGAAGCATGGTCTTTCGTTTTCCTCCTTAATGGTAGCCGAGTAAGAAACTCTACATCCAGATCGCATATCAAAAGAGATACGAGTAGCTTGCTCCACGCCCTTTAATATATAGGATATTGGGCTATGATGCTTCCTAGCATTTTTTTGCACTTCCAAGTCTGTGAAAACCCGTCAAGGCGCACGGCAAAGACTATATGCACTCTCAGTGGTGTGGCCATCTAATCTGCAGCTTTTCTCATACCTATTTATGGGTCTTTCGTTTTCAACCTTTGAACATCGGCAGTTTGCAAGCCCTGATCGGACAATTTGTTTCTGGACTGCGAATGATGTATTCTCGTTTTTACAGAACATCAACCGTGCTCTAATAATTATGAACTGGCGGTATACATTCTCAACCTTGTTTCTTGATTTTAGTGTCGCGACATTAGCTCTTCACTTTGCGTTGCAGTAGGACTTTGCCTGTTCATTAGTGCAGCTTTGTCAATAACAGAAAAGCAGGAATAACTAAAATATTTTGAAGTAATATGAAAATACTAATATCATTTAACAACAAAAATTACGGCTTTTTGTTTTATCAATTGTAGAAAGAAAGCAATGGATAAACCTCTAGGCCTTTCGAACAAAGCGCCAAAGTGGCTCGGAAGGACGCGAGTATTGTGCAGAATTTTATACATAACATGGCATCAGCGTACTAGCTCCAGTACTGATGCCTTTCAATGTATTTTTATACTTGTAATTTTCAAAGTATGCCACAAAGCCCCATACTCTGAATGCCGAATATTTTCCGTTTAACAAGTGGGCACCCTCCGCGCCCAAAAATAAATAATTCTTTTGAACATAGATTCAGCAAAATAATTCTTCACAAGGCGTACAATTATAGTGCGAACTATATCTGCTACTGTTAAAAATGCTAGTCCCTACACGTGAATATTCCGTCTGGCTGATTGTCCTACAATCTGAGCTAGTCGTCCAGCACTATTGCCATCGGATATCAATTTCAAGAGGAGTCAGTAAGTAGGCCAAAAGTAATCACTGTAGCTAAGCCCAAAAAACTTATCGCCAGTGTTTTACTTCAAATATACGAGATATTTATTACAGCAATATCTTGTATATTTCAACAATGAATATTATTATTTCGAATTAGCAGCAAAATAGAAATAAAAGCATAGTTCTTTTTCACTCTTGCATATTCTTTAAGCAATAGGCAAGCTGCGAATACGTGAAAACATTTACGTTCCGTGTGCCTTTCGGATTCACTATGTATACGAGATGGAGCTATACCCAGAAATATTTTCAGATTAGAACATTTCAGCGAAAGAGTCAGTAGGAAAAACTTTAATGTCTATAGGAGCAAGTCGTGGTATGTGATGTTTAGTAGTCACTGCATGTATTTCCAGTCTACTTTCGTTTTGTTGCGGACATTTTTGGCAACTTTACAAGCGAATAATTGTGATGCATTACCATTAGCAATTTCTCGTAGCGTCAGCGTCGGTGGCGGGCATTTGGAACAAACCTGCTAGCCAAAAGGCGAAGTTAAACTTATCAATTTATCTCTATTTTGACGGTATTACCTCTTGGTTTTTAAATTTTTACACATTCATGAAACCATCCAATTCCTCGGCAATATTCCACTCCAGGTTTGAAGTTTAGGTGAGGAAGAAGAAGAGCTCAGTGGCTCTGTCTTTGGAGGCGCACTTGGCTTCGGTTGAGGTGTCTTGATGGGTGTATACTAGGCTGTTGACGGGCAGCAAGACAGGTGAATGCATCGCCCAACACTTCTGAAAAGGTTTGAAACGAAGGATAGTTGTTAAGCTTGCTTAGTTTTTCTCTGCAAAATACAAAAGAACAACACTTAATGTGCCAAAATAGAAGTTTAAGGCAGCCATAGTAGCCAAGACACGAATAAAAACTTTTTGTTCCTAACAGGATCGTAAAGTCATGAATTTGGCGCGACGTCGTCGCCCGGCAACCATGTCGTCCTGCAAAGAAGCAAGACTTAAAATTTCTGAATTATTGACCAAAAATATAAAAATAGGTAAACACAGTGTCTTCACTTTGGCAGTGAATTATGAACATGCCGTGTTCGTGTGATTCTTGTCTTCGAGTGAGAAGAACTTATACACAGAAAAGAGCATTCTAAACATAACAAGCATTGCGCTATTCGATGTCACTATGTGTATGCTTCGTGAAACAAACAAATGGTTTTGTAAAGTTTCCCCAGGCCCCAAGCAAGCTTAATTGAGCAAATAAGTTCATTTGTGTTACGCATTGTGCATTATTGTTATGTGAACACATTGCTTTTAAAACACGCGAAATACGCTGCGACACCACAACAGGTACGCGGGCTTTACTTCTACAGCCCGAAAAATCACAAATTAAGTGTGACATGCGTGCAGCTCATACACCGCAATGCCTAAAATTATAGGCAACAAGTCAACGCCATACTCTGGATTTTCACGCAGTTCCGGCGTGTAATCTTGTAAATTTGTGTTGGCGACCTAGTGGGTGAGATTCGTGCAGGAGAAATTCTTAAAACAGCGGAGTAAGAACGCGTCACGCCGCTCTTATGAAAAGGCTGAAGAATCGCCGGCGCCGTGGCTTAGTTGGTTAAAGCGCTTGTCACAGAAGATCATGAGTTCGAATCTCACCGGTGCCTGCAGAGTCAAGACTTTCTATTTTTGCCCTGCCGCGGTGGTCTAGTGGCTAAGGTACTCGGCTGCTGACCCGCAGGGCGCGGGTTCGAATCCCGGCTGCGGCGGCTGAATTTCCGATGGAGGCGGAATTGTTGTAGGCCCGTGTGCTCAGATTTGGGTGAACGTTAAAGAACCCCAGGTGGTCTAAATTTCCGGAGACCTCCACTACGGCGTCCCTCATAATCATATAGTGGTTTTGGGACGTTAAACCCTACATATCAATCAATCAATCAATCAATCAATCAATCAAAAGGCTGAAGAAGTAAAAATAATATCCCAACCTACGTCACCGCGCGTAAACAGGAATTACGCTGACCTTTCTGAAGCGTGGCAGGCGACATTCTCAGTCGTGGCACTCGCTCTTGCCAGCTGCCTATATGAGCAACGTAAAGGAATATAGCCGAGACCAAATATTGATTCGATGGGAGCAGGCGTCCGGACCTTTGACTCCGGTGAGAAAGAAAATCAATTCTGCTAAGCTTCCTTTTGACAACGCCCGAGAGTCACGTACGAAGACGCTGACGCATTACACAATGCCGCTCTGGAATTCCTTCCATCGAAAATAGCCTCGTAGTAGCGGTGTCCTTGAAGTATGCGACAAAAAGCATAACGATCGCGTTTAAAGTAAAGAAATAATGAAACGTGATGCCGTCATTTCTCAGTCAGCTGTGAGTTTGATTGTTGTCATGATGACGACAACGATGAATATGGCGCATTTGAAATTTTCACCAGTGCAATTCTTCATTGACTACACTTATACGAGAGAGGCGCCTCCTATCAATGGGAAATAAAACGTCATGAATACTATAAAAGTGCAGAAAAACAAATACATTTTTTCTTCAATTTGTTACCGACAATACTTCACAGAAAATTACATTTTATTCTATGGGTTTACTTGTGTTCCCTATAAATAAAAAATGCAGGATGAAAATCAGCTTTTACCAACAAATACAGCTGCGAGGAAGGTGGCAATAAAATATACTTGTGGCCCCTTTTCTCAGCAGTTGGGGAAAACTTCTGTTTTGGGAAGGTTGCTTCGTGGCCGGAGGGAACAAGCTAAACTGCAAGAATTCATGATTCAACACAAAGACTATACGCCAATAAGCACGCCCTTTGTGGATAACACCACAAATGACTGCAATTTGACTGTCTCTAGCCCTACGCAAAAAAAAAATGGCAGAACCCACGTACAGTGGGAATCGACGATATGCGAAGCACGAACGAGAAAGGTTGATACGTCATTTTAGAGTCAGCAGAACGTTACGAGGTCGAGATAAATAATGCCGTACATGACATCCGTGTTATGATTATCATATTTAGGATGTGTTCTTTACATTCGTCATCTATTTCACGCCACGTGATACCAAATTTGGCATGTGGGAAGCTAGCGAAAAGGCCGTGAGCACATCATCAGTGTGACATGTAGTCATGTTGTTACATGACACGCATGTCGTGATTATCGTGTTTGTATGTGTCATTTACCTATGTCATCCATTCGCATTGCGTACTAACGAGTTTGATACATGTGAAGCTAGAGAAACAGCCGCAAGTGCATCATAAGCGAAGCATGCAGTCATGTTGTTACATTACACGCGTCTCGTGTTCATCATATTTGCCCAGTAACATACCTTCATCATTCATTCACGTCCGGCAATACCTAATTTGGTATAAGTGAGGCTAGTGAAACGACCACCAGTGCATCATGAGCATGGTGAGTAGTCATGTTGTTACATGACACGCATGTCATGATTTTCATGTTAGGGTCCGTCGATTGTGTTCGCCATGCACTCATATCATACCATACCAGTTTTGCAACATGTCATGTGAACTAAACCACCTCAAGAGCTGCGGGACCATAAAATGTAAATCATGACATTCATAACATACATGTTATGATTTTCTGTTATCACGTCAAACATCTTCTTCATACAGTCATGTTATACCATACCAAGTTTGGTATTGATACCATTATCGAGACGGCCAGGAGAGCTAAAAGTCGTAGGTGGCTAGATAGATAGATATATTAATAGCTAGATAGATAGATAGATAGATAGATTGATAGATAAATAGATAGATAGATAGATAGATAGGAAGATAGATAGAATGGCATATAGATAGAAAGATAGATTGAATGATATATATATATAGATAGATAGATAGATAGATAGATAGATAGATAGATAGATAGATATGCTTAAAGTCGCTGAAGGTTGCTGAGAAGTGCTTCGGATTTAAAAGGCATGCGATCAAACTTATAATTACACATGAATGTAGTATAAGCCAGCTCAAGAAACTTTAGTTGCACTTCAAATGCACACTCTGAGCAACTCTATCAGCGTGCCTCTCAGCCAAGGAGCAAAAAAAATCAGTCCGTTTTTATAAAATTTTTCATTCTATTGCAAAATATTAGTTTCACATAATATTTTTCTCTGTCTCATCATTTCCTTCCTGTTCATCTCGTTTCATCCCCCCCCAAATAGCTCGTCAGCAAAATGTGTACGCCAGATAAATTAGCTCCCTTCAAATATTAGATTCTTTCTCTCTCTCTGCGCCAATAAATTGAGTGTCCTGTAAAAATGAATACTCAGTGAAGCTGAATTATTGGCCATAAGTTATGCTTCACAACAGCGTGGGCAGATGGCTTCATTCGTGAAGGAGAGCCTAGCACATTAGCACACGTGTACATTAGAATGAAACCGTTTCCAAAATAAGGCACTAAACGTTTCATAGAAGCAAAACAACAAGAACAAGGAGTGGTGCTGCAACTGCATATCACAAAACTACTTGTATGAATTCATCTACCTCGTGCTTCATTTGACCACAGAGAGGGCCGCTGTCGTAAATGTTTAGTAATCAGGGTATTTTTTTTCATACTAGGCTCACTTTGCTACTTTTGCCCTTGTAGATCCATTCGAGGCCGTTTTCTCCACGTGCTATCAGGGCGAATGTAGCGTTTATCGTGCTTCGCTTCAAAAAGTTCATGTGGTTGCTCCTTGTCGGCCACATAGAACAGATGACTCTCTTATAATTTCCAACTTTGAATCGAGTGACCATCGGTGTGGTAGACACACCGTAATGTTCCAAGTTAAGGCCACTTCTAACATACTGCACGACGCACCACTGAGTCTAGATGGCGGTGCATAAATCGGCTCTCTCAGTACACTATAATACCAGCTCGAGAGATGTGCTCAAGGAATCTGTATATGGGGAATGGGTCGTTTTTTACTGAAATCAAAATTAAAATAAAGTGCTGATCGGATCATTCTGGATGGGTTCGTACAGGTTTTTGTGTTTCTGAAGCGTATCTGACAAGACATAAAGCGTATTGTACACTGCAAATATTCCTTTCATACTTGAAAGTTGCCTAAACGTGGAATGTCTAAAACAAGAAGCAAGACTGACAGGGTTTCAAACAAGGAACATGTTCTAGTTAATGAACATCGGGAGAAATTTCTAGGGCTCATTTCTTTCGAAAACATATCCAATGCTAGCTGACAGGACGCATTTTTGAATATATAGGTTCAGTCACCTAAAAATAGTGCTGCTGAAGTTAGCGCAATGAGGTGACTTTCTTACGTACTTTTCTGTAAACGCTGAGGGTGTTTTCCAATTCTGTTCAGAAAAGCGTCCATGGCAGTGCTAGATTTATTGTAGGATAACCCATAGAAATCAACGTAGACCCAAGCCAAAAGAGGTATCATCATCATCATCATCATCATACAACAACAACAACAACAACAACAACAACAACACAAGTCTGACTACTCCCGCTGCAGAGAAAAAGCCTCTCCTATGATCCGCCAATCAACCTGGTCTTGTGCTTTCTGTTTATACCAGCAAACTTTACACGTTATACCAGATAACTCTTAAACCTTATCAGCCCACCTAACTTTCTGTCTCCTCTTCGTGTGTTTACCTTCTCTGGGAATCCAGTCAGAGACCTTTAATGCCCACCGGTAGTCCTGCTTACGCGCTACGTGTCCGGCCCATGTTCATTTATTTTCCTTCATTTTAGCTATGATATTCTTAACCCCGGTTAGTTCTCTGACCCAGTGAAGACTCAGCCTGCAAGCTTCACATACCTGTTTTACCAGTCAAGCCATAGTAGATCGCTTTCGTTTTCATTTTATCATGTATTTCTGAAAATGCAATCCTAAGTGTGTTAACTGTTAGGCCGAGCAATATAGCATGATATGTTGTTATTTCACCTGCACCATAAAACTACATGAGGGAAAATTTGACCCACCGAGGAAGCAGAGCACGTTTATATGAGTATGGAAATTGCGTGTTCGCTTGGCAGGCTGGAGAGTTACAGTGAGTACATTATAACAATCTTTTGGCTAATGCGTGGTCTAAAAATTTGATTATCTATTTTATTAACCGGAGCAATGGAATGCCAAGACTTTCGTTCGTTGTAATGCATTTATTTGTAGTAATTTGAATTCTTCGCGAATTATCGCTTTTCGGCGCAATCAACTCATTTTTGGGGGGAAGGAGGTGGGGAGGATAGACGTAACGCTGCCCTTATGTGGCTGTGTACATAAACCAAGTGAATTGTTGGAGCGAAAGTGATCGGAGCAGTACTAGTATTTATACCGGGTCAGCACGTTATGCAAGCGCCCACATAATCTTCATCATCATATTCATATTCTTCATCATCATAATCATCATCATCATCATTCTGACTACGTCCAAAGCAGGACAAAGGCCTCTCCCATGTTCCACCAGTTACCTCGGTGCTGTGCTTAATGCTGCCATCTTATACCCGCGAACTTCTTAATCTCATCTTCCCGCCTAACCTTCTCTCTCCCCCTAACCTGGTTGCCTTCTCTGAGAATCCAGTTAAATGCCCTCAACGACCAGCGGTTCTCCTGTCTGTGCGCTACATGCCCGGCCCATGTCCATTTCCTGTTCTTAATTTCAACTATGATCCCTTAACCTCCGTTTGTTCCCTAATCCACTCTACTCTCTTTTTCTCTCTTAAGGTTACACCTACAATTTTCTTTCCATTGCTCGCTGCGTCGTCCTCAATTTAGGCTGAACCCCTTTTGTAAGTCTCCAGGTTTCTGCTCCGTAGCTACGTACCGGCAAGATACAGCTGTTAAATACCTTTCTCATGAGGGATAGTGGCAATATACCTGTCCTAATTTCACAGTGCTTGCCCATCGTCCTCCACCCCATTCTTATTCTTCTAGTTACTTCATACTTGTGATTCGGCTCCGTGGTTATTACCTGCCCTAAATAGACATAGTCTTTTACAACTTGAAGTGCACTATTACCTCTCTCGAAGCGCTGCTCTTCTGAGGTTGTTGTACATTACTTTCGTTTTCTGCAGAATAATTTTAAGACCCACCTTTCTGCTCTCCCTGTTTAACTCCGTAATCATGAGTTGCAATTCTTTCCCTGAGTTACTCAGCAATGCAATGTCATCGGCAAAGCGCAGGTTACTAGGGTACTCTCCAATAGCTCTTATCCATGACTGTTCACATTCTATGCTTCTGAAAACCTCCTGTAGGCACGCGGTAGATAGCATTGGGGAGATTGCGCCTCCCTGCCTTACACCCTTGTTGATTGGTATACTGTTGCTTTTTTTTATGAAGCACTATGGTAGCAGTTGATCCCCCGTAAATTTCTTTCAGGATGTTCATATATGATTCATCGACGCCCTGATTTCAAAGTGTCTACATGACTGCTGACATTTCTACTGAATCAAACGCCTTCTCCTAGTCAAAGAAGGCTATGTATAGTGGTTGGCTCTATTCTGAGCATTTCTCTATCACCTGATTGATAGTATGAATGTGGTCGATTGTTAGGAAGCCTTTTATAATTACTGCTTGTTTCTTTGGTTGATCGAATTCTAATGTTTTTTTATTCTGTTAGCAATTACGTTTGTGAATAATTTGTATACTACAGAGAGCAAGCTGATCGGTCTGTGTGTGTTCAAGTCCTTGTGATCTCCTTTCTTATGTATTAAGATGATGTCAGCATTCTTCTAAGACCCTGGTACTCTTCCCGTAAGGAGTCACCTCGCAAACAGAGTGGCTAGTTTTTCTAACACAATCTGTCCTCCATATTTCAGAAGATGTTATGTTACCTGATCCTCACCGACAGCTTTGCCTCTTTTAATGCTCTCCAAAGTTTTTCTGACTTCTATCATTACTGGTGGCGTGTCATCTGGGTTACTGCTAGTTCTTATAGTATTAAGGTCATGGTTGTCCCGGCTACTGTACAGATCTCTGTAAAACTCCTCCACTATTTTCTATCCTATTCATATTTGTAGTTATTTTGCCTTCTGTGTACCTTAGTGCATACATGCGATTTTTGCCTATCCCAAGTTTCCTCTTCACTGCTTTGACGTTTCCTCCGTTTTTCAGATCCTGTTCAATTCTCTCCGTGTTATACCTTCTTGCATCGCATACCTTACGCCTATTATTCAACTTCAAAAGCTCTGCCAGTACTATTTTGATTGTCGTAATTGCCACTTTCAATGCTTTGATGCTTCTTAATGAGATTTTTCGTTTCTTGGAAAAACTTGCCATTGTCTTGTTTAACTACCCTGCCTCCAACTTCCACTGCACACTCCGTAAAATACACGCCAGATTATCATTCATTGTATCTACGCTAAGGTTGGTTTGCTCACTAAGAGCCGAGTACGTGTTCTGAAGCGAGACTCTGAATTCCTGTACTTTCACTCTCAGTGCTAGCTCATCGATTGGCTTCTTGCGTATCAGTTTCTGTCGTTCGTTTTTCAAGTCTAGGCTAATTCAAGACCGTATCATTTTATAGTCACTGCATTGTGCCTTACCAACCACTTCCATATCCTGCACGATGCCTGGGTGTGCACTCATTATAAAGTCTATTTTGTTCTTATTTTCGCCATTAGGGCTCCTCCGTGTCCACTTACGGTTTCCTCGTTTTTGGTAGAAGGTATTCAAAGTCCGTAAATTATTGCGTTCTGCGACTTCTGCTAGTAGCTCTCCTCTGGCGTTTCTAGTACCGATGCCATAATCTCCTACTGCCTGGTCTCCAGCCTGCTTCTTCCCAACCTTTGCATGAAAGTCTCGCATCAATATAGTGTAGTGCGTTTTTACCTTACTCATTGCCAATTCCACATCTTCATAGAAGCTTTCAACTGAAGCATCATCATGTCTGGATGTAGGCGCGTAAGCCTGTACCACCTTCATCTTGTATCTCTTCATTCAGTTCAATTACAATACCTACCAACCTTTCAATTATTGCTATAGTAATCCTCCTAGTTGCCAGCTCCTAGTTGCCAGCTATGTTTCTGTGAAATAGGAACCCCACTTCCAGTTCTCTTCTGTCAGCCAAGCTCCGAAAGCAAAGGACGTGCCCTTTCTGTAGCACCGTATAAGCCTCATTTGTGCTCCTAACCTCACTGAGTCCTATTTTCCTTTTAACACCCTCTAGCTCCTCAAATAGTACAGCTAGACTTCCTTAACTAGATAAGGTTCTAACGTTAAACGTTGTCAAGTTCAGGTTCCAATGGCGGCCTGCCCGAATCCAGAGATTTTTAGCACCCTCTGCTGCGTTGCAGATCTCACCGCTGCCGTAGTCAGTTGCATCGCAGCGGACCACGGTGGCGGTAATGTGGGCCTCCATCCACACGGTCCACTCTAACATGTACACCCGTAAAAACTTTGCCGCTATAAAGTAGAGCCAACGTGGATAATATAAAACTAGCGGAGTAAATAAATTGTCAATCGAATGCAAAAATAGAAGGCTGACAATTAAATGAAAACGACTTGAAGTATGCTTATAACATATGACCCAATAAAAGTTGACATTCATATTATTACCACTGTACCAATGAAGTTCTGCACCAGCCGGCAGCTACCAATATGTGTCATCAGTTAAGGTCAAGTATTGTACATAGGCCCTGCTAGGGTACTTTAATGATTAGTTTCTTGCTTAGGTATGTCTCAATTCGCGTCTGCAAACAACGATAGCCTATTGTTCGCTTCATCTTCTGAATCACCACCTATCATTATTCCACTAGCCTTATTTTCTCTTATTCCGTTCATTTTAGATAAACTGCTTATTTTTAGGTCATCACATTTTTATATGGCCTGTAAGAACGCCACTTGAAGATATCCCTGTTTTCTTTCACTGTGACAACACTCAAAAAGCCTTTTGTGGAACTCACTACTGGTTTACCTTTCCATCAGCTCGCATTGGCAGCTGTTTTTTTTACTTACATTTCTCGCCTATTGAGAGCATGCTGTGTTCTCTCTCACATTTTGTTGCAGTCGACATAAGCCACATTTGCTATGAATTTTTTGCCTTCAGGCCGCCAGCCCAGGCTTCTGAAAACATTAGGCTTTGCTGAGTACATAAGCTTTCTCTTTAGATAAAACAAGCAAATGGGAGAAATTGTTGTTGATAGTTGCGTAACGGCGCCACCGCTAACGTCCAATATAGCAGCGCAGCAGCAGTATTCTCAATTGTTCCTGTTAAGTCGGTAGTGCTGGTTACATAAAACGTAATATTGAATCATACGCTTAAATTTATCACTTTTTTGCTTTAAGGGGAGTGTTATGAGGTGGATTTACGTTAAGTGAAATAGTTGAGTGTACATCGTGGTTCTACCAGGAACGTTCAGTACACTGGCATCTACTGGTGACTACACTGCGTAACTTTTGTATAACATGACGTCAGCACTCACGTTAGAGCGAAGCTGTCAGTGTTATTGAAACAAAGTGTACTTTACATTATCGTGATATGAATATGACATCTAACTTTCGTTGGCGTATTGCCATGAGGTAGAGCAACGCTTGAATATAATTTGTGGAATCATAGGAACACAAATGCAAAGATTATAAAACTGCCACGAAGAAAAGTCAACATTTTAACCATAATTTATGTTAGCCTGGCATATTGTAAGTGTTACAAATTTACAACAGTAATATTGATTGGTTTGTTAACTCTGCAGCCCAAATACAAGTTGCAGCGACCTTATAAATGTGTCTTAAAAAGCTTCTTGAAGACGTGACACGGATTTGTGGTAGAATACTTGATTGACTCGCAAAAAGCTTGTGCTCACTTTCTGCTAGCATGCTGATTTTTAAAGAGGATATTCTTTCACGGGGACGTTCAACGCGAAAATTTTGGCCTGCCTGCCTGCCTGCCTGCCTGCCTGCCTGCCTGCCTGCCTGCCTGCCTGCCTGCCTGCCTGCCTGCCTGTCTGCTTACCTGCCTGTCTGTCTGTCTGCACATTTGTCTGTTTGACCGTCCTTAACGGTACCCTAAACGGCACCAAAGTGGCCAAACGATACCCCAAACGTTTGGCCATACTTGTGCGATTCTCAATTTAGAAGCACATATTGCGCATATCTGAGGCACCATAACAACACTTAAATATTCTGTATGTGTGTATCTGACTGAAAAATGCATACGTAAGTAATTCTTGGGACTGTAGCGTTTATCACTTCGCGCTGACCATGCAACGCTTCCACGAAAAGGCAAGTGTTTCCAATGCTTTGCTAAGACGACACGGTAGTGGCACCTACCCGTCGCTTTGCGTTCTACACCTCTAAGACGGATGTGCAGGGCGCGTACGCTTCGTTTTTCAAGATAACTGCCGAATAGCGCTCATGTTTCACGTGTGACGTGACCTGATGCGCTCGTCCACCTGCGCTGCACGCTCGACGCACACTAACCTCGAAAATGCTATTCACCGATTTTTTTGCGCAGAACATGAAATAAACGTTTTGTTCACTCTCTACAGATGCAAGACTATCGTCTTTCGACGACATTTGGAGTGTACATGCAGATGCAGGGCCCAATGTTTTATGTTTTAGTTCGTCGGTTCTACGCTGCCGAGGTCAGTTTCATTTAAAGCCCACACATTAAAGTTACTAATGTCTGTCCTCCCCATTCCGGAGTAGTATAAGATGGCAATCACATGTGGCGTACGTCTGCATACAGCAGCGAGTTGTACACAATTATGTGCCACACAGGACGGGAGGACAGTTCTTGCACGCGTACACAAGAGCGTGTTAATGTTATTCAAGTCGTCACCAGGCAATCATATTACTCAGCCTATCTTACCACCCGATAGAAGATTGAGTCTATTCCAAGCTAATGAGGTGATCACAAGAGCACAGAGATGTAGGCATAGATAGATAGATAGATAGATACATAGATAGATACATAGATAGAAACGCTGTAACTGCCTGAAGAGAGGTAAAATGCTTCAAATAATAAAAAAAAACACTTGTGGCGGCGGGCGCGAAGCCTCTTCTTTTTATGTAGCTTTCCTAATCGTGACGTTTGTGCTAGCCCGTGCGCGCGTTAGATATATGCCTTCACACAAATAATGCCTTACCTAGCTACCGTTATCAAACTAAACTGAACACCCAACAGCCGCATCCCAATGAAGACTAGCATTGGTCCTATAATTAGCTTTCCTGGCAGAAAAATATCTAGGCAAATATCTTCACACTCTATCACGCCAGGAAAATATTAACGCTCTTTTTTGAGAAAGCTGCAGGCTGTCTAATTCCCAATTACACTATTAAAACATTCATTGCTGCATTTACAAAAGCGTGGTATGATATATAAAGGTTAAGTTGAAGACCAAAGTAATTTTTTTCGATATATTGTTGCTGCCCACCTCCGATATCTAAGTGCTTAAAATAGTCTTGTTGCACAACTAAACGCCTAGTATTAGAGAAAGTCAACAATTTTATTCTCACCAATATTCTTTTATTCATCGACTGAAGTAATTCCTGTAATAAATGTCGTGTTTTCTCCTCCGCCAAAACGTTCGCATCTTCATTCCTGCTTGCGTTCACATTTTCTCAGTTTGAGAAGCTGTTACTCCGCTTTTAAAAGGCTGCGCATTCAAAGACAAAAGAGCTTTTCTTTCACATTTTGCACTATTTGGAAACGATTCACGTAAGCATGTGAACAAGAACAACAGGCAAAGTTGCTTTCCAGTACCGCGATGTACGTTTTTATGCATTGTGTGGTAAACCTCATTGAACTGCAGTGAACCGAGATACTAAATTTTCGAAGCACGTCTCAAGGAAGGTCACTGAAACATTTTACAGTTTCCCGGCATTTTTTTTTGTACGCGATAAAGTAAAGCTATTGAGAAATAAATATTTACCCGCTCTTTGTAAAATTTGCTCTTTTACGACGAATAGTAAATTATTACTTATTAAACTCCAAAGATACGCGTAGAAGCAATGCTAATAGCAATAATAAACAAGGCACTCGAAAATTCGCTGCGCTCTTATTGATAGCACGATATGGTTGCTAGTGAAAAAAAGAAATAAAGAAACGCAACTCTAGCCATCTATAGGCAGCAACCTCGTCGGACCAAACAGTGTTTATCAAGGGGCAATAGGCATCGCTCATCGTATTTCAGCACAAGCGAATGCAAAGGGCGCGGGCTGAGTTCGATATCAATAACTGGCAAGTCGAATAAGCAGAGCTGAAAATACTCACACTCTCTCTTAATACTCGTGATTGATCGAGGCACATGGGGCTACCAGAGATCGAACACTGCACTGCCTCACACGCCTGAAGGCTCACATTGTTCGCTACGCATTTTCAAAGCTCTCACGTTCAATGCATTGCAAAGAGAAGCAGTTATGGGTACTACTTTTGCAGCCGCTCAACCAAGCCACTTTGAGATAAGCGTGCCAGATTGTGATCGTTATCTAATGAAAAGTAAGAAGCAGAG
The DNA here is from genome assembly GCA_013436015.1 of Rhipicephalus annulatus. NCBI lineage: Eukaryota > Metazoa > Arthropoda > Arachnida > Ixodida > Ixodidae > Rhipicephalus > Rhipicephalus annulatus. The sequence goes on from WOVY01012912.1 coordinate 70,892, forward strand.
AGGGGGCAAATATTCATTGATTCGGTCTATGCGATTATGTGTTCATCTATCATGTCCAGTGCATGACACTGGTTCTATATCGATAACTATATTTGGGGTTTTACTCCCTTGGTATGAGAAGTGCCATAGTGAAGATTTCAGGAAAATTTAGCGGCCTCATGTTCTTTACCGCGCTCTCGCGTCACACTATGCAAGAGCATCTCTCTTATACCGAAATGCCACATAGGCAATCAAACCTGTGACAGTCGGTATAGCAGACAAGCACCGTAAATGGTGCACGAACACGGCGAATCGTGCTTATATTACTCCATACAGGAATATATAATAAATATGAAACAACGGTGTAAACAATGAACACGTGGGAATGCGTGGATCATGCGTTGACATTAAAGTGATTTATTGAAAAACTAACATCATATATCAACGAAGTGAAGGCTGATGAGTGGGGCGAAGCGTCCATCCGTCCGTCCGTGTGTCTATTCATTCGTGAGTCCGGACGGCTGGACGGACAGAAGCATGAACGGACAGACGGACCTAAGCACCAACGCATGGACGAACGGAAAGAAGGACGGACAGACGCACAGACGTATGAATAGATAGACGGACACACGGACGTACTCGCGGACCAACAGATGGACAAATGGACGCATGGATGCAAGCACAAACGGACAGACGCATGAATGGACTCAAGTATGGATGGACAGAAGCTTGGATGGACACATGGATGGACGGATAGAAGCGCGGGCGTAAAGACAGATGGATGGACCGAAGCACGACCACACGGGCGAGAAGCCGGAAGCATGAACGGTGGATGGAGAGACGAACCGACGGAAGCATGGACCGAGACACAGACAAATGGACTCATGGATGGAAGAATAGATGGACAGAAACAAGGGTGAACGCAGACAGACGGAAGCACGAGCGGACGGATGGGTGGGCGGAGAGATAGATGGATGGAAAATGCATGAATAGACAGATGAATGGACACATGGACGGATGAATGGACGGAAGCACAGAGTGGTAGACGGATGGATGGATGAATGGATGGATGGACGGATGGTTGGACACACGGACAAATGGACGGACGCTTCGCCCCACTCATCTTCCTTCACTCCGTAGATATGCTACGAAAACAACTATTGCCATCTATATTACTGCCAAAGACATATACACACAGCGCCATCTTTTAAGGAAGTCACAAACCGAAGGTAACTACATACATACGGAGGATGTAACGCCCTGTGGATCAAGGAGCTTCGCCCCTAAAGTGATGCTAAGCAAAGAAACCTTAAGCAAGCGCCCGTGCATACTCTCATAAAGATGATTTCATCAATCCTAAATACACCGCCACTTAAAATGACAACAATCATCCCCTGGTCAATCCGCTCTAAATAAACTCAATTGCAAGACAGTGCCTTGTGCGTTTCCCTTCTCTACTTGTCTGTGTGGGATGGGATGTTTTGTGTTTATAATAGAAACTAAGAAACACTTGCAATTTTTCTCTCTCAGTTGGCTTTTGGCCAACGCAAAAGGCATCAGCGGTGGTGGCAATCAAAACCACAGCTGCACAGCTTAACAATATAATGTTGAAGCGTAAGGCGTACCTACACGTGGCACTACTGCCCTTTATGTGAAGTTGTGTGAACAAGACTATATTTATTGCGGTGACGATGTTTAGAATCATTTACGTGAATTGCCTCGTTGAGGTACAAGTCAAACAGTCCCTCTGAAAGTTGAATAAATTAAAACTCTTGAAAACAGCATGATCGAACAATCAAATAGGTCGCCACTGCTTGAGAAAGCTGAAGCTTTACTAAGCTAAAAACTGTGAAAATCTGACTTAAAATACTCTTTTCTGACTTTCTTTCACCATGGGATTTCAATGAATAACAATCCTCTTTTCCATTACTTGATTCTCAAAGCTTTGACTGCTTGTATGGCGCTCACTTAAAATGCAGGCTACCCAATAATTGCTTTTTATTATCTTTCTTTCGATCTCAAGTGTAAAGAAGCAAGCAAAGCGTGAAATTACGCTCGATCGATCATGTTCGAAAAGTGCACGCGGTGCTTGCACACAATGACGATCAAGCTCTAGAAACGGGCGTGCTCTACTCGTATGGCAGAACGACAAGGACCTGTTCATTGGCACAAATTCTACAGAGGAAACAAATGCAAGAGCCGGCGTTACCGGCTAGCGGAACGCTTCTCAGATACACGTAAGAAAGAATTGCACTCCTGGATAAGAGGTAATTGAGTATGATTACATATGCTTCGGGTTTAGCTCACGTAGCGCTAAACCCAGTGGAAGTATTCTAGTTGCCTGCTAATCTCGAGTGCATCAACTAAAGTTTCACACGGACTGTTAGCGTTGCATTACCGCCTCGTCTTAATACGTGGATTGTTTATAGGCTGCTAAGGATTTGATGGTCTGCTTATGTGTGATGGCCGACGAAATACCGAAAATATAACCACTAACAGAATGCGCCACTTTGGAGTAAGTGCACCAAAAGTAACTGAAATATAGTTCTACTTGAAGTTGGAATAATTCTTAATAAGTGGTTAAAGAATGAAGCTGAAACGAGGCCCACAAATTACTAGGCTAATCCCGAACGTTCAATAATGCCTGCGGTACACGTAGCGTCGGAAAAACAAAAGACGCCTCACTAAGAAACGACATGGCAAACAGTACTTGTGTATGCATCATTGTATTTTCCAGTTATTGGTTATGTTTATGGCAATAATTTACGTAGCTAATGCGGCCTTTTTCCCCTTCGTTCATGTTTTTAGATTTCATTTTATATTGGTGGCTTGTTATCATTTCGTCCACTTTATTTTCTTCTGAGTTACGTTGCAAATACAACTAATAGCATTGCCCATAAATTTCTTAGCATCATTGCCAGGTATGCCTATTTATATTTTGTCTATCAAACATTTCTTCCTCGCTCATTTTAGTGGCCCAAGGGTGAGTGGTGGAGCTGGCTTAAATTCTATGGAGTACACAGGCAAGAAGATTTAGAGCACAATGAACGAGTAAAGGTTACTTTCGCCTGCACTGTAAAAAAATACCTTGCCTATCGTCAGCGTAACGATAAATTGAACTGTTATGCTCATGTAAATGAGAAGTGGATGATGTTTCAAGCAGCACGTGACCAAAAGTAACAGTGCTTTTCCTTCAGATCCGTGTGAGTGAGAGCAAGGCTGCATGCCGTGGTTCTGTCAAGTGCACGCGTGAAAGCGTGAACGAGCCGTGTATACGTGTGTGTGGCAGTAATCACACGCTCGCGATTCCCTGGCGAACACCTGAAAACATCTGCGATCACGCATATAGCAATCCTAATAGGGGAGCCACAATATGTGGCGCAGCCTGCCCGAACGGCGTGCATGCGCACTCATTACAACGAAAGTGGCGAGGTGCATTCCCTTGCGCATACACCGCCACCCGACACCAACTGAGAAGAATGTGGAACTTCTTCACGGAAGGGTCTCGAAGATCGCGCGTTTGAAAGGCGGCTTTCCACCATATTTGTTGTGGGCTCTGCAGCGAATAGTCACGACGTTGATATCTTTGCAGTTGATATACTTCTGCCGCGTTCACCTCCATACAGACTCTCTTGGCGTTCAACACGAGTGCATGGTGCAAGCACACCCATTGTGATTGGGCCGTGTTGTGTTAGAAAATCCCCGCGCTCTTATAGCTCGGGAGCAGCATTGCTACATGGATGGCGCATATACTGAGGCCACTGAACTTTCATTCATGGACGATTGAAAGATAAGGACGTTAGTGATGCTTCACCTATACTCCATGCCAGCAGACATTGTTGATTGAAAGAGTTTCTGGCTTCGTTGCTGCATGTGTGGTGCGAAAGAAGCTTCATCGACGCATTTTATTTGGTGGATGGCTATAACCTGCTGTAGGAGCAATAAAACACGCTCTCTGTCGCTTTTTTAAGCAGCTTTAAAACCGGACCAGTAAATTTCTCAGAGTGGTTATTGTGCGTGTGCTTTTATTTTCGTTTCTTTTTCAGAAAGTGATGTGTTTGGCAGTTGCCACTTGCACCCTTACCATTATATATTTTTCAGCGCTTAGAGTAGTCATCTTTTGAAAGACACTATATGCCCGTATATCATTCCTGTGTGGCTTATGCCGTGTCGAGTCATTAGACTGCACTTTGGAATATTACGCAACAAGCCCAACGTTTTGCTCTATTGAAGTACAAGGCAGTCACGATACAACACGAAGTTATTGGAGGAATTTTATAGAGCTAGAACACTCCTCGTGTTATATGCTGGTTGTAACCGCGATTGTAGAGTACTCTTTTTTTATTACATTTCACTCATCTGCACGAACACTAGTGAACTGCGTATATCTATTGGGGGGTGTGGCGCTGATGTTTTGGAAAACTGGGACCCTCCCATATTTTATAACAAACTGAGAAAGCATTTTTACCTGACGTTGAGACAATACGCACCACCACACAGAAAACTAAGCAGACCTCAAGCTGTGGCCCTCAGGCTTTTTCAAGTCAGGGCGTAACCTTTTCCCGCGCTATTGCACAAGATTTATTCTAAACTACAGCCAACTAATGCATGTTCCTTCTTCATGTATATAACTAATTTAGTACAACTGCTCTGGCGGTGCCCCGTGTTGCGCTGTGATGAAGGTTAACACCTTCCGAATGGGTGGTTACTATTGCCAGCTCCTTACTCGAACAACTGTTATGGGCAGTCCAGCGGGCCCGCGACGCAGCAGAGAGACTTGATCCTTTCGTTCCGACGTGGAAGCGGCCCGCAACGTGCTAGAGCGCGTTCTGAAGGATTTAATAAAGTTCATTCATCCATCCAGCGTTCCGCGCCTGCTGAAATTTCGAAAGGCGTTTAGAGAACGAGCTCGGAATTGCCAATGTGCATTCTGTACCGCATTTACTCGGAAAATTCAAAACGCAGTTAGCGGAGCAATAAAATGGTTACGACGTGCTATTACTAACTTTGAATAGCATAACCCGATCGAATCTCTGATTACTGGATCTCCTCATTTTGTAATGATTTGATGACTAAATAAAACTAAATCTGATTCTGATGAATACAACCACTCTACTTTTCCCGTGGTGCGCGACCACGCCATCCGTGGAAGCCTTTCCATGTCTAATTGTGACATAGGCCCTCATGAATGATAGAGCAGAGGCTTGAGTCTGTTGCTAATCATTTGTTTTTCTATTTCAGCGGACTCATAGACAAAACAAAGGACTTGCCACTGGCACAAACATAGTGCTATGTTCGCTTTGCATTGTGTTTCTATCGTTGTCCACTCCTATGTTTTGTTAACATGTGCGCAAAGATGGAATTCTGAACGTTGCCATTGGTCGGCGTCACGTTGGATGACGCTGATCTCTCTGAGAGGGGCAGGGGTTCAGCTTCCAGGCTACCAATAGATTTTGCAACAGTTTTTCACAGTAATGGTACTTATCACTGTAATAATTGTCGTACATGTTTAACAGTATGCCGTCGTAGATACAGAAAAAGTTGATAGTTTTGTCACGTATTCGCAGACGATCTGCGTCTAAAAAAAGGGGAATAATGAATTGTGCTCTAAATCAGCATATGATTTTTGTCCAGCTCAGATTTTTTCGATTTCTGTATTAAAGAGCATACGACGGTGTTTTGTTGTTTTGTGAACATGATTATTTTATACCCATGCTGGTTTTATTAAGCAACCCTTTAGTACTTTCCATTATTTTTTTGTCATACGCGCCTTGATTTGACACATAAAGACCTGAAATGCGCGCAAGTATGTCTATCCTTAGGTCGACACTTGCGCCGCATGCACATATGTGTGGATAGGAATGTGTTTGTTCTTGTAGGTTTGCAATTATTTCTGTATTTTTCTCTTTTTTGAAAGATTGAGCCATAATTGTGTCCTATGTACTGTATTGCACGTCGCTGCTGCATTGCGTCTAGTGGCTACAAATCAGTCAAACCCTTCATGACAGCTTTTTTACGAGGTCCCTGTAATTGTGCTTCTGAGGCTGGAACAAATTATATATTATTATTATTATTATTATTATTATTTCTAGCTTCAAACTAAACAACTTCCTACCAGCAACACAATCTCTTTGTTGAACTGCTGTGAATGTCCGCATGATATAGGAAGTTGCAAGCCATGGAACACGTCTGTGCTTTTGTGGACGAAATAAATGGGTAAGCAATATATCACTCTTGTAGAACTATTTTAACTTCACTTCATTGTCTCTGTTTTCCTTAGCGGCATGTTTATCGCTCAGATACCAGGGGAGACGCGAGAAGCGGCCTACAACAAATGACAGGCCACGGAAAAGCAGCAGCGAAACAGGAAAGTCAGGGCACACACACCTATGAAGACTATTCTCGGGAAGAGGCAGTTCTCACATTGCAGACAAGTAAATTGTGTCAACAAGGCTCGAATTCTAACAATTATAAGTGTATTATTTTAAATATCTATTATACTTGAATATTAGTGTTATATCTTTTTTGTAAAAATTGGTTGGAAATCTGCATGCTACACCGCAAATGTAGTCGAAAGACGATAGTCTTGCGTCTGGAGAGAGTGAAAAAAGTTTATTTGATGTTCTGCGCAAGAAAATTAGTGAAGGGTATTCTGGAGGCGCTGCGTTAGAGTGCCTCGAGCGTGTAGCAGAGGCGAACGAGCGCATCAAGGCACGTTAGACACAAGCGCCATCTGGCAGTTATCTTCGAAAATGAAGGCGTGCAGCCCGCGGAGAAAGATGTGCGCCAGTCTCGGATATGATAAGCCGTAGAACGCAGAACGACGGGCAGGTGCCACCACCGTGACGTCGTAGCAAAGTGTTGGAAACACCTTTTTGAGCATCGCGTTGCACTGTCAGCGCAGCGCACTAAAACGCTACACGTCTTACCGTTAATTGTGTGTGCCTCTTCTAGTATAAAGGCGGACTTACAAGACTTCGAAGTGTTGTTATGGCGCCTCAAATATGCGCAAATATTGTTTTTTAATTGACAATCGCACAACCATCAACGCTAAACCTTGAGCAACATTGGTGGGCGCTGCGAAGGGGTTGGCCGTTCGGTGCCGTTTGAGGTGTCGTTAAAGCGGAGAAACAGACAAACGTACAGACAGACAGACCAAAATTTTTTCATCGTAGGTCCCCAAGAAAGACTATTATCTTTAAAACACTTCTAGAGATTTACAACCTTATGCATGCACTGGTTGCAAGGCAGCGCACGTTTGAAGGACGTCAAACTAGTCTCGCTCTCGATACCTTTTGTTCTATATGTGTACTTCAATAACCCATTATGTGTTACTGGTGTGCTGTTTCTTTTTAACTATTTTGCCACTAGAGCCTCGAGGTAGTTACAAGGTCGAACACATTTGTTGACCCTAAAAAACTACAATAATAAAAACCAAATTCTCGGAAGCTCAAAAATTTTAAGGCGGTCTAGGGCGGCTTGGTTCAGGTGGCCTACTTTTCAAACAGAACTGATTGCGATTTCTCGCGTTCACACAAAACGTTATTTCTCGCTTGCTTTTCTGGTGATGAACGGCAGAGGGATCTGGAGAAACTTATTGAAGAGGATGGTTTTTTACTCCCGTTCCACTAATCTTCCTCTATAACGGGTCGAATAAATGGGCTTTTCAAATGGAGGTATCCATAGAGCATACAAAATAGTGATGAAGGCTTTTTTTTTTCAATCTGACGTCAACAAGCAGTTACAGCAATGCTCACGTCTATGCTACGCCAAGAGCTGATGACGGACGCATTTATATTGTTTTGGACGCCCTATGTAGCCGATGTGCGATATTGTTATCAGCGTCTGACAGGGAACAGGTCTCATCTAAAAAGAGAAATCACGTTTGGTATTGACAATAAACAATTTTCTGCATCAGCAAACAACGGGGAAAAGGTTTGGAGGCTTTACAATGATTTCGTTAATACTTTTTCACTGTGCTTAGATAAGTGTCAGATCCGCCTGCAGTAAAAGTTTGGCTTACAATTTCCGTTACATGAGACTTTGAGCATAACTGTATTTTACGAAATTTTGGCTTACATGTGGAAACCATATATTCAATCTGTGGTCGGTGGTGTTGGAATTTAAACTTCAGTTTTAATGGCGGCATGATGAACTGATATCACAGGCTGCTCTTTGTCTTATGTGCATTTCGTACACTGTTCCTTTACTTTCCGGGGAGCCATCACATATGATTTTACATATGACAAGTACATCACATATGACATGTACGTCTGACCCAGATTTGCTAAGCATGCTCTCATTGCGGCATTGAGTTGACCTCATTTCCCATACAGCCAGCCTATAAAAGCTTCTAACTGAAATATTGCATAAGCGGCTGCTAGAACAAATTTGAGAGGTGAAATCAGTGTTAAGTCAGTCAAAAACAAGTGATTATTAGGTACCTTTACAACGTAATGTTAAGTGTCTTTTCCCCTAAGAATCATTAGGGTTTGCTTATAGGACATTTCTTTTTTACAGACACACTACACGTACACAATAGGACCTTGCACATTATGCGGGAAAAAGATTGCTTCTCATCGGAAAGAATGAGCTGATTCGACTGAAGAGACGTCGTCAATGAGGGCCATAGTGATGTGCCTGTGCCTGTAATAAATGAAATATTTGACATATCTGGCTGCATATGAGCATATAATTAGCTTTGCCGAGTGAGTCAAAAAGCGTAGTTGAAGAATATAGTCATCAGGGACACAAATAAAAATAAGGAGTTTGCTCACTGCATTGCGCTCCTAAATATAAAATGTACACCAATTAAGCTTCCTCAGCAACATAAAATTTAGACAGCTGTAAATTGTGTAAAGTCTGTTCTTAGGTACCATTTAGGTGCATCGTGTTCTCTGGAAGTGTATATGACAACAACAAAACATAATGTTTGGGTCGTATATCTTCCGTTGCTTAAAATTTTTGCTCTTTTGCAGTGAGGAGACAGACGCTGGCGGCGGCGAGTCAAGACGTGCTCGCGTCGGCTCCCGGATTTTGCCAACTTTTCTAGCATTTTGTCGTCGAGTGTCCATGTTTATTTGTGCAAATCTTTTCCGCGAAGTTCTAAGGACCACGCGGACACCCTCTTTTGCCACAGTGAGTGATTTTTCACCATTTTACGGACATTTATGTGCCTCCGTCGGCGGCGTCTCACCTAACGAGCACTTCGGAGACCAGGCCTAGGCCTAGCTCATCTAGGCCACCCAGCCGGCCTCAGGGGTGGCTCGGCGCCACTCGTCCGTTACCATGATGGAATATCGAGTAGAGGGAGAAAACATTTCCCCGGAGGAAGTCACTCAAGACCAGGGATGGCAAACTGCGGGCGCCAGAAGAGTTAACGCCAAATCGCGGGGAGGTGGCCCTAACGCCGCGGCAACGCTTTCGGCGTCCCGTGGCGACAAGCATAGCGGCGCAGCGCTGAAGTCCAAGATTATTAGGGCAGGCCGAATGCCGGTTCTTCCCAAAGAAGACACCAAAATCGTCATTCGACCAAGAGGTGGACTGAATATCTCCAAAATTGGAGCGGCTGCGGTGGCTGACGCTATACTTGCAGCCGCCGGCATCAGACCCGATGAGCTCTCACAAGACACTCTGTGCCTGAACTTACAGCAAAACATTATGGTGGCCAGCACTCCTAGACGGGAAAATGCCGATCGATACTCCCGCCTCAAGCAAATCCGCATCTCGGGCAACATCCACGAACTCTGCGCGTACGAGACTGCCCCACACTCCACGTGCAAGGGGGTCATACGTGGCATACCGTTGCAAGACGACCCTGCGACGCTGGATGGCAAAGATCGTTAACCAGAAAAACCCGCTCGCACTGGCAGCTAAGAGAATTGCTCAGACGGAGACTGTGATCATCGCCTTTGACGGGCACCGGGTACCGAATTTTGTCAGGTACGGAACGCTCCTGTTGAAATGTTCCCTATATAGAAAGCAAGTGGACGTATGCCACGCATGCGGAAGACTCGGGCATCGCGCCGATGTCTGTCCAACACCTAGCGACGTTCGTCTGTCGGGGATGCGGCCTTCCAAACCCTGATGAGCAGCACCAATGCACCCCAATATGCAAGTTCTGTGGCGGTCCGCACCTTACTGCCAGTAAAGAATGTGCGCATAGATTCAAGACTCCGTACATTGTTCGCCGACGACGCTTCGAGCGCGCCAGACAGCAAGAGGAGCTCCCCCCGCAGTCGATCCTTCGATCCTCCTATTCTCAAGCCTCATGTAGCCCTAGCCCTAGCGGAAAACGACGCTCGCGCTCGCGAGGTCGCTCCATGAGCCGACGGGGCTCCAAAAGCCGCTCTGCCCCAAGATCACGACCATCATCGCCTTCTCCAGCGCGCTCTGGCTCCAGAGGCCGCTCCACGTCCCGCATTCGGAGCGGCTCGTCCAACAGGCCAAGATCCAACACCCCCTCCGGTGGTAAAGGCAAGTCCTATCTAACGTGGGCCGATAGGGCCCGTGGCAACCAAGCGCAGGCGTCCAACTCCCAGACTCGCACGACCCGCGTCTCACGAACGAGCTCAAAGAGCTTAGGCGTGCCAATGATAGTCTTAGGAAAGAAAACGCCCAGTTCAAGCAGGAAATCAGTCGGCTAGCCACCGAGATAGCCGAAATACGAAAATTGGCGCTCAAACCGCCGGCTCCTCCGGCCGCCACGAGTTCGTCAGGCCATGGACACGGCGGAGGCTCCCCCCAAGGCGGGTGCAGTGAAGCGTCGCGCCCTGGATAGCTCAAGGGAAGACGAGACTCTGGAGCTCCTTTCGGAGCTCAAGAAGGCCATCTCCAACATACAGTCAGGCCTCTCTCAAGTACAAGAAATGATCGCGCACCCCCAGCTGGGTCTGGTCGCCCTCAGCGAGAGAATACTTAGACTGGAGGGGACCCACCACGGATTTTCGCCAAGCACATCGACAACACCAGTCCCAAACTTGAACAGTGTCATTGCCCCGCCGACAGAGGGTGCCATCCTGCAGGCGGCCCTCTCGAAACCTATCCCCAAGCCCAAACATGGATAACGAAACTAACGTCATAACAATGTGGTAGTGGAATTGCGCAGGGTTCGTCAGCAAACGGGCGACCCTGCGACAATACCTAAAAGGCATAAAGGATAAACCCCAAGTTATCACCTTGCAAGAAACGATCACAATCATCACACATCAGGCTCCCTGGTTTCGTCACTGTGGCTTCCACTGAAGGGGGAAGGGGGGTGGCCACTCTGGTCAGTAAAAGGTTCACGTGCATTCAGCGAGACCTCGGTCCAGCGGACAATGGGGTCGAGTACGTCATGACGGAACTCCTAGTCGACCCCCCTAAGCGGTGCTTACGAAGGAACAGTATTTTCATATTAAATGTCTACTGCAGGCCCAGCGTACACAGAGCCAGGGCTGGTGGTCTTCTGAAGAAGGCCGTGCATTTTGCCGGCTGTCAACCTCTTGTCGTCATGGGGGACTTCAATGCCCAGCATCAGGCGTGGGGTTACCTCACCAATACGAAGAAGGGTAGAGACATATGGCTCACGGCAACGGAGGAAGATCTGACACTGGTAACCAATAAGGACTTCCCGACCAGGAGAGGGAACTCGGTGTGCCGAGATACAACCCCGGATCTCACCTTTGTCAAGAATCTGGAAAACGTCAAATGGACCAACACAGCTATCGACCTCGGTAGCGATCATTGCATCATCGAAGTGCTCATAGAGGTTGCCCGCAACAAGACGAGGACCTTTAAGTTCATCGACTGGGACTTGTTCCGAGCCAACCGCTCCGAGCGCGCCCTTTCCCCGGATGCGGACCTAGACTCTTGGTGCGACGGGTTAAAAGAAGATGTGGCCAGCGCCACCAAAGAGGTGACAACCGATCTGGAGGTGGACAGGATGGACAGTAGGCTCGCGCATCTGTTGGAAGCCAAGCAGGCACTGCTCGCGAGATGGAAGACTCAGCGCCATAACAGAAGACTGCGCAAGAAAATGTCCGAAATCAACAAAACGGTAGGAGATCATTGCAAGGTCTTATGCAAGCAGCAATGGGATGAGCTCTGTGATTCTATGGAGGGCCAACTCAAGACCGGTAAAAGCTGGAGACTCCTCAAACACCTACTGCACGACGGCAACACCAAGTCCAATCAGAAGAGAGCTTTGGCGAAAGCTGTCCATTTGGCCACCGACTCAACTCCAGATGAGGCGATCACGGAGCAGCTCATAGACAAGTACCTGGCGGCCACGGACGATCCGGTACCTCCCCAGTTTCCCGACTACGAGGGGCGCGACGCGCCATCGATGGACGAGGACTTCACCGTGGCTGAGGTCAAGCGGGTTCTCGCATCCCTCAATAGCAGATCCGCCCCTGGGCCAGATGGGGTAACCAACAAAATGCTCAAGCACCTCGACGACGACTCGATCGAGTTTCTTACAGACAAGATCAACGAAATCTGGCGCAGCTGGTCTCATTCCCAAGAGCTGGAAAGCGGCCTGCACAGTACTGATACCCAAGCCGGGTAAGGCACCGAGCATCGAGAATCTTAGGCCAATCTCGTTGACGTCGTGCGTCGGGAAGGTGGCCGAGCACACCATGCTCAACCGCCTCACTGACCACCTCGAGTCTAACGAATGCTATACCCACAACATGATTGGCTTTCGGTCGGGGCTCTCGACTCACGACGCCATGAAGCTGATCAAGCACCAGGTCATTGACTCCGGCTCCGCCGACACCAAGGCGATTCTTGGACTGGATTTGGAAAAGGCTTTTGACAACATATCGCACGCCTTTATTCTCAAGAGCTTGTCTGAGTTTCACGTCGGCAAGCGGGCGTACAATTTTGTGCGCTCCTTCCTTTCGTCGCGGTCCACAAGACTGAAGATTGACGATTTTTTGACCCACGAAATTACCCTTGGGCCAAAAGGGACACCTCAGGGGGCGGTGATCTCCCCGACGCTGTTCAATATCTGCATGATCAACCTGTCGAGGGCCTTGAACGAAATCCCGAACATTAACCACACGATCTACGCAGACGACATCACCATCTGGTGCCTCAGCGGATGTGAGGGTCAGGTCGAGAGTGCTTTGCAAGAGGCCATCGGATGTGACGGAGCGCTATCTCATCCCCACTGGGCTAAGGTGCTCGCCCGCTAAGTCCGAGCTCTTACTGTATAAGAAGAGGCCCAGAGGCGGTTCTCACCGGTCCTGGAAGCCAGCAATGGAGAGCCACATTACGTTATTCACCTGGTAACGGCTCCCCAGTTCCGCGGGTGGACACTATCAGGGTCCTTGGAATGTTTATCGAGTCTAACGGAGCCAATGGAGCCGCCGTCAAACGAATTTGTTCCAAGACCGAAAGCGCCCTCGGACTGATTCGAAGAATCGCTAACAGGCACCGCGGAATCAGGGAGGACAATCTGATCCGGATTATCCACGCATTCGTGCTATGCCACCTCGCTTATTCGGCGGCTATGCACAACTGGCTCGTGTCGGAGCGCAACAGAATCAATGCCCTAATCAGAAGAGTCTTCAAGCTGGCCCTTGGCATTCCCGTTCGAACGCACACGGAAGACCTCCTGAAGTTGGGAATCCACAACACGTTCGAAGAAATTGTCGAAGCCCAAGAGTTTGCACAGTTTGTCAGACTGTCTGGCACCCCAGCGGGTAGAGCCATACTTGGCATGCTGGGACGAAACCCCACGGTGGTCGGTCCTGACGCTGTGAAGCTGCCCAACGACGTAAGATCCAAGATCCAGATTGCGCGGATGCCGCGCAATATGCATCCAACCTACAACGAAGCACGAAGACGAGCCAGGGGTAAATCTCTGCTCGCCAGTGCCCGCTTGGACAAGGATCAAGCCTGCTTCGTCGATGCTGCTTCGTACATTCAAGAAGAAGCCTTCTCCTCAGTGGTCGTCGACTGTGATTGCAGAGTCATCAGCTGCGCTACCATCCGCACTTCTAGTTCCAGCGTTGCAGAGCAGGTTGCCATTGCTCTTGCATTGACGGACGGTGTACATGACACAATTTATTCAGACTCCAAGGCCGCTATCAAGGCCTTCCAGATGGGCATGGTGGCTCCCCAGGTCCTACAGATTATTCAAAAAGTCAAAGACCTCAAAAATCACTCATTGGTCTGGTTTTCTGCGCACCTTGGAACCATTGAGGGTGCCTCGCTCAATCCCAACGAGGAGGCGCACTCGGCTGCACGAGGTTTGACTGACCGTGTGCCGGGTAACGCGACATCTCCTGGGCGACCTGAGTCTCTCTGCTCGTACAACGAGATATGCAAGCACCACTATCTGTCAAGAAGACTGCTGCCTCTACCACACTCCTCGCTATGCAGGGCCCAAGCTGTTACTCTCCGACTGCTACAAACAAACACTTACCCGAGCCCTGAGGCACTGCACACAATGTACCCTGAACGGTTTCCAAGCCCGGACTGCCCCCTGTGTGGTGGTTATGCGGACTTCGAGCATGTACTGTGGGGCTGCGCCTCTGCCGGTCCCCCTTTCACCCAAGAGGAATTGAAGCGACTCATTAAGGCCCAGGACCAGACCTCTCAAATCCTGGCCGTCCAGAGGGCCCGCGCGAGGGCCGTCAGGTTTAACCTGATGGTCCCCGAGTTGGCCTAGCCAGGTGACGCTGAGTTTACTCGCGTCTATTGTGGACCGAATAAAGTTGTTTCACTCACTCTTTTGCAGTGAAATGCCAGATAGCTATTTATTATCGCATTGTTCGGTCAACAACTGGTACACTGATTGCTTGACAGGGGAAGTACTGTTTTATTCTTCGCATGGTTTGCTATTTTCGAATGCCCAGCGGGGCACAGCGTCTTTGATATAGCATTTCTTCATTTGTGCAAAGAAATAGGGAGAAAATTCATGCTTGTTTACACAATATAATGTTTTGCATCCTTGAAATGCACCCGCACTTACCCAAACGCTTTGTTAATTGTTAGTTTCAGAGACCATGGTTGCAGTACTTTACATAATCTCTCTTAAAACATTCAGCAACTGGTTTGCCTGCCTGCTGCAGAAATGGGAGGAAAGAACAGCATATCGAGAGAGCCGACCCAATCGGAAGGTGACTGGTGCTGACTACAACGTGTGCCCAAGGAGAGACAGAGGAGGCAGTGAGTCACCCAACTCCCTCTCTTTCCTACTGTGGCGCATGGTATAGTAGGCGTGGGGAGAGGGTCCCGTATGTGAAGCCTGCCATGCGTCAAGAGATGTTTGCTTATCACTCCTAAGGCCTAGTTCGCACTGAAACATCCGCTTTCTACAGCGACCGAAATCGTCACCCCCGGAAAATCTTTTCAGGCCTGCGCCCAGCAATCTGACGTCATTTCCGGCCTGCCGACTCTCGGGGAAGCCGCAGCGGCAGCGAGCGGAGCGCGGGCGGTGGTGGTGACGGTTCGGCGGCGTGGTGTTGACGGTGTTTCGCGTTTGTTGCTTTCCGTTGTTGTTTCGCGGCAATTTCGTTTCCGTGCGTGATGCTGCAGTGATGCGACAATGCCGAATAAGTGTTGTGTACCCGGATGCACCGGCAACTACAAAACAGGAAAGAAGATACAAGTGTTTTCCTTCCCTAAAGACGCCGACGCTCTCAAACAATGGCTACGCGCCATTCCTAGGAAGGACTTCGTGCCGACTTCGTGCACTAAGGTAAGATTTTGAGATGCTCCTGTTCTTAGCTTGTCGTTGCTTGTTCGGGTAGAAATCACCTATGATGGGAAATACTTGAGCGGGAAATACTTGAGCGAAATACTTGAGCAGTTGATGAGAATCGCCCAGAAAGGCACGTTCGCAGCAAGGATGGTCAGCTGCGCTTTGTTCACTAACAGTGCCGTGGTGTCGTCCATTCTTGCAAGCTCTCGGTGGAAGCGCTTCGTGGAGTGCGGTGACATCACGCTCCCGTGTTTCCTTTCATGTTGCTTGTACCGCTTAGCGCAGCGCTTTTATTTAGATGCTTGCGAAACGTAGGTAGACTTTGTTTTAGCTACACGGACTGTAAACACGGTCATGCAAACGGGAGCGCATTTTTTTCTTTTGAGAAGTGGCGTCTCAGACGTTCTTGAAACGTTTGTGCAGGTGTGCGCGGATCATTTCGACGCTTCATGCATCGAGAAGATGACATCGTACACGGATCCAAGGACTGGGAGAGTTATTGAAGTTGCACTCCCAGTACCACGGTTGCGTCCTGGATCTGTCCCAACGGTATTTCCCGGCTGTCCATCCTACCTTTCAGTACGAGACAAGAGCACGAGAGAAACCCCTGACGCCAAGAGGAGCCGACAAGAAGCCTCCCAACTCGCCCGTGCTGTAGAAGAGTCGCTGGCGTCATATGAAGCGGAGCAAGAACGAGACCGGTTTTCGTCCCTCGAAGAACTAAGGGCTCGCCTGCAAGGGGTGTCAGTGTCTCCGAAGTGGACTGTGATTCATAAAGAAGAGTGCTCCATGTTTTTGAACATTATCGACTATCGTGAACCTTGTTTGAATGCGTCATTGACCGTGTTTGCAAACCTTGAAGTCTTTGCCTGCTATCAAGGTTCACCAATCAAGAACCTTGGTAGCGCTGTTGTACCAGACTCAGTTCAAAAAGTAAGTTCCTTGTTGGAAATTTTGAACAACCTGTCGATGCTGTCTGAGGAGCGCTGCACTTATCGCCACCTGGCTCAAGCAATACATTCCCTTCTGGACAAATTGGAAGCCAGCATTGATGAAGGCAAGAAAGAGACGGTGAACTTTATGAAGGAGCAGCTACTACTCCTTTCTGCAAAGCGCATTCAGTATAGCGCACAGGTGATGGTCTTTGCATGCATCTTGCGTACAATATCACCACATGCCTACAAGTTCCTGAGAAGCACAGGTGCACTAACTTTGCCCCACCCAAGCACTATTAGAAATGTGTGCTCGTCTATTCAAATGTGCCCACAAGTTGATTCTTCTGACAACACTTTCCTTCAGTATGTGTCTCAGAGATTCAAAAATCTGCAGGCACATGAACACACTGTGACGCTGATGCTTGACGAGATTTATATCAAACCTAGTTTAGATTACAAAGGTGGGAACATATGTGGTGCAGCAGTTAACTCCAACGAAGCGGCCACATCGGTGCACGTGTTTATGATACAAAATTTGATGAGAGCATTCAAGGAGGTGGCGCACATTCTTCCGGTAAAAGCCTTACTGGTGAAGATCTTCATTGCATGCTGAAGAAGTAGATCTTGGGCTTAGAAGAAATTGGATACAGGGTCATAGCCGTTGTCTGTGACAATAACTCGCTGAACAGGAAGGCAATGAAGATGTTTCTGCCAGAACCAAAGCTTAGCCCTGTTTACCCGCATCCGGCAGACCCAGATCGGCCGTTATTTTACGTGGTGGATGCTGTGCATCTATTTAAATGCATAAGAAATAACTGGCTCAACCAGAAAAATGCTGGAACTTGCTTTTTCTACCCACGCTTCGAGCTTTCGAACAATGAAGTTCATCCCGAATGCAAGATGACTGCTTCATTTAGGCATTTGAGAGATTTGCATAAAGAGGAGTCACCCCTGCTTCTGAAGTCTGGGTATGGCTTGACGTCAAAAGCTCTAAATCCAAGCAGCTTTGAACGACAGGACGTCCAACTCGTACTGCAGGTTTTTAATCCGCACGTAGCCGAAGCCCTGGCCGCTCGCAAGGGTCATACTGATTTTCAACATGCTACAGCAACCGCCGAGTTCATCAACATAATTCTTCGTTGGTGGAGCATTGTCAATGTAAAGACACCTAGTAAGGGCTTCCATCACCGTAATGTTTACGAAGAGCCCATGTCAAACCACACAGATGACCCAAAGGCAAGCTTTCTAAGCGCTTTTATCACAAGGCTCGATGTGTGGGAATTTTATAGGCATGACACCGGAGTACTTACCCAGGAGACATTGAGTGCCTTGAGGCTCTCTGCTCAATCCCTTTTGGCATTGCTGAAGTACTGCGTTAGTGAGCTTCACTTTAAGTATATTCTGCTAGGGAAAGTCCAGACGGATACCCTCGAGAGTCGCTTTGGACAGTACAGGCAGATGGCTGGTGGGCAGTATCGCATATCTGTTCGCCAGCTTTGCGAAACCGAGGGAAGGATTCGCCTTCAAAATGCCCTTCCAAGGATGAGCAACGATGATCTCAGAGGCATCGAAGAGACGGACAGTGTCAGGGATGCGGGCACTTCTTTTAGTGTTCATGTTAACGATGCTGACCTTGATGAGCTCAGAGCACAAATGCCGGTGATTGGTTATGTTGGTGGGTATTGTGCACACGCTGCAATGAAAGTTCTCAAGTGTGAAAGCTGCCAGAGGCAGTTGGTGTTACCCGAAATACGGCCGAAACAGGAGAGGACACCCATTCTTTAATCGCACAACTGGATCGGGGTGGCCTCAAATTTCCTTCTGCTCTTGTAATCACAGTAGTTATGTACACGGAGGTTGTAGTTAGAAAGCTCATGACGGAAAATACCTCTACCCAGTTTCTCCATGGGCCGAACCAAAAGAACGTCGTTCGGCAACTTACACTGGACTCTCTGCCAAGGCTTGAGGACATAGATACGTGTGAAAACGGGCACACCTACGAGCTCCTCATCACATTGGTTGCAAACTCTGCAGCAAATATAATGCTCAACAACTTGTGCAAGCAAAGGAACGATCTTTTACGCATTGAAAAAGATCAGAAGGCGAAAAATAGAAAGGCCCGAATTTTTCTTGGAAAGTAATTTTCCAAGCGTCGCGTCTTTCTCTTCACATTTATTCTTGTGAAACTGCACAGAGTGTATTTGATTGGATGTCATGACTTGATTTCCTTGGTATACTTCTGCCTTATGTAAAATGAGCCTTGTTTCCAGTTTTGTATCTCTTTACAAGTTGTTAGCTTTTAAAAGGGCTGTACTTTTTTTCTTTTTTTTTAACTCGAACTGCCTCGGTGCCTACTGTAGCAGTTGTACAGTCCGTTTTGGTACCTAAGCTGTGTACACTTTCCTTGTGCACTCTGTGTACAGACATGTTGTGCACTGTGATTTGTTTTTTCTTAGATTTTTGTTTGATTTTTTCCCTAGGACATGCACCTACCTGTGGCAGTACAATTACTTTTCTTTCTGTCATTTATCATGCTGTGGACCACAATTTAGTCACCAGTGTTCCTATGTATTGTATTTTTTGGCAAGTGTTTGAACCTGATACCTTGTGTTGCTACTGCTACTATGATAAACGAATGGTATGTTTTCCTCTAACCTACAATTTAAATGAAAGTGTGCTTTTTCTGTTCCAAAGCTCGGGGATGTTTTTGCTGTTACAATCTGTTTTGTTTTGAGTTTTATGTGGCAAGATATTGTGTTTTGTACTTTTGGCATATTTTCAGCATTAAGGGCAACATCTTGTGTTGCCTGTCGTCTGCCTGGACCGAGAACAATGCGCACTGTGATATTTGTACACACGGCGTCTGGCTGTGATAAATAAATATGCATTATTCCATTCACGATATTCATTATTTCTTGATACCTTGATAAGTTCCCCAACCGTGGTGGCTCAGTGGCTAAGGCGTAGCGCTGCTGAGCACTAGGGCGCGGTTTCGATACCCGGCTGCGGCGGCCGCATTTCTGATGGAGGCGAAAAGCAAAAACGCCCGTGTGTACGAGATTTCGGCACACAATAAAGATTCCCAGGTAGTCGAACTTGATCCTGAGCCCTTCCCTACGGCGCGCTTCATCGCCTGCGTTGCGTCGGCGCGTTAAACCATACAATCAATCGATCGATACCTTGATAAATTGTGCGGACATGGTGTCAAGGCACCTCGCCCGAGTCGGTAAGCGCGAAGGGCGCTCGCGGCTGGCGCAGCCACCCAGCGAAGGGCGGCCGGCCGGCCGGCGCGATGTGACGTCGTCGACGTCACGTCACGTGACGCGCAGGCCTGAAAAGCTTCCGGGGGTGACGCCGAAATTCCCCCGCCGCCGAAACACAGCGTCGTTCGCACTGGACGCGCCCCGTGCCGCCGAGAATGCCATCTACCACGGGGCGAACGCGGGATGGATGCGCTGTCACTCGGTGGTTGTCGCGGTTCGCAAACGCCACTACGCTATCCGGTGGTGTATACTTCGATGATTCTCGTACGCAGGAAGCAAGAAAAGACAGTGCTGCTTACTACGCTGGCAAGTGGCTGTCTTGTAATGCACGAAGAGCAGAAAAATAACACCAACGCCAGCGGCGTTGGTGGGTTTGTTTTGCTTTGCAAGACAACAAGCTCGTTCACGCCAACATCAAGCTCGGTCACCATTTCCACAAAATACGGACTCGACGTAGGCACAGAGTAGGCTAAACTTTCATTGGTTACAACATTCAGTTACGTGCACTGCAGCATAACAAGTTAGTAGGGCTTGGCCGCAATTTTTCAAAATTTCTTGACTAGCGCTCCTATTGGTCCGCGCTGATCGATTCGGCCGAGAGTGATCCGAGAGCGATGCGAGATCGCTCTCGGTCCGAGAGCGATCGGCGCCGAGAGGGCCCTTTCGGCGGATCTCGCCACCGCCGAACCGGATTCGGAGCACTTTCGGCGGCCGGAATGCTCAGCGTGAACGCGGCCTAACAGGCGGTATGAGTAAGCCTCGAGAAACGCCGTGCACACCGTAATGAAGCGTGTAAATACCTTGAAACGCAGCGTTGGATTTTAGTTGCGAAACAGGGAAGTTTATTTCAAACTGGTGACAACATTTCAGGTGAGTAAAACTGTCTGGTACACCAAATCACTTCCGTGGCGTGCACAAACAAGAGAACATAGACAGGATGTAACACACAGCACTTCCTATATTCTCACAGATCACGAATCACTCAAGAAAACAAAGAGGAAAGAAACTAAAAAAAGCAGTAAATTGGAACAGATTCACATATTACGTGCGACGAGAAGCAATTTTTCCCCTGAGGTAAAACGGCAGTAAAGGAACTTTAATGCTCTCGTTCCGAGCTCCCAAAAAATGTATATGCCACCTTCTGATAAATGCTTCTTCATCCTGAGTTTCAATCTGTTCGGTAAGGTACCGAACCATGATCATGCTAATCTTCTGTAACGCTGGGTATGCAGCTCATTGGGGTCGTCGCCGTGCTTCGGCCATACAGCAGCGACGCCACAAGACGAACATTGTGACGTACAGTACGAGTTGTTCAAATAAGCCCCTTCTGCGCTCTTGGATTGCAGGAATTGACATTCCGAATTGACGACGCACGACGTGCCACACGTCTTTGGCCGCTACGCATTCAAACATCGTGTAGCGGATTGTTTCTCTTTTCCCGCAGTTGGGGCAGTCGTCATTGGGAACGACGCCCCACTTTAACAGTCTCTGACGAGTGGTCAACGCGTCCCATCGCCGCAGCCAATCAAATTCTCTAACTATTTCCGGTACGTGGTTGTTCCGCCATTTCTTCCACTTGCTGGGCCTCTATCTCTGTTTTTCCTCGTCAGTAATCGAACGACTGATTAACATTTCGCTAATGCGTGCGGGTTCGACCTTTGCAAAGTAATCTTCGGTGGCGTCGCCGTCAACCTAACGCTTGAGGCCCTCTGCTGCCTTATAAAAGGCATGTGGGTGTTCTTCTTGAGGTCCTCGCTACTTTTCCGACGTGAATGCGGCTCCAAGAGTTCCGGTTCAATATAGCAATGAGCTACGGCCAGGATAGTCATTATCCTCTAATAATTTGTGAACTGTTTTAGCTGCAAGTGCCTTTGTGAATGTCGCAACATCTGGCCGACTGAGTCCTCCACAACGTTTTGGGAGCTTCAGAAACTTTTGTTGAACTTTTGGTGTCTTCCCATCTCATAGAAAAGCTCCAACCATTGACGCAAGGCGGCTCGCAAAAAAGTGTGGGTATGAGTGCAATCTGCCCGATATAAAAAGCATATGCGTATGCTTTCGTTTTCACTACCGTCACTTTGGCGTCAAGTGACAAATTGAAGTCAGTGGCATACGCGAAGACCTGCGTGGCTCAATGTACGGCGTCCTCCCAGTTTCTTCTGGCCACCTCCGCGTCCTGAAAATATACCCCGAGGACTTTTACGGCATCCACGTATTGAATACCACCCGGAAAAGAGCCGTGGAAGCTACCGAAGAGAAGGGCTTTGCTTTTCTCCGCATTCAGGAAAGCACCCCATAAACTGGCATACTCTTCGAACAGCTCTAAGAAAGTGCGGTAACTGCCTTGGTTTCCCACGAACAGAGAGATGTCACTCACATAAGCGGTGATGCTAATTGACTCCAGACCTGTCATTGGAAAGCCCTTAATATTAGGGCACTTTGCCACTTTCCTAAGGAGAACATCTATGGAAAGAACAAACAGCACCGGTGTGATTGGACATTCCTGGCGAACACCTCTTTTTCCTGGAAAGCTTGCTGTCTCCACGCCGTTGATGAGAAGTCGGCTGGTCATGTTGGTGTGTAGAAGTTTTATACAGCGAATGTACTGCTCAGGCAAACCAAACATTCTAAGTACGCAGTATAGGTAGTCATGTTCGACCCTGTCAAAGGCCTTAGCTTGATCCGATGACACGAAAGCACCGGTAACGTTTTTGGCGTTGGCATAGCAGAACAAATCTCTTATCACAGTAAGTGTTTGAAAAATTGACTTACCCAGCACTGCACACGTTTGCGTGGGTGACACTATATCGGGCAGGAAAGTGTTTAGCCTCAAGCCAAGGATCGTAGCTACAAGTTTGTAGTCCGTGTTAAGGAGGGTAATCGGCCTCCATGACCGTGGATCATCAGGATCCATGCCCTCCTTTGGCAGCAAGACTACATGGCCCTCACTGAAAGACCACGTCTTTTGCCCATCAATAATGAATCCGTTAACCATTTCAGTAAGTGCAGCACCTATGACGTCGAAGAAAGTTATATAAAACCCTATCAGTATTCCGTCTCGACCTGGAGCCGTGGTATTCATTTTCCTCAAGGCTTGCCAAACTTCATCTTTCGTCGCCTCAGCGCAGAGCATATAAGACACCTCAGGACACAGCGTGGGCAAGCCTTCGCAAAAGAGTGCGATTCTTTCATACTGGTTGCTGTCTTTGGAGCGATGATCTGCAGAACAGAGCCTTTCAAAATGCGCCCTAAAGACCCCCTCGATTGATTTGATATCTGTGACGATGCTCCCACACTCTGTTCGTGCTGCGCCGAAAACACTGTGCTGGTGTTTCCTCACCCCTACTCGCTGTGCGTATGCCACGTTACCTAGCTCATCCGTAGGCAGGTGCAGTAGTTCTGCGTGTTTAAAAGCCCCGGACCTTGCCTTCAACAAGAGGTCGTATTTAGCCTTTTCGGCCCCAGTATGCTCTTGAATTGCGCCGGTCAGATTACCTGCGCGCTCAACGATTTGAATACGCCTCAATGTTTCAATCATTTGTGATGTTAGACGCGCATGATGCATTTTCCCTGGCCTCCTGCGCAGTCACACTTTATCTGACCTTCAAGAGATACCATGCTGTCGGCGATTTGCGGTGTGTCCTCCAAGGACGCATAGATATTCATGCGCATTTCAGATACTGAAACTTCATCATTTAAAATGGATGAATCCATTCACCACAACTTGGAGCAATGCCTTCCCAGCTGGGCCTTCAAGGTGAACAGCACTGGCATGTGGTCGCTGAGCTTGCGTTGCCCAGGCGCTGAAGAAATGACATCGCATGTCTGTAAACTTGAAGCGAGCTCGTTAGGGATATAGACTGTCAATCCTGCTGTGAGACGTATCCTGAACGCGCGTGGCTCCAAAGGTGTTGCCGTGAAGCGTTGTCCATGCATCGACCAGCTTCAACTCTCTACATATTTTCTGCAACTCTTTCGAATGGTATGTGCTCTGTCCTTGACTAGGGCCTCGGACATCTCGAATTGAATCAAAAACACAGTTGAAATCACTTAACAACACGCACGGTGCTGAATTTAGCAGGAATGACCTGGCCCCACTAAAAAAAGTCATTGGCAAGAGACCTATCCACCGGCGCGTAAAAGTTGGTGAATCGAATTTTCTGGACGTTTGTCCACATGTCCACCGCAATAACACGGCCTTCTGCATCGAAGAGGCAATGCGCACCCCGCCTGAACCTCGGATTGAGAAACACGACACCGGTGCCATGCGACTGCGTCTGCGTTAAGGAGAAGAAGGCTTCAACCAAAAATCTAGTACTGAAGGCCATGTTGTCGTGCCGCGTTCGAAAGTTGGTCTCTTGCAGAAAAAAAAACGTCGACCCCGAGCGAGCGCACAAGGTTCATTATGTCCTGTTGTTTTACAAGATCTTTGAAACCACGAACATTGAAAGTCATGAAAGATAGCCTATTCATTTAAAATAAATTTAGGCGGAAACAAAACAATCGTTTTCTTCCTTTTTTTATAAACAGCAATGCGTAAGGGGACGGCACGGCCTCTACTGTATAAAGCGGCAGTGGATGATGTCAACGTGATGATACTCGAAGGACTTGCGCTGAGATTTACTCACGCGCACAGATAGAATGGACCCAGTAAGAACAATCAATTATTACAGAAATAGTACACGCAGCATGCAACGTGACTCACATGATGCAATGAATATACCAGGGCATAGCCACCACAGCATAGAGCTCACAAATGGGCACATGAAGGTTTCATCGTGAATGACAGTAACATATGAAATACGCAACAGTTTGCATACATCAGATACAACAAATGCATAGTGATTGTACGGCTGGGAAGCAAGTATTGCAACGGTACAGACAACAGGAAGCGGAAAGAATGCATGTGGGCAGCACAAATGAAAAAAATGGCAGCATATCCACGGAGTGAATGATGGAGAGTGGGGCGAAGCATTCGTCCGTCCATTCGTTGTTGCATCCGTCCTTCCATGCATCCGTCTGTATGACCGTCCATGCGTCCATCCGCCCGTCCGTGCGTGCGTCTGTTAGTGCGTCCGCACCTCCATCCGTGCGTCCGTCCCTGCGTTCGTCCGTGCATCCGCCCTTGCGTCCATTCTTTCGTCCATCCGTATGTGCAGCCATCCGTGTGTCCGTCCATGCATCTGTCTGTGTGTCCATTCGTCCATCTAGTCAATACTCCAAGTCCCACCATCTCGCATCTTTTCATAATATATTCTGCATATAGAAGCACCGCCATCCAGCAGACATTCCAAGGACTAAACGAGAGGTGGCACACGCACAAGTTCATACGGCTTGCGCTTCATGTCTACTTCCCACTTTTAACCACCTCGAGCTCATGGTATACACTAGTTCACTGTATTCATGGCACTGCGACGCAACGCTCGCTAAACCTTTCTAAAATCAAGGAGGTTACGCCCAACGAGTTTAACGTAGCAACCCTTTCTTTTCAGAGAGTGCTGAATGTACATACCAATGGCTGCTAATGGGGATCGCAGCGTGCGCGTTACCTAAAAGCCGAATGCTCTTGTCTCTCATTCCCCATCAGCAGCCATTGGCATGTACATTGAGCACTATTTTTTATTGTTTAACAACGCACAAAAGAAATCTCTCACCGGCACCACCTTGGAGGTCAAAAGTTTATACTTGTTACATACCACAACGCCAATTCACTCCATGGATATGCTGCCACCTTGCACGGTCAAAGCGTAAGACTGGTTACATACTACGACGGGACGCGGGACGAACGGGTGCCGCTATTAGGAGCTTCGCCCCTAAAACATTGAGTCCTCACCAGCATCAGGTGATGGATCTTGGTTTGGCGAATCCACTTGGGGCTTTTTGGATGTTCCGGAGGGGGTGACATCACTTCCACTGCTTGAACTACCAGGCTTGGTGCGACGCTGAGAGTTTGTGGCTCTGTCGTGTTTCTGGGCTTCCAGGTATGAAGACGCCGCCAGTACTCAAACATGCTTTATTCGCATGCCAGCAACATAGCGATAACCAAGAATGCCGAAGGAAAGTGCCCCCGGCCCACCTGCGCGCCAAGCGCTTTCATTCACATAGTGGGCGAGGGTGTTGCGATATGGGCCGCATGACAGTGTATCGCACAAGCGCGCGTGTACAGATATGCGACATCCCCCACACCTATTTGGATCCCCAAGCATTGTCCAAGAAGTTTACGGACACAAAACGATCAGGTGGGCGACGCTGTCTCTGCGGGTAGCGACGTTTGCTAGGAGCGTTTGCAGTGTCCGCCGGTTCACTTTGTGCGGTGAGCGAGCTGTAGACGTCATGTGATGAGTCGCAGGATGGGGACCTGTGTGGCAACTTCTTGCTGCCTTTCACTGAAGGGTAGTTCGAACTCCGTGGCGATGCCGGTGTTATCGTTGCGGATGTGATTTTGGTGATGCACCCACTGGAACACACCACGAGGAGTCACTACACTTAACCGATATGACACTGGTCCCGTACGGGCAAGAACTGTTGCACACAGCCACTTTGGTACCGATCGGACATTGCGCACACGAATGGCATCACCAACTGTGATGACGTTGTTGCGACATGGGTGACGCCTTCTCTGGTCGAACTCGCACTGGCGCACTCTGTTCTCGACCGCTGGTCGTAACAGGTCTAGTCTGGTCCGCAGGCGTCTCCCCAAGAGCAAAGTGGAAGGGGCCTCCCCTGTCGTAGCATGAGGCGTATTACGATACGCCAGAAGGAAGTCGGCTAACTCCTAACTGGCGCTCCTCGGACTGGTCTTGCGGAGCGCTGACTTCAAAATCTGAACAAAACGTTCACCCAGTCCAGTTGCTACTTAGGTGATACGGTGCGGTTCCTACGTGCCGGATGCCCCTGTGCTTGAGGTAGACTTGGAACTCTGCAGAAATGAACTGGCTTCTGTTGTCAGACATGAGTGTTTCTGGAAATTCAAATCTGCAGAAAAGTTCATGAATGCAAGCAATGGTTGCCTCTGATGTAGTGGTGGTCATAGAACATACTTCTGGCCACTTGAAATGGGCGTCAACTACTACTAAGTATGATATACCTTTTATTGGACCTGCAAAGTCCATGTGTAGGCGTTGCCAAGGACGCGTCGGCCAGGACCATGGATGGAGCGGCGCTTTCACTGGCAAACTGCGCGTCTCTGCGCACGCGTGACAAGAGCCGACACATATCTCTATGTCATGATCGATATTTGGCCACCACACATGGCTTCTTGCAAGCTCTTTCGTGCGCACCACTCCCAGATGCCCCTCATGTAATTCATCTAGGACAAATTTACGAAATTTTTCTGGTACCACCACACGCATTCCCAGCATGACACAACCTTGATATAAAAAAGCTCTAGTTTCCTGCAGAAAAAAAGGTTTCAGGTTCGCAGATACCTTAGCAGGCCAGCCTGACAAGATGTACTGCACTACATGACGGAACACTGGATCCCGTGCAGTTTCCTCTGCGATCTGTTTACTGCAGACGGGCATGCTGTCCAAACGCAAAACCAAAAAATTAGTTTTGCCCCGTCTGTTCGCGGTTGCTGGATTGGAAGGCGCGATAAGCAATCAGCGTCCACGTTCTGCGCTGAAGGGCGATACTGCAACGAAAAAGAATATGCAGAAAGCGTGGACTGCCCAGCGTTGCAGTCTGGCAGCTGCGATAGCAGGAATGCCTGTTTTCGGGCCAAAGATCGGCTCAAGTGGCTTGTGATCTGTGAGCAACACAAACTTCCGTGCGTAAACGTAGTAATGAAACTTCTTGACTCCAAAAACAAGCGCTAATGCTTCTTTCTTCAATTGACTGTAACCTTGTTCTGCTTTTGTTAACGTTCTTGAAGCATAGGCTATTGGAATGAACTTGGCCTTGAGAAACGTGTGAGCAAAACTGCGCCTATTCCGTAGAAAGAAGCATCGCATGACAACTGCAATGGCAAACAGGGATCATAGTGAATGAGAATAGGCTTTGACGACAGCGGTTTTTTTTTACTTGCGCAAACGCACTTTGACAAGCGGCGTTCCACTGCCAAGGTTCGCCCTTACTCAAGAGCTTGTTCAAAGGAAAGAATATGGATGACAGATTCGGAACAAACTTTCCATAGTAATTTATGAGTCCTAACACTGACTGCAGCTGTGGTTTGTCTGTCGGAGCTGGTGCATTTGCAATTGCGACCAACTTTTCATCCTTCAGGCGAACACTGTCTTTTGTGATGACGTGACCCAAGTACTGCAGTTCATTGCGAAAAAAATCGCAGTTCGAAGCATTGACGCGAAATCCACGTTCTGATAGCCTGTTCAGCACAGCTTCCAGACTGAGCAAGTGTTCTGCTTCTGTGTGGCCCGTGATCAGTATGTCATCGAGATAACAAGTTACGCCGTTTAGTCCTTTCAGCGCGTTATTCATAATACGCTGAAATATTGCGGAAGCTGATGAAATGCCAAACGGTAGGCGGTTGACCAGAAAGAGACCCTTGTGCGTGTTCAGCGTAAGGTATTGTTTGAATTCATCGTCCATTTCGACCTGCTGATACGCTCTGCTTAGGTCAAGCTTTGAAAAATCTTGTCCGCCTGCCAGCGCGGCAATTAGCTTGTCCGCTTTCGGTAGCGGATACTTTTAGATGTCCAGTATCGGGTTTAGCGAGAGTTTGTAATTGCCGCACAGTCTGACTGAACCATCGCGTTTAACAACTGGCACGACAGGCGTTGCGTACGGGCTTGTGGTTACGGGTGTAATTATCCCTAGCTCTTCGAGTTTCGACAATTCCTGCTCGATAGTAACTCTTAGCGCGAAAGGCACGCTTCTTGCTTTGAAAAAGTCTTGGCTTCGCGTCACCCCTTAAGAAAAGGGTAGAATTTTCTCCATTTACTGTGCCGAGTTCGTCCTACAACAGGTCCTGATAGTGGTTTAGCAAGGATTCTAGTTTAGGCGATCTGTCAAAGCCATTTGTGTTTCCCACGTGCATGTGGTGAAGACCTTGTAATTTGCGTCCAGTCCAGCTTGAGGTGTTGTAGCCAACTGCGCTCCAGCAGCGGCTGGCCGTCCTGGCGGAGCACGTACAAAGGCAACTGTTGACGCTGCGCGTTGTACTGGACTGCAACAAATGCTACTCCGCAGGGCTTCACGGGTTCATTTCTGTAGGTTTTCAAGGTGAGACTTGTCCTGCGCAAATGAGCTCTGGGAAAAAAGAGAACGGAACTGTGAGATAGACATCACGGATACAGCAGCCCCTGTATCGAGTTCCATGTTCACTGGTACGCCGTCAATAGTGACCTCGACCATGATTGTTTTTGTCTTGCCTCTGCATCAGGTTTTACACTCTGCAAATTGTTTCGTGGACAGTTTCAAGGTACTAACATGCCGTTTATTTTTACTTTTCGATTCTTTTAGCTGTTTGCTCCGGCAAGCATTCTTGATGTGGACCCTTTTTGTTGCAATGAAAACATTTGGCATTCGCATGCGGACAAGAGCTGGTGGTGTGTTTCACTAATCCGCACCGATAACATGAGGTAGAAGCTTCCCCAGTGCTTTAAACCTTGTGCAGTTGAAATTCTTGCTGTTCTGTTGAGCAGCGCAGCAGATGCGCTTTGAATCGCAGCTTCAATGGCTATCGCACGATCAACTGCTGTCTGAAACTTTAATTGATTGTCTTCTGCAAATAAACTTCGTTGTATGTCAGCCCGGAGCAAGCCACAAACAAATCTATCCCTTAACGCTTGATCAAGAAAAGTACCGAACTCACAAGTTTGCGCGAGTCTACGCAGCTCTGCGGCATACTGAGTAATAGTCTCTTGTGGCAGTTGTGAGCGGCGATGAAATGTGGCTCTTTCGCCGATAATGGACAGTTTAGGAAGAAAGTGGTTTCGCAGTAAGCTTAGAAATTCTTCAATAGACTTCTTTGCGGGAGTCTCAGGAGACGTTAACGACTTCAACAATGCATACGTCTTCGGTCTTACTAGGCTTACCAAGGTATCAGCCTTCTGATCCTCCGAGACTTTGTTAGCACGCAAAAAATGCTTGGAGGCGTTCTTCATAACTAGCCCAATCTGCTGAAGAGTCATCGAATGGTTCTACTTGCCCCAAGTGCGCCGACATCGTTTCGCTGACTTGTCTTCTTGTGGCAGTCCACCAGGGTCCCAAGATCCTCGTCGCCAAGAGCTATGTCGTGTTTCAGAACTTCCGGGCATGAAGACGCCGCCAGTACTCAAACATGCTTTATTCGCATGCCAGCAACATAGCGATAACCAAGAGTGCCGCAGGAAAGCCAAGCGCTTTTATTCACATTGTGGGCGAGGGTGTTACGATATGGGGCGCGTGACAGTGTATCGCACAAGCGCGCGTGTACAGATATGCGACAGGCTCTAGACAACTTGTCGGGAGAACACGCATTTTCAGGAGACAAAGATACCGATCGTGAGGCTTGTGAAAATCTGTCACCCCTTAACTTTCGTGATGGTGACCGGCTCCTACGATGTGTGGATGTCTTGCCGAAAGCATCTTCTTGGGCCTGTACAGCGTGTGTGCGAGGCGTGTTAGGTTTTCTTGAAGACGTGGTCTTTCCTTATTTTGTGGGCGTCGCTTTGACGCTACCTTCCAGGCCCACAGGTGGCCGTTCATGGAGCTCGTCACTTGCACTTGTTGCCTCGGAAGGTCGGAGCGATTCTCCCGGTTGGCCAGCGTTCCGAGATGCTTGGGATGCTTCCTCCAGCGGTGATGCGTTCGAGGATTGTTCGTTTTCCGTGGCCTTGAGTTCCTCTGATGAAGACGTAGCAAAGGCACTCGGCGTCTCCACAGCGTTGCTGGGCTCCTCTCACGACGTTGTGGGAGATGACAACGCTGCGGTGTCCCCAGTCAGCGCAAAAACGTTGTTGCCACTTGTTGTGCATGGCGACGCGGCATCAACACCGCTGGCGTCTTCTGTCTTGGCGTCATAAAATTCTGTGTCGATTGTGCTGTCTTCATTCCTAATAATCTGGACTCTTCTGTGGCCGTGACTTGGTTTTGCGTTGCGAAACCTCCATGTGCCTGGAGGTTCCAATATGCGTTGTTCTCTTTGAAGCACTCTCTCCATGTTCTGGGAATTCTTTCAGTGACTGTGAGGTGCTCTGCGCTGCGTCTGCGTATGACTTGTGACGGAAGCAATCTTTCGTTGCGTGGTTCCCATTACAGCGCTTACACTTGGACACGCAATCCTCAGATGTGAGCCGAAGGTGCAAAATCGTTTACAGAAGGGTGTTGGGCAAGTAGCCGCAACATGACCTTCTCTGCTGTAGCGTGCACATACTCTGTGCATGCCACGATACTCGAGCATCACGCAGTGACCTTGAATTGATACGAAGTTAGGGGCGGGCTTGGCCATCTCGATTCGGAAGATGCGGGTACCAGTGTACGTCGATTGATGCCTTTGCAAGGTAACAAATGTGACACCCTTCACTTTTCCTTATGGCTGAAGAGCTGAAATAACTGCGTCATCTGACACGTACGGCCGGAGGGGGAACACACGGACGTGTACACCTTCCACCCCGCCTGCTTCAACTTGTACCTTGTGACCTTGTAACTTAAATCCTTTGTTTACCATCAACTTGGTTGCTTGTGCAGCCGACCAGGCCGCAACTAGGAATTTCGAAGCTCCGAGGTTTTGCAGGAACAGCACCCCTTCACTCCCCATGACGTCTTCGAGGCCATCGATGATCTCGTCGACGGACGCTATCCCCTCCGGAACGGGGAAGTTGATGCAGTGCTCCTTGAGCGGGAGCGCCGCAGGCCTTGAGGCCTTCCTCGCTGGTCACGGCAGAGGCCGACGACGATGAGATCAGGCCTCGAAAAAACTGACACCCGGCAGCAACGCCGAAGGAACGCTGACCGCGTTGAAGACTGGAACGCCGAAGCTCCTTGTAGCGGCACCCGTTCGTCCTTTGTAGTCATAGTCGTAGTGTACAATAAGTGTTACATTTTGACCTGCAAGGTGGTGCCGGTGGGAGATTTCTCCTCTGATTCGTTGAACAATAAAAAGTACGCGGCGTACGTGTTAACTAAAAGCCAAATGCTCCTGTCTCTCATTTTCCATTAGCAGCCATTTGCATGTACATGGAGCACCATCTGACAAGAAAGGGTTGCTACGTTATACTCGCTGGGTGTAACCTCCTTAGTTTTAGAAAGGTTTAGCGAGCGTTGAGCCACAGTGCCATGAATATAATGAACTAGTATATACCATGAAGGTGGTTAAAGGTGGGAAGTAGATACAAAGCGCAAGCCGTAAGAAATGATGATGATTATTAGTTTTTAGTGGCGCAAGGGCCAATTGATGGCCAAAGAGCGCAATTTCAATTGACTACAGATATGAAAAATGGAATGGTGCGTGGCTGTAAAGGGGCCCTAAAATTCCTCGCTCTAACACGGGTTAAAACATGAAAGTAATAAAATCATGACAGTGGCGTGACATGTGTGTAGTGATAGCGGATGGCAAAATGTCATGATAATAAAACCGTGA
Source organism: Rhipicephalus annulatus (assembly GCA_013436015.1). Lineage (NCBI taxonomy): Eukaryota > Metazoa > Arthropoda > Arachnida > Ixodida > Ixodidae > Rhipicephalus > Rhipicephalus annulatus. Next base: position 103,283 of record WOVY01012912.1, read on the forward strand.
TGAAGATGTAGTCACCGCAGCCACGACCACTCTATAGGGGTCGTGCTACGGATGACCTGGAAATATCGGGTGAAAGCTTTGCATATCTTTTAGAAAAGTAAAAAGTGCTTGCAGTTTAAAAAGTGTATCCCTACCGATGAGCATCCCAGGGTGTAGAGGGAGCTGCTGTCGGTAGGGCAGTAAAAAGTGCTTTTTTCTTAGCGCATCTAGCTCATTGCACTAGACGAGACTGTGGAGAACCGTAAGGGGCTCTCCACATCTCTCACAATATGATGGATCGCCGGTAGACAAAAGAAATGAATGTGTAGAATGTGTATGTCCCTGTTCTAAGCCTTGTTAGTATTACTTCTGTGTGTCGTGATTTTGATAGTAGCGGCCAATAACCTAGTTGCGGCCTAATAGCATGGAGTTTATTATCTGTGTGTTTATCCCACATGCTCTGCCAATACCCCCTGAGCTTTCGTTTTATAAAAGGTTTTAAGTCAAGTGCAGGGACTGGTGTTGATGCATTGTCAGTAGTGACATTGGTGCAAGCAGCCAGATTGTCGGCCAAAACATTTCCTTGTATTTCACGGTGCCCTGGAATCCAGCAGACAACGACATGCTGTTGTGATGTGTAGAGTGTGCTCAGAAGTGAGTAAAGTGACACCAGCACTGGTTCTTGTGTTTTTTAGGAGTTTTCAGAGCTTTTACCACACTTAGAGAATCTGTGTATATTACCGCCTTTTGTAATTTCATCTGTTTAATGTGTTTTACGACCGCCAGTATTGCGTCAGCTTCTCTTGTGAAAATGCTTGCATTAGGATGAAGAACGCCGGCCTCGGAAAAGGATTGGCCTACCGCAGCATATGACACAGAAGTGCTTGACTTTGACGCATCGGTAAAGAGCTCAGGGCATGTGTATTTATGTTGTAGTTCTAGGAAGTGCGTATGTATGTGTGCAAGTGGTGCGTGCTTTGTGACATCAACAAAAGAGACATCACAATCTATAAGCTGCCACTGCCACGGTGGCAGATATATTGCAGGAGCCATCAAAGTGTGTTCAAGAGGCACACCTGTTTCTTCTGCCAGGCTCCTTACACGCAGTGCGTAGGGCTGCCTAAACGAAGGACGGTTCTCGAACAAGCTAGACCAAGACAAATCATTAATTGTGAAATGGGAAGGGTGTTTCTTGTCTGCCTTCACCATCAAAAAGTACAAGAAGGACAGGGAACATCTTTGTTGGTGGAGCGACCATTCATTCGAATCCACGTACAGGCTCTCCACAGGGCTGGTGCGGAAAGCACCCGTAGAGAGGCGAATGCCTAGATGGTGGACAGGGTCGAGATTCTTCAAGGCTGATGGTGTTGCCGACTGATAGATTATAGCACCGTAATCTAGGCGTGTGCGTACGAGGCTTTGATATAAGTTAATTAAACATTTCCTGTCACTACCCCATGTAGTGCATGACAACACTTTTAAAACATTCATGGCTCTTAAACATTTTGTTTTTAAATACTTGATGTGAGGTACGAAGGTCAGCTTGTTGTCCAAGATTAGGCCTAAGAATTTATGCTCCGCATTTAGAGACAGACGTTGACCGTTCAGTTCAATGTCAGGTTCTGAGTGCATGCCTCTCTTTCGGGAGAACAAGACACACGTGCTTTTTGTGGGTTCAGTCGGAATCCGTTTTCCTCTGCCCATTTGGAGACCTTGTTTAAACCTAACTGAACCTGCCACTCACACATTGCCAAGTTGCATGACTTGAAGCCAAGCTGAACGTCGTCGACATATGTACAATAGAACATATTTCGGGGGATGGATAGGTGCAAGGAATTCATTTTGATAAGAAAAAGTGTACAACTAAGTACACCCCCTTGCGGCACGCCTGTTTCCTGGACAAATGTTTGGGAGAGAACACTGCCCACACGGACACGTAATGTACGACTGGACAAGTAGCTTTCGATAGTAGTAAACATCCTGCCATGCACACCAAGATTGGACAGGTCTCTTAATATTCCGAATCTCCATGTCGTATCATAGGCTTTTGCGATGTCGAGGAACACAGAAAGAAAGTATTGTTTGTGGACAAAGGCATCTCGGGATCTGTGCCTCGATACGCACGAGGTGGTCAGTGGTGGATCTACCCTCTCGAAACCCGCATTGGAATGGGTCGAGCAGATTGTTCGTTTCAAAGGTAATGTACAAGTCTGCGATATATCATTTTTTCAAAAAGTTTACACATGCAACTTGTAAGTGCGATTGGCCTGTAACTACTAACGGAAGATGGATCCTTGCTTGCTTTAAAATCGGAATAATAATGGCTTCTTTCCACGCAGAAGGGATTTCACCAGAAAACCAGATAGAGTTATACAGGGAAAGCAGGGTTTTTTGTGTTTCAGAAGGCAGTTGTTTTAATATTTCGTATACTATACTGTCCGAACCTGGAGCTGATTTATTGCAAACATGTAGCGATGCTTGTAACTCGGCCAAACTGAAAGGGTTGTTGTACGACTCATGTTTAGAGGATTTTCGCTGAAGTTTTTCTTTTTCAATTTTTCTTTTGTGTCGTTGAAAAGCTGCAGTATAATGCGACGAACTAGATACCTCTTCGAAGTGGGCACCGAGGAAGTTTGCCTGGTCTTCCAAGGTGTCCCCTTGTGTGTCTACGAGAGGTAGTGAAGATGCGTGTCGTCCTGTTACCTTGCGAACCATGTTCCAGACTTTAGTTTCTTGTGTATATGAAGTGATGCCTGATAAAAACTTAAGCCAGCTTTCTCTCCTAGCCTGCCAGCGCGTTCTCCTGCCTTGGGACTTGATTTTCTTAAAACTTTCAAGATTATCTGCCGTCGGTGAGTTCTGTAGCAATCTCCACGCTTTGTTTTGTTGTTTGCGTGCATTGCGACATTCAGTATTCCACCATGGGACACGTCGCTTGCCAGGCAGTCCAGAAGTTTGCGGGATGCAGTTCATCGCAGCGTCGGTCAGAAAAGTAGAAAAGTATTGTACAGCTGCATCTATGTTTAAACCAGATAGGTCAGTCCAACTTAAGTGACTAATCTGCGAGAACTGTTCCCAATCAGCTTTGTCAGTGATCCATCTGGGGACCTGTGGGTGATATTCATTTGATATGGGTGTGCTTAGCGTTACGGGAAAGTGGCCACTTCCGTAAGGGTTATTGATGACATTCCATGTCAGTAAAGGAAGGAGGGATGGTGAGACAATGCTAAGGCCTATTGACGAGTAGGTATTGCTGGCAAGGCAGTAATATGTGGGCTCTTTCCGATTCAAAAGGCACGCGCCAGAAGTAAAAAGGAACTGTTCGATCAGGCGACCTCGAGCATCGCAGCGAGAGTCACCCCATAGATTACTATGTGCATTGAAATCTCCAAGGAGGATATAAGGTTCTGGAGGTTTATCTATTAGGGACTGGAATTCATTGATTGATTTGTGGGGTTTAACGTCCCAAAACCACCATATGATTATAGAGACGCCGTAGTGGAGGGCTCCGGAAATTTCGACCACCTGGGTTCTTTAAGGTGCGCCCAAATCTGAGCACACGGGTCCTACAACATTTCCGACTCCATCGGAAATGCAGCCGCCGCAGCCGGGAATCGAACCCGCGACCTGCGGGTCAGCAGCCGAGTACCTTAGCCACTAGACCACCGCGGCGGGGCGGGACTGGAATTCACGTTTTTCAAGATGGTAGTGTGGAGGTATGTAGACAGAGCAGATGGTCACGAAGTTTGTTCAGGAGGACTACACGAATAGCCACTGCTTCAAGAGATGTTTCGAGTGGTAGATGAGTACATGCAATTCCCTTGATTTACTATAATAGCCACACCACCAGATGACGTGACGGCTTCATTCCTGTCCTTTCGAAAAATATATACTGGCGTAGAAAATTAGTGATCTTGGGTTTTAGGTGTGTTTCTTGTACACACAGCACTTTTGGTGACTGTTTATGTAAAAGTTCTTGAATATCGTCGAGGTTTCTCAGTAGTCCTCTGACGTTCCACTGTAAAATTTGTGTCTCCATTTTTAATGTAGTTAAGTGCTGTGTGTACAGAAACGTTGCCTTAAGTTACAGGGCCTGTTGGGGCCCTGTAATACAGGTTTTCTCTTTCTTGCTTCGCTCCAAAGAACTGCGCCTTTCCTTCGGCGTGTGGGGCGCCGAAGGAGTATGGCTTGTGTCCATCACCTCTTCTGAGGTGGTGGATCGTGCCTGCTTGGCAGGCACGTTTACGGCAGTTTCGGACCTGACTGTACTTGCAGTGGTCCGTGGTCCAGCAGTCTCTGAAGTCTGCTGGGCTTTTTCAATCGGAGGCGGAGCAGTACAGACTGCTCCAGCCGGAGGCGCTTCTGGCACAACCGCAGTCACACTTGGTGTGAATCTCGCGGGTGCCGAAAGACGTGGCACGGCGCCTCGACGCGCCACGTCGGCGAAGGAAGGTTCAGAATTATTGTGTGTGAAAAAACGTTGACGTGCCTCTTGAAATGACAGGTTAAACATTACCTTAATTTCTAATATTTGTTTCTCTTTTTTTCATGCAGGGCATGATCGGGAGTAGGCAGCGTGATCTCCTTCACAGTTAGCGCAACAGGCTTCTGAAGTGCACTTTTCGGATACATGTTCACAAGATGCGCACTTCGCGCACCTAGCGCGCCCTCTGCACGTTTGGGATCCGTGTCCGAAGCGCTGACACTTGAAAAATCGGCGAGGATTCGGTATATAAGGTCTGATGGGAAGCTTGCAGTAACCAGTTTCAATTGAGTCGGGAAGGTTGCTTGTACCGAAGGTAACTATGATGTGCTTTGTTGGGATCTGTTTATTATCTCGCCTGATTATTATTCTTTGTACTTTCACTACATTTTGTTCTTGCCAGCCTTCGAGCAATTCACTTTCAGACAGCTCGAGGAGGTCATCATCAGATATGACACCACGCACTGTGTTCATCGTCCTATGTGGGCCCACTGATATTGGGATGTTATCAAATGAAACGAGTTTTGTGAGCTTGTCGTACTGAGTCTTGTCGCGGACTTCTAGAAGGAGATCGCCATTCCCCATCTTAGTTACTTTATAGCCAGGGCCAATTGCATCTGTGAGCGTTTTCGAGACAATAATGGTGAAATAGATCGAACTGTTTTCTTTTCATTTTGGCTGTGAATTACATGGTACTTGGGGAAGGTCTCTTTAGGCTGTGCAGTAAAGAAGCTGTCATCGGTGCGCCACCTTTTCAGGCGGCGATCAGGGAGTGCAGGAAAAGGGTTTTCCATAAGAAGCATTTTAAATTCGGCGGCGATGGTGGCCACCCACCACCGAGCCCAACAAGGGGACGCTACAAAGGTTGAATAGTGAACACATGGAGACGCCAGCCATGCATCGCCGCTATAACCGAATATAACTACCCAGGGTTGGATAACTACACTAGGGTTAACCCTTGCCGCCAGGAAGATTGGAAGTAAACAGAAGAGAGTAGAAGACAGGACAGATAGATAGCGAGAGATAAAGACGAAGATGTAGGCAGAGAGAGATAGGGAAAGGCGACTGCCGATTTCCCCTGGGTGGGTCAGCCCAGGGGTGCCGTCTACGTGAAGCCGGGGCCAAAGGGGTGTGTTGCCTCTGTCGGGGGGCCTTAAAGGTCCAATCACCCAGCGTCGGCTCAACCCCCAGGATTCCCTTTTCCCGGACACGGCAAAGCCACGCACGGCTAGGCGTGGGAGGGAGTAGAAACTCCCCCGTCAGCTCGGGTCCGTGGTGTCGCTACACACCAAACGCCTACTTGCGCAGGCGCCCCTGCGGGGAAGCCGTAAGAAAGTAAAAGCAGAATTCTCCTGTCTCTCATTTCCCATTTGTAACCATTGATATGTACATTGAGCACTATCTGACAGGAAAAGGTTGCTACGTTATACTCGCTGGGCGTAACCTTCGTGGTTTTAGAAAGGTTTAGCAAGCGTTGGGCGGCAGTGCCATAATGCAGTGAACTAGTATATATCATGAACTCGAGGTGGGTAAAGGTGGGAAGTAGACCCTAAGTACAAGCCGTGAGAAAGTGTGCGTGTGCCACTTCTCGTTTAGTCCTTGGAAAGTCCGCTGGATGGCGTAGTTCTATATGAAGAATATATGAATAAAAGATGCGAGATGGTGGCACTAGGAGTGTTGAATAGATGGACGAACGGACACACAGACAGATGCATGGATGGACGCACAAACGGACGCAGGGGCGGATGCATGAACGAACAGACGCACGCACGGACGGGCGGATATACACATGGACAGTCACACAGACGCACGCATGAATGGACGGAAGCAAGAACGAATGGACGGACGAATGCTTCGCCCCACTCTCCATCATTCACTCCGTGGATATGCTGCTAATGTTTTTAGTGTCTAGGAATATGAGCCTTCTCTCTAAAATATCTCATTGACATTTAGATGCATTGTGCTTTGGGAAAAGTGATTCTTTTCTGGCCGACAAGCACTCAGTAGTCTGATTAATTGATTGATATGTGGGGTTTACCGTCCCTGAACCACCATTTAACTATGAGAGACGCCGTAGTTGAGGGCTCCGGAAATTTCGACCACATGGGGTTCTCTAACGTGCACACAAATCTGAGCACAAGGAACTACAGCATTTTCGCCTCCATTGAAAGTGCAGCTGCCGCAGCTAGGATTTGATCCCACGACCTGCCGGTCAGCAGCCGAATATTTCAGCCACTAGACTACCGCGGCGAGGCAAGTGCCCAGATGTTTAGAGCTGCCCAGCGTGTATCATGAAAACAGAGTGATATGCTTCTCTATTCATAGAAATAATGTCAAATTTTGTTGTCTTTATTATTGTTAGGCAGTGGGTATGTTTCAGAGGAACGGTTCCTTCGAAAATGCAACTAAATGTCTACGTTACATCGGTCAGCACAGAACACGCATCTCTGATGTACGTGCGTGAAAATTCTATTCGGTAAAGAAAGTTTCTGGTCCGAAATAATATTATCCAAAATGTTGATTTTTTTTCGTAAAATAGATGCAGTGTAGATAGAGGGTTGTTGAAGTTATTTCAAGCTACTTAAATTTTACCCACATTATACTCGCAAGCTTTTTTATGTCATCTGCAAACCTAACTTTATGTTTACCCCTCGCACGTTTGCGTTCATTAGAATCCGCAGGGGCGTCTGCGTGAGCAGGCGTTTGATGTGTAGCGACACCGCGGACCGGAGCTAAAGGGGGGGGGTTCTCACCAGAGAAGGATTGGCTACCCTGGTGCAGTATCTGGCCACTACCTCCCGCATTTATACGTCAATTAACACAGGGCCCTAAGTCCCGAGCAGCTGCGAACCAACTGACCACGGCGGTGGTCAGATCTGCAACGCAGCAGAGGGTGCTAAGAATCTCTGGATCCGGACAGGCCGCCATTAGAACCTGAACTTGGCAACATTTAATGCTAGAACCTATATCAGTGAGGCAAGTCGAGCTGTACCATGCGAGGTGCTAGAGTGTATTAAATGGGATATAATAGGTCTCAGTGAGGTTAGGAGGACAGATCGAGGCCCATATAGTGCTACAGAATGGGCACGTCCTTTGCTACCGGGGCTTGGATGACATAAGGGAACTAGGAGTGGAGTTTCTAATTCACAGAAACATAGCTGGCAACATAGAAGAATACTATAGCATTAATAAAAGGGTGGTAGGTATCGTAATTGAACTGAATAAGAGATACAAGATGAAGGTGGTACAGGCTTACGCGCCTACATTTAGCCATGAAGGTGCTTCAGTTGAAAGCTTGAAGACGTGGAATCGGCAATGAGTAAGGTAAACACACAGTATAGGTATACTGATGAGAGACTTTAATGCAAAGGTAAGGAAAAGGCAGGCTGGAGACCAGGCAGTAGGAGATTATGGCATCGGTACTAGGAAAGCACAAGAGAGCTACTAGTAGAATTTGCAGAATACAATTATTTACGCATTTTGAATAACTTCTACCGAAAACAAGGAAACCGTTAGTGAACATGGAGGAGCCCCAATGGTGAAAATAAGAACGAAATAGACTTTATAATGAATGCAAACCCAGACATCGTGCAGGATGTGGAAGTGGTTGGCAGGGTACGATGCAGTGACCATAGAATGGTACGGTCTCGAATTCGCCTAGACTTGAAGAAGGGACGACAGAAACTGATACGCAAGAAGCCAATCAATGAGCTAGCACTGAGAGAAAAGTAGAGGAATTCAGAGTCTCGCTTCAGGACAGGTACTCGGCTCTTAGTGAGGAAACCAATCCTTAGCGTAGACACAAAGAAGTATAATCTGGCGAGTATCATTACGGAGTGTGCAGTGGAAGTTGGAGGCAGGGTAGTTAGAGAGGACAGAGGCAAGCTTTCTAAGAAAACGAAGAATCTCATTAAGAAGCGTTAAAGTGTGAAAGTTCCAAGCACAACAGGCAAAATAGAACTGTCAGAGATTTCGACGTTGAATAATAAGCGTAAGGTGTTTGATGCAAGAAGGTATAACATAGAGAGAATTGAACATGCCCTGAAAAACAGAGGAAGCGTCAAAGCAGTGAAGAGGAAACTTGGTACAGGGAAAAATCGGATGTACGCACTAAGGGACAAAGAAGGCAAAATAATTACCAATATAGATGGAATTCGTAAAAGAGCGGAGGAGTTTTACAGGGATCCGTACAGTAGCCGGGACAACCACGACCTCAATGCTATAAGATCTAGCAGTAAACCATTTGACACCCCACCAGTAATAATAGAAGAACTCAGAAAAGCCTTTGAGAGCATTCAAAAAGGCAGAGCTGCTGGTGAGGATGAGGTAACATTAGATCTGCTGAAAGATAGAGGACATATTATGTTAGAAAAACTAGCCACCCTGTTTACGAGGTGTCTCCTGACGGGAAGAGTACCAGAGTCTTGGAGGAATGCTAACATCATCTTAATACATAAGAAAGGAAATGACAAGGACTTAAAGAAATACAGGCCGATCAGCTTGCTCTCCATAGTATACAAGCTATTCACAAAGGTAATTGCTAAGAGAGTTAAGAAAACATTTAAATTCAATGAACCAAAGGAACAAGCAGGATTTCGAATAGGGTACTGAACAATCGACCACATTCCTGCTATAAATCAGGTAATAGAGAAATGCTCAGAGTATAACCAACCACTATACATAGCCTTCATAGATTACGAGAAGACGTTTCATTCAGTAGAAATATGAGCCGTCATGCAGACACTGCGGAATCAGGGTGTCGTTGAAGCATTTATAAACATCCTGGAAGAAATCTACCGGGGATCAAATGCTACCATAATGCTTCATAAAGAAAGCAACAGAATACCAATCAAGAAAGGTGTATGGCAGGGGGATACAATCTCCCAATGCTATTTACCACGAGCTTACGGGGGGTTTTCTGAGGCCTAGAATGGGAACATATAGGAATAAGAGTTAATGAAGAGTACCTTTGTAACCTGCGCTTCCCCGATGATATTGCATTGTTTAGTAACTTTAGCAACTAAGGGGACGAATGATTGCGAAGTTAGACAAGGAGAGCAGAAAGGTGGGTCTTAAAATTAACCTGAAAAAAAACGAAAGTATATGTACAACAACCTCGGAAGAGAGCAGCGCTTTGAGGTAGGTAGTAGTCCACTTCAATTTGTAAAGACTATGTCTACTTAGGGCAGGTAATATCCCAGGAGCCGGACCACGAGGTTGAAGTAACTAGAAGAAAAAGAATGGGGTGGAGCACATTTCGGCAAGCACTCTCAAATTATGACAGGAAGATTGCTGCTATCTCTGATGAGGAAGGTATATAACAGCTGTATCTTGCTGGTACTTAGCTATGAAGTAGAAACCTGGTGGCTTACAAAGAAGGTTCAGCTTAAATTGAGGACGACGCAGCCAGCAATGTAAAGAAAAATAGTAGGTGTAACCTTAAGAAACAAGAAAATAGCAGAGTGGATTAGGGAACAAAGTAGGGTTGAGGATATAATAGTTTAAACCAAGAAGAGGAAATGGACATGGGCCGGGAATGTAGCGTGTAGACAGGACAACCGCTAGTCATTAAGGGTAACTAACTGGATCCCCAGAGAAGGCGAGAGAGTTAGGGGGAGACAGAAAGTTTACGTGAGCAGATGAGATTACGAAGTTTGCGGGTATAAATTGGCAGCACCAAGCACAGGACCGAATTTACTGGCGGAAGATGTGAGAGGCCTTTGTCCTGCAGTGGACGTAGTGAGGCTGATGATGATGATGATGATGATGATGATGATGATGATGGAATACAGTGAGTTGTCTCTATTGACCTGTGGTTACACTGCCTTCACATACACGCCCTACTCATGCCCATTTTGTCTTCGTGGTTTATTCTTATTGATAGGCTGAAGCTTGGCCTGTCACAAAAACCTCCCTGCCTTTCTTATATCTTTTCTTCTTCTCTTGTGTACGTTAAAGAGGAAACGTCGCGCCCCGCCGCAGTGGTCTAGTGGCTAAGGTACTCGGCTGCTGACTCGCAGGTCGCGCGGAATAAATGCTGGCTGCGGCGGCTGCATTTCCAATGGAGGCGGAAATGCTGTAGGCCTGTGTGCTCAGACTTGGGTGCAAGTTGAAGAACCCTAGGTGGTCGAAATTTCTGGAGTCCCTCCACTACATCGTCTATTATAATCATATTGTGGTTCTGTTACGTTAAACTCCAAATATGTATCAATCAACGTAATGTCGCGTTGAAACTTTTTTTCTTCTGGACATTGTCGAGTGCCGGAGTGACGACTGGATGCGCCTTCTTTGAGCATGTGCGGACAGGTTTCGTTTATGTCTCCGTAATTTATACCAAGGCGCAGGCCTTCAGTTCATTGCCAGCCTTGAGGCTCACTGGTTCCGTTCTCTCGCGTTTGAGTTTGTATGCCTTGTTTATCTTCCAGGCCTAAACGAATTGAATCACCGAGGAACGCAATGATGTTACCATCTTTTTCTTGATAAACGGCGTGGTGCTCAATCGATTCTGACGAAACCTTCCAGTAGACCAACACCACACTGTGATGTATATCTTACTTTCGCGAAGTCAGTGGTATATTTTTGCAAAGAAGGCATCAGATATTTATTTCCTTGTACGGGACAACACTTGGAAACTGCCTGGAAAGACAGCTGAGGTATCATTCCCACTGGCGTCAAATCAATAGAGGATGTAGCCCATGGCGGCTTTTAGAACGACTCCACCCTTTTTTTGTTGAGCTTAGTATTTCACGGTACGTGTAGGAACACACACAATTGCGTTGCAGAAACGCGCTCATTTGTTACATTTTGAACAAGCATTCTTCAGTAGCTGGTAGGTGCTAAAAACTACCTGATGGAAGTTTTAGTTTTTTTTCTGAAGTTCTATTTTACTAAGCACTCCAATATGTGTGGTAGTACGCTGCTTTATGATCGTGAGTCAAACTTTGTTCAGACGTATTCTGAAATGAAATGCTGATTAACTTTTCCTCACAGTGCGTGATGAACTGTTATTAAGTGCGAGAGGCAAGTTATGTTATTAACACAAAAATACACGCCACTCAGGCGAGAATACCTATGTTTTTTGTTTATGGTCTTGCGTCAGTGGGGGATGTGGGGAATAGAAAATTATGCGGGCTTCATGACAGCATGCGGGCGGCCCGTGACTTCAAGGGGCAGAGACGCTATCAATAATGTGGCAAGACAGGCACCTCTCATCTCGCTTCTTTGAGCCAGAGAAAGCGGATGACGTTCACAGCCGCCAGCGCGAATGAAGACGAAAGAATTCAAGCGCCATGGAAGGCAGATGGGGGGTCGTGCTTTCCAGACTGCGATGTTTGCTGCACTCAATGCCGCGTCGGTGAAATGACACGCATTAGCACTTGATCACGCTACCATGTGTTAGCACGATTTCGCGCTGTCAGAACTGCTAGGAACGTATGGTCGACTTCCACGCTAAGTTGTGCGAAAGGTTGGTGGCAGGTGCTTAAAGTGCGTCAGAGCACCTTTCTTTATTTGTTTTTTAAATCTTGAAACATTTCACTGTACTTGTTTGTTTAGCGCTATTACTCAAGAGGACTTAGTTTCAGCTAGCGAGACTTTTTGTTTGCTTGTTTGTTTGCTCTCTATGATGGGACACACCCACTCAGGTGAGTTGGCCAAGAAAGCACAGCTTAAGCGTTCAACCAGAGCTAAACTACTGGTTATCAGTGTACTTTAAAAATAATAAATAAAACAATGTGCAAAAATTTTTAACAGACAGGGAGAGAGAGAAAAGAGAAATGAACATAAAAAATCTAATTATGAATTTTGAGCGGACGAGGCCGCTGTGTTTACTTGACTAAACATTTTGCAACACATGAAAGAAAATACGTAGTATTGTGCCTTCAACAGCTGAGTTGAGCTGAAAATTTCAAGCAGAAATCAATCAGGGACTTAAACGAAATCGCAAACCACCCTAAATACGTCAGTGTGCCAATGTGTCAGTGCGCCAACCGTCAGTGTGCCATACGTCAGTGTGCCAAACCCAGGTGGTCGAAATTTCTGGAGCCAGTCCACCCCGGCGTCTCTCATAATGATATGGTGATTTTGGTACGTTAAACCCCACAAATCAATCAATGAATGCCCAAGAAATTAAGTCACATAGTCCACCATACCTTTGGATGAGACCACGCCAAGGCGGAAGCGATCTTCTTTTTCTTCTCAGTATATTGTATCGGCAACCTCCTCCCCTACTTTTAGTCACTCAGAAGATGAAATTCGTTCCGATGAGGCAGGCTGCAGTATTCCCCTCTATCAAAGACTTTTCTGAAATTAACGGGAGAAGACTCTGCCACTGTGATTGTTCAGCGACAATTGGAATGATGGGTAGGGCACGGATTTGCCTAGTCTTCGTGCTTGCGGGTTTCGAACGCACTTGTAACTGCTTATTGTTGTGTTTTGGTCTTCTTTGAATGAAAGAACAGACTGTTGTGAACTTTGTGGCTCAATTTTAATTAGTGAGCTTGGAAAGTTAAGGTACTGAGGTGTAACTGCTGAACATTTGCTTATTTTTATTTCATGACAAAGCAACTTCAAGCCCGCGAAGGCAAAGAGAGCCACAAGAACTAAGGTAAGATAAATCCATGTATTAGTCATGATGTTCATACTCGCTGAAACGCCGTGTGTTGCAGCTCCTATAGACACATTAGCGCCAGAGTTTCTTCTAGTGTAATTACAAAAAACTCTATGCCCTTTATAGCTTTTTGAGTCTGACGTGTTTTTACAGGGCCTTCTGAATAGGAGGCACTAGAAGCAATTAAAGCGATTGACCTTCTTTGAAAAAAAAGGCAGATCCCACGTACAGTGAGAATCGATGCTATGCGAAGCACGAATAAAGAATGTGGATATATCACTTTAAAATCAGTACAACGTTACGAAGTGGAGGTAATTATATGATGCCGTACATGACTTCCGTGTCGTGAATAATATGTTTGGATGTGTCGTTAACTTCGTCATCTGTTCACGTCACGTGATACCAAATTTAGTATATGTGGAGCTAGCGAAACGGCCGCGAGCACTCTATGAACGTGGTATGTTGTCATGTTCTTACATGACACGCGTGTCGTTATTATCAAGTTTCCACCAATCATATATTTTCGTCATCCATTGACGTCACGCAACACAAAATTTGGTATATGTGGAGCTAGCAAAACGGCCGAGAGCGCATCATAATCAAAGGGACCAATATACTGCAACGTAACGATGACGCGCGCGCATGCTGGGCAAAGCAACGCTATACGTTAGCAAAACATGAGAGCACTTTAGTATGAGGCCAGGCGCGACCAGCGTGACCTGCGTCCGTCGGCGCAGCCCGACGCCAACCGGCGTGAAATGCGACAGCTGCATTTCACACCCCCTACGTTACCCAGACAGCACTTCGTCTGTCTCTCTTCGTGACGGAAAGACGCCGGACGCGCTGAAATGTGCACGCGTCAAACAAACGCAGTGCGGCGCGTGTCTGCGAGTATATGGCAGGACCGGCGACTGGCGTGGCAACGCCGGCGTGACGCGACGAAACGAACGGCGGCGCCATCGCGCGGCGTGTCATGTCGCAGTTTATTGGCGCCTTGACTGTGGCATTCATTCACGTTGTCGGATGACACGCATCTCATGATTATCATATTTTCACTAGTCACATACCTTCGTCATTCGTTGGCGTCATGTAAAACCAAATTTGACATATGTAAAGCTAGCGAAGCGGCCGCGAGCGCATCATAGGTGTGGCATATAGTCATGCTGTTACATGACACGCATCTTATGATTATCATGTTTGCACCAGTATCCTACCTTCGTCATTCATTCACGTCCCGTAATACTAAATTTGGTATAAGTGAAGCTAGCGAAACGGTCGAATGCACATCATGAGCGTGGCATGCAGTCATGTTACATGGCACGCATCTCATGATTGTCATGTTTGCACCACTCACATACCTTCGCCATCCATGCACGTAATTTTATACCAAATTTGGTACATGTAATGCCATTGAAACGGCCGCGAGCGCTTCATGTGCGTGGCATGCAGTCATGTTATTACATGACACGCATTTCATGATTATCATGGTAGGGTCTGCCGCTTGTGTTCGCCATGCAATCAAGCAATATCATATCAGTTTTTCAACATGAGATGTGAACGGTACCACCGCAAGAGCTGCAGGACCATGAAATGTAAATCATAAAATTCATGATCTACATGTGATTTTCATGATATGACTAGTCAAATGTGTTCTTCATACAGTCATGCTATGCCTTACCAAGTTTGGTACATATACTATTATTCAAACGGCCAGGAGAGCTAAATGTCGTAGGCGGCTAAATAGATAGATAGATAGATAGATAGATAGATAGATAGATAGATAGATAGATAGATAGATAGATAGATAGATAGATAGATAGATAGATAGATAGATAGATAGATAGATAGATACGCCCAATGTGGTTGAATTTTGCAAAGAGATGCTTCGCATTTAAAACTCGTGGGTCAGCCGCAGATCTTTGGATTAGCAGCCGAGTATCTTAGCTACTACACCACAATCTGGTGAACAGAAACGAATGCTTCCTTCATCTCAGCTTTTAAATAATCTATCCCAACTCTGTTTTCAACTTCTTTATCAATTATGCTGAATCTATCTATCTATCTATCCATCTATCTATCTATCTATCTATCTATCTATCCGCCTACCTCTGCGTGTTCTCGTGATGCCCCCCTTAACTTGGGGCAAACCATTAATAATATATGGAAGGCTAAGATTGCTCGATCAATATAACTCGCACGTCACGACATGAAATAATGTGACAATCTCGTCGTGTACGTCATCAAACCCTTTCCACCAGACGCCTATGGCACATACCCGTTATCAAATCTTAGTATGTAATACAGGTATGTGGGTATGTGCCACCACTGATTGGCAGTGTACATTTACCTAGGAACGGCGAGAGCAGTGACTACTTATACCAATTGTTCTATATACACAAAAAAGGCAGACACAGGAATCAACAAACTGTGTTGCGAGAACGCTTCAGATGATTCGCAACAATGCTAATGTGTACTTTTCGAGTTTACGAGAATAGGGAACAGCTTTATAAGAGCACACACACAAGGAAGAGATCGAAGCCACTGCAACGCTTGTGTTCGTATTGAGCGCGGGCTCATTGAAGCCCTTGTAGTGGGTTAATGTGTAGTGGGTTAATGTCACCATTTCCTATTTTCAGCTGAAATACCATTGAACGTTTACTGCACAAATTCAAGTGGCCGTAGTGCCAATTCTCTTGAAGGAAATCGGAGTTCACAGGTAACGTGTGTGTTGACATAATGCCTTTGAAAGAAACGGATGCGCAGATGTGCGCAAATATCATTTTGAGTCAGTCTGAATTCCTTCTCAGGTGAACAATAGATGCGAGTATCCAGTGGTCTTGTTGAAAAGCAGGGCAAGGATCAGTTCTAGGAGATGCGCAAAGAGTTCCCTTAGCGGAGTACGCGAATCGTGGATACAGAGCAGAGTTAGCGATAAGGAGCAACAAATATGGTACCAATAAAGGACTCCAAAGAAGGCAGATGCTTTTTTAAAGCCTAACAATGCATTTTTTGTCATGGAAATGTTTTCAACGAACAATTAAAGCTGCAAATACGTAAAAGGGAGATAGGAAAGCTGAAAACACAGTAGCTTATTAAATTATGCAAACATAACACATACGTATGTATGCTCAACTCTGCTGTCTACAACGACGGAGCATCGCACGCGGAACAGCACAAGTGACATCTAGAGTCGCAAATACGCCACATCTGAGCATGCGCGACGCCAATGATGGATCCTGCCCGGCAGTTTCCGCCCTTCTTCATCTCCGTGACCGCGATGGCTGCTTTGGCCATCGAAGCGCAGTCGACATTACAAAATCGAAATAAAACAACAACAAAAAACAAATATTCTCGCTTCGTGATATCATATCACAGCGACAACGAGTTAACTTCGTCTTTTTAGTTTTTTTGTTTTTTTTTCGCGAAATCGCTCAGAGCGCTTTCGACGGCCACAGCGGTTGTTGGATCTCTGGCGATAAACAGGGAATCAGAATTGCGAGGCAAGCACATCACTGGCGCAACACATGCTCAGATGTGGCGCTTTTGCGACTGCAAATGTCGCCAGTGCTGTTTTGCGCACGACGCTTCATCGTTATAGACAGCCAAGTGGAGCACTGTAACATACATACATACATACATACATACATACATACATACATACATACATACATACATACATACATACATACATACATACATACATACATACATACATACATACATACATACATATAGCAGCTGTGTGCAATTACCTTTGTGCGCTGATTCTATGGAGCAATATCTTTCTTGATGCAGTAATATTTGTAATAGCTTGGCAAGTACAGAGATTCTCGAAGTCATTACCTGACTTAAAAACCAGCTGTAACAGTTTAGAAACTTTAGGCGTATGGCTCACAGTAAATATTGCCTTATGATACGTTGCGTCCTAAAAGTGCTCATTAGGGCACGTGAAAAAAATCATCACAAGGAAAAGGCTTTAGCTAAGGCATTCAGATGGCAGTTTGCGGTGTTATCGCAATTATAAAACGGTCGCTGAGAGTTGTACTGTGCACAAAACTAAAATTTTGTACGAGCGCCTTGCAAACCGCGGGAATTCTCGCGTTTAGACTCGCAAGCTTCATCTTTGTCACTGTCCGAACGGCAATCAAAAGGCGAGGGTGCTTCCGGTTGCTGTCCACCAAAGCATCTCGCTATCGGAAGTTGAAGCGATTTTTGATGACTGATGGGGCAGCTGGGTCGGGCTTTCCGGACGCACGTAATAAGTCAGGATCTGTCAATTCTGGGAAGATGAAATTTTTTCTATGTGAAGAAAGATGCGAGGCTGATACAAGGTCAACAGTTGGCACAACGTAGCGATTATTATTACCCTTTAGCTCGGTTTGATAAATCTTCCAGTTAGAAGCTGGTACACCCTCTGGTAATTGTGTAGCTCTTGTGGCAGATACCATTACGTTCTTTTGAACCCGGCAGACTTGAATGGAAAACGTTACTCCACTGATAATTTAGGAATTACAGACATAATTTAAAACCTCTGCTTCCGATACCGAATCAGCTTTTGATCAACCATCTTGCAGAGGTTATAGCTTTAATTTCATGCTTGTGTTGGTCAAAGGCCATATATGGCGCTGCTGTTTGCGCACTGAGCGATAATTATTTCGCTTTTACACCAGATTGTAAAAGTACAGAGCAATCATTTTAGTGCGAGAAATAAATGTGGTGATGTGTCTTTCTACGTATCTGCCCTCTCATTGCACTTCAGTGGGTTGTGTACACACCGATATTCGAGTAACATTTAACCAGTGTGCCTTCAAGGACACAGACTAGACGAGGTTAATTGAAGATTTACCATCGGATCTAACAAAGCTTCTTATTCTGCCGTTTGTGTGGGGACCAGAAAACGAAGCAGGGCCCAAAGCGTGCAGCGCCATAACTAGCCCGACATACTTCCTCTACGTCATCTGTTTCATCTTAATATTGACTGTAAATACAGTTTGCTCTTGGTGACGTACAATAATGAAATGAAAACTGGTTGTTGTACACTCTGAATCACTTAGTACGTACAAGAATGAAATGAAAATGGTTGTTGTACAATACTCTGAATCACTTAGTAATTTTGCGGATAGGAAGGCCTGTTATACTGATAGCTAAGTTCTGCTTAGGATAAATGCGTGCTGGCCAAAAATTTGGTCATATTATGGTCGTTTCTAGTCAGCTTGTTACGCGGTTCTGTAGCAATCGCGCACAGGAAGCGTCCATATTTTCTAAATAGCGTTCAGAATATCCATGGCGAGGACTAGCCGGGATATCCACTCAACAATTTCTTGGCTAGGTACTGCCTACGGTTTGACATGACGGCCCGGTATAGTTGGTCTGTTTGTATACGTGGTTCTGACGTGGTTGGGTAAAAAAAAGGTTCAGATTGTAACATTTTTAACGCTCTCACTGCATTACCTCACCAGTTCTCGAATTACCAGCTATCACTACGGGTAAATAGTGGTTGATAAGTAATACATTTATAGACATCTTCGATATTCTCATGCAAATTACACTTAGCACTGTAATCAGACTCGTGATAACATGCCCCGCAAGCAGACACGGAAACCATTGCAGCACAGCGCCACCGCGTGAAAGGTGGCCCTTTTGAGGGGTATGTAACTAAGTTGATCGCAAAACGTCGGCTGAACGTTTGACTTTCCTGTTGCGTTATGTGCATGCTTTCCAGCATGCTTT
The DNA here is from genome assembly GCA_013436015.1 of Rhipicephalus annulatus. Classification (NCBI taxonomy): domain Eukaryota; kingdom Metazoa; phylum Arthropoda; class Arachnida; order Ixodida; family Ixodidae; genus Rhipicephalus; species Rhipicephalus annulatus. The sequence continues at coordinate 122,083 of WOVY01012912.1, forward strand.
ATGTCAAAAAAATGGTTTGCCGCACTTCATAAACTTGAGACAACCATGGCAAGTGCCTTCGTCTATGACGTCGGTTCATGGTGCTACTCGCCGCAAGAACAATGAACGTGTGTCCGCGTGAGTCGTTTTATAAGAGTGCCTTTCCGTAAACCACAGGCGTTTTTCTCAGTGATAATTTGTGGATACCACCGTGACGAGGATCTCTTCAGCTCTCGAAACCAACGTATGTTTCTCGCAAAATCGTGCGCTGCCAGTAATTTCGCTTATTTGTGTCGCTAGCAGACACGTGTAAGTGACAGCAGCTCCTTCTCGGCTGTTCGAAGACAATGTGCTTTCGCACGTTAACATCAAATGGGTATTTTAGCGTGGCTAAACTATCACTTGCATTTCGCGCATTTGAACTGTCGTCAGCTGCACGCTGGGGCAGCAGCACCTCTTCGGCGTTTGGACGATCATCTATTTCCGCAGTTAGGATTTAAGCGTGCTATTCGGTGATATGTAGTGGTTGATGATAATGATGAATGGTGCTTTATGGCCAAGGGCCACTGATGGCCAAAAAGCGCCAGAACAAATTATGGCTAGTGAACGATGATGCTGTTAGGTGGCTGTATGGGGGCCTAAAATTCTGCCCAATAACAGTTCGTAAAACAAATAGTGTTTAAAATCATGAGATCGACAAGAATGAGTACAATGAAGATGAGTGGCAGGAGGTCGTATAAGTAGAACTGTAAGACTAATCGACTAGCACTGATGCCCACCAATTCTCTTGAGACTAAGGGCTCCGCTGGTTTCTATAGTGTATGTATCACAGCCGCAGCCTCTTTTGTGAGGCCATGCGACGGGTTACCAGGACAGATGACATTCTTGGGTTACCAGGACAGATGACGTTCTTTGGCTAAAACATTAAAAATAGAAAGGAGTTTGCTGCTTGTAAACTAATGGGAAACGCTTTCTTCTATACGACTCTAGTTTTGTGCATTGTAGGAGGATATGCAACATTGTGAGGGGCTCACCACATCTATCGCAGCTAGCCGAGTCACCCCCGGACAAAAGGAGTACGTGGGTACTGCAAGTGTGCCCTATTCCTTATCCACTGAGTGTGACTCCTGTGCGACGTGTTTTTTATGTTGTTGGCCAGTTGCAGCTTATTGACCAGGTGCAGCCTATTTGCAGCTTATTTGCAGGTGCAGCTTATTGACCAGGTGCAGCTTATTTTTTGTTTGACTGTCCCATAGGTATTGTCAATGTGACGAGTGTTTTCTACAAAAAGGGCTTCAGATCTAGTGCAGGGATCTCCCATGATGTTTCAGAGCTGTCTGTAGGAATAGATGTGGCTAGCCGTACAACTATTTCATTGTTCTCAGCATCTCTGAGCCCAGGTACCCAACACACCACAACATTCCGCTGGCACAAGTAAACGATGCATAACAGTATATAGAGACAAATTATTACACAATATTTGTGTTTTTTTTCAGAGTTTTCAGTGCTTTCACGACGCTTAAAGAGTCCGTGTATATAACTGCGGTAGGTATGTTTGATTCTTTGATGTGCTGAACATCCAATAATTTAGCGTATGCTTCTGCCGTAAATATGGTTGTATGTGGATGCAGTATGCCAGCCTCTGACAGGGATGGGCTGACTGCTGAGTACGATATGCCATCATGAGAACTCGATGCGTTTGGAAAGAATTCGGGACAACAATATGCTGAAGCTCAAGAAAGTGCGCGTCAATATGTGTGGCAGGAGCATGCTTCGTAAGTTTTTTAAAAGACAAATCACAGTTTACGAGCTGCCATTCTCACGGTGAGAGCTGTTCAACAGGAGCCATGAGCTGATACTTAAAAATGGGACACTCATTTCCTGAGCCAGAGGTCTTACACGCAGAGAGTATGGCTCTCTCATAGCAGGACGGTTATGAAACAAAGATCTGGACAGATCGCCTAAAGCATAATATGCTGCATGCTTGTTGTTTGCACTAACTTTTAGGACGTACGTTATCGATAAATACATTCTTTGTAACTTTGACGACCATTCGTTTGCTTCTCCATAAAGTCGTTGTATTGGACTTGTCCTGTAAGGCTCCTGTGGAAAGGCGAATGGCCAGAAGGTGGACCGAATCCAACATTTTCACAGCACTTGATGTGGCGAACTGATATACTATAGCCTCATAGTCTATGCGCGTGATCATAAGGCTCTCGTATATACTTAAGAGGCATTTTATGTCCCTTCCCCAATTTGTGGGCAATAAAACATTTAGGGTATTCATTGCTTTAGTGCACTTCTTTCTAATATATTTGATGTGTGATACAAATGTCAGGGTTCATATTCAGTGTCACTTTTAAGAATTTATGTGCCGTTTTTACCGGCAAGACGATGGCCCTGCAGGTCAATATTTGGATCTGAATGAAGGCATCTGCTCCAGAAAATAAGACGCAGGGGCTCTTTTGTGGGTTAAGATATGAATCCATTTTGTGTCGGCCCATTTCGACACTTTATTTAGACCAAGCAGAACCTGCCTCTCGCATAATGAAAGGTTGCATGATTTGAAGCCTATCTGAATATCGTCTACGTATGTCGAGTAGCACATGGTTCGAGGGGTACATAGGCAAAGGGACTTTAATATTGTCATAAAAATTGTGCAGCTAAACACACCTACTTGTGGTACTCCAGTTTTCTGGAGAAACAGTTGGGAAACAAGGTTGCCCAGTTTAACACGGAAAGTTCGGTTAGACACTTTAAGTAACTCTCAATAAAATTCAGCCTTTCTCTACGAATACCGAACTCTGAGAGGTCTCTCAGTATTCCGAATTCCCAAGTGGTGTCGTATGCTTTCTCCATGTCCAAAAACACACAGAAAAAGAATTGATTGTCAATGAAAGCGTCTCTAATGTTTGTTTCAATCCGTACGAGATGGTGAGTAGTGGACCGTCCCTCTCAAAAGCCACACTGTTGTAGATCAAGTAGGCACTTTGACTTCAAGAAATGTGTTAATTGACGGCTTACAATTTTCTCGAAAAGCTTACAGAGGCAGCTTTTCAAAGCTATCGGTCTCTAGCTTGAAACAGAGAACGGATGCTTGCCCAGCTTCAAGATAGGGAGAACAATGGTCTCTTTCCACGCGGTAGGAATTACACCAAAATACCATATGGTATTGTAAAGTGACAGGAGAGTTTTCTGTGTCTCGAGAGGCAGGTGCACCAATATTTCATATGCTGCACGGTCGGTACCTGGGGATGATTTGTTACAGCAGTTTAGTAGTGCCTGCAACTCAGCTATGCAGTAAGGGTTATTGTATTCTTCGTATTTTGTACACCTTCATTTCAGTTTCTGTCCCTCTATTCTTGCTTTGTAGCACTGCAAATTTTTAGAGTAATGCAACGAGCTGGAAGCGTGTTTGAAATGGGCATCCAAAAAGTTTGCTTGGTCTTCCAGCGTATTGCGCTGCATATTAATCAAAGGAAGTGGGTGTATTTCTCGTCTATGCATCCTGTTAACACTGTTCCAGACTTTGCTTTCGTCCGTATACGATTTTATCCCTGACAAGAACCTTTGCAAGCTCTCTCTCTTCGAGCCTGCTAGCGTGACCTCTTTGCTTGAGATTTTACATTCTTCAAATTTGTGAGATTCTCCACTTTTGAGGAATCTCGCAATAATCACCACGCTTTGTTTTGTTTGTTCCGCGCCTTTCTACATTCATTGTTCTACCAGAGAACACGTCGTTGAAACCCGGAGCTATTCGCTTTTGGAATACTATGAGAAGCAGCATCAACCATAAAGGCTGTATAATATTTCACGAATTCTTCTAATTTCAGACCGGACATTTCAGCCCACGTCACGTGAGTAAGAGTTCGAAACCGTTCCCAGTCGGCTGAGTCCAGCTGCCACCGAGGGACCTGGGGAAGAAGGTTATTCTGGTTTGGCGCGCTGAGGATTATTGCGAAATGTTCACTTCCGTGAGAGTTTTTAAGAACGCTTAATTTTAAAATGGGTTCAAAGCAATGGCGATAAAATGCTAAGGTCTATAGACGACCACGAATTCTTTGCGAGGCTAAAATACGTGGGCTCCTTCGTAATAAAAAGGCATAGCTTAGAGAAAAAAAAGCAGCTGTTCGATAAGACATCCTCGAGCATCGCAGTGAGAGTCAACCCGTAGGACATTGTGTGCATTAAAATCACAAAGAAGCAAATTGGGCTCTGGGAGCTCATATCATAATAATTCTAGGTCCAGTTTGTGAAGGTGATGGTGAGGTTGTGTGTAGAGTGAACAAATAGTAATGAGGCCTATTTAAAAGAACGGCTCGTATGGCAACTGCCTCAAGGGTCATTTGAAGCGGTAAATGAGAACACGCCACACTTTTATTTGCTATAATAGCCTTGCTATAGCTTGCTATGATCGCGATCCTTTCAGAAAGGGACGTAGTAAAGGAGAAAGTTGGTATGTTTGGACTTTAAATGTGTCTCTTGTACACACAACACTTTCAGATCGAATTCATGGAGGAGTTTTCGTATGTCATCGAGGTTCCTAAGAAGAACTCTTATGTTCCTTTGTATTATTTGTGAATCCATAATAGACATAAGGTGGTGCTGTGTCTACTAAAAGGACTGTGTGAAAAAAGCAGAAAAATATTGTAGAGGACATTTGTGAGGCCCTGTAATTGTTGTTTTGTCTTTTTTGAAGCAGTCGACAAAAGGTCGCCACTCATTTGGCGCTACCTGTGCCATTTGGCTAGAAGTGGTGTCTGCTGCCTTCTGCGAGGCACTGGACGCCCACTCCGCAGAGCGATCTGTTTAACTCTTAGACTTCGCCTCAATTCACGAAATCTTTGTCCCCAAAAAGCCAGGGTTTGATAGGACCCCCTTAGCCTCTTCATTGCCCTGGCTGCTTCCAGCTCTTGTAGGGATCATAGGAGTGGGCTGGTTGATTGTAGGTGGGGCAGCACTGGCTCCTCTCACTGTAGGGGCGAGTGGCTTTAACCTGGGCAAGCTAGGCGTAAGCCAGATATCCACCAAGGACCGTTGTGAAGCTGCTCCTCGTTGCACCACTTCAGCGAAACAATTTTTAGGGCAAACGTTGAATGTAGAACTCGCTGTCGTGCTTCACGAAATGTGATGTTTTTCTCAACTTTCATACTGATAATTTCCTTTCATCTCGTCCAGGCTGGGCACGCTCTGGAGTATGCAGGGTGACTACCTTCGCAGTTTGCAGAGAGGACCTCATCGTGTTTGCATTCATCGGTACTGTGAGCAGTTGTGGTGCACTTAGCGCAAGTCAGTTGACCCCGGCACGTCTGAGATCCATGTTCAAATCACTGGTCTTTAGAACGTCTCGGATTCGGAATGTACGCACGCACAGGAAGATTTACACCGCCAATTTTTATTGTCTGATGCAGAGTGGTTATGTTGAAAGTGAGTATTAGGTGTTCTGTTGAAATTTCTGTGTGGTTGCGTCTGATTGTGATGCTCTGCACACTTGTTATTTATGCCTTGGTCCTTTCATCCATCAAGGAGTTTATCTTAGGTTAGTGTCATCAAAGCTTTATTGCTACTACACTCTTCACTGTGTTCATTTTTGATTGATTGATAAGTGGGGTTTAACGTCCCAAAACCACCATAATATTGTCACAATGCAGAAACAGCAGCAGTCGAATCCGGGAACTCACTTTAATTGTACCAGAACACTGGTAAACTGATCGGAAGAGAACCTCGTCTTCTTCTCTCGCTGCGCGTGTTCTTCGCAGTTCTCTTCGTGCTGCATATTCAATGTGGCATTTGCCCCCCTCCAGAGAGCAGCGTCCCGATGCTCTTCTACAAAAGACGGTGTAGTAGATGTATGGAGTTAATCAGTCCGAAAAGTAGGGCTTCATTTGCACAACGTGCACGATTTCTGGTTTTTGCTGGCGAGTTGTCGAAGGGCTGTCAGGAACGACCACGTAATTAACGTCGCTCAGGCGTTGTAAAACTGTGTAGGGGCCAAAACACTTCTTCAGCAATTTTTCAGACAATCCCCGGCAGCGGATAGGACACCATGCCCAGACTTCGTCGCCGGCCCGGTAGAAGACATGTCGGGGTCGCAGATTATAACGTTGGGCGTCGTAATTTTGCTGCTGGGTGATTCGGACGCGCGCAAGCTGCCTCGCTTCTTCTGCTCGTTCGGTAAAAGATGCAGCGTCAAAATTGATGGCGTCAAGCATCGTCATCACTTCACGGCCATGAAGGAGACTGAACGGCGTTCTTCGTGTACTTTCTTGCTGCGCTGTATTATAGGCGAACGTGATGTACGGTAGAATGTCGTCCCAGATCTTGTGATCCACGTCAACGTACATACTCAACATGTCGGCAATAGTCTTGTTGAGGCGTTCTGTTAAGCCGTTGGTTTGTGGATGATAGGAAGTGGTTTTCCGATGGGCTGTTCCACTGAGCTCAAGCACTGTCTTGAGGAGCGCGGCCGCGAAAGCGGCACCTCGATCCGTTATTATGATTGTTGGAGCACCGTGCCTCAGGACGATATTTTCTACGAAGAATCGTGCGGTTTCAACGGCGGTGCCACTTGACAAAGCCTTTATTTCGGCATAGCGCGTAAGATAATCAGTGGCGACTATTACCCACTTGTTGCCAGCATGGGAAGTCGGATATGGTCCAAAGAGATCGATTCCAATGTGGGCAAAAGGTACCGTGGGCACTTTAATTGGTTGTAATAGCCCACCTGGTTTTAACGGTGGCGATTTTCGTCGTTGGCAATCGAGGCACGTGCGCACGTGATGCGTCACAATAGCTGGAAGTCTTGGCCAGTAGTATTTCTGTTGTATTCTGGCCAATGTGCGTGTGTATCCGAGATGACCAAACGTTGGCTCATCGTGGCAAGCACAAAGTATCTCCTCACGAAATGACGTCGGAACGACAAGTAGGCGGGTGCTTCCTCTGGGAGAAAAGTTCTTCTTATAGAGAACACCACTACGTAAGCAGAATGACGGCAGGCTCCTTGCAAATCTTCTAGGGACGGTTGTTGTCCGGCCATTCAAAAATTCAATGAAAGGAAACAACTCACTGTCTTCTTACTGCTTGCACGAAATCGTAGTGGTGTCAACGACTCCTACAAACGCCATGCTGTCATCTTCTGTGTCATCGTCGCGCTTTATCGGTGATCTTGATAAGCAATCGGCGTCATCGTGCTGCCGTCCGGACTTATACATGACCATCATATCAAACTCTTGGAGGCGTAAGCTCCACCGTGCGAGCCGACCAGACGGGTCTTTCAAGTTGGTCAGCCAGCAGAGGGAATGATGGTCGCAGACTACGTGGAAGGAACGACCATAGAGGTACGGACGAAACTTCATAACCGCCCATACGACAGCAAGACACTCTTTTTCCGTTGTGGAGTAGTTGGACTCGGCGCGGGAAAGCGTCCTACTAGCATATGCGATCACACGCTCGGCTGAGTCTTGCCACTGGACGAGTACAGCGCCTAAACCCACGTTGCTGGCATCTGTACGGACCATGGTAGGAGCATCCTCATCAAAGTGAGCAAGCACAGGCGGAGTCTGCAGGCGTTGTCGGAGATCGTCAAATTCCACCTGTTGATCGTCGCCCCAAGTGAACGACACGTCTTCTCTTGTAAGTCGTGTTAACGGCGAGGCTATGTGGGAGAAATTTGCAATAAACCTTCGGTAGTATGCGCATAGGCCAAGGAAACGCCTGACTGCTTTCTTGTCTTTTGGTACCGGAAATTTTCTGACGGCCGCAATCTTATCGGGATCAGGTCGAACACCTTCATGGCTCACCACATGGCCTAAAAATTGAAGCTCCTTCAAACCAAAGTGACACTTCTCGGGTTTCAGCGTCAGGCCGGCAGACCTTATTGCCCTGAATACCGATAGCAGCCTGCTCAGGTGTTCCTCAAATGTTTTTGAAAAAAACAATGACGTCGTCCAGATAGATTCGACATGTCTGCCACTTAAGGCCTGACAAAACGGTATCCATCAGTTCTGAAATGTTGCGGAGGCTGAGCACAATACGAATGGCAAGACTTTGAATTGATAAAGCCCGTCAGGCGTTACAAAAGCCGTTTTTTCTCTATCTCGCTCGTCGAACTCAATTTGCCAATACCCACTTTTGAGGTCCATTGAAGAAAAGTAGCGTGCATACCTCAGCCTGTCGAGTGAATCATCGATGCGCGGTAATGGGTATACCTCTTTCTTTGTCACACGGTTCAGCTTGCGGAAGTCGACACACAATCGCAAGCTTCCGTCTTTCTTTTTAACCAGCACTACCGGCGATGCCCCAGGACTTTCTGGACGGCTGAATGACGTCATCTTCGAGCATTTTCTTCACTTGTTCTGGATTGCTTCACGCTCTTTTCGGTGCTACGCGGTATGGGTTCTGTCGTATTGGCCTTGCTGTCTCCTCCGTTATTATCCGATGCTTCGTCAGTGGCGTTTGACTGACCCTCGACGGTCAATGAAAAACAGTCTTTGAACTGGTGAAGAAGATCTACTAGCCGCTGTCGCTGCGCTGGTGACAAATCCGAGCTTACGTCAATAGGTGGTGGGGCCGACGTGGCTTGCGGCTCGTCCTGTTGTACTACACAGCACTCGCGGATTTCGGTGATCTCATCGAAGTAGGCAACTGTAGTGCCTTGTGTAATGTGTCGTCGCTCGTTGGTAAAATTCGTCAACAGAACCTCTGCTTCACCGCACACAGCGTTGACGATACTTCTGGCAATTGCAACACCGTGAGAGAGTAGGAGCGTCAATACTTTTTCAGCGATTCTTTCTCCAGTATTCTGCTCGCTGCACGTGACTGAAACAAGGCGGCACGATAACGGAGGTACGGTCACATCGTCAATGACTTGTAGGGATTTTCGGTGTAGCGCTGCGCTTTGATCCGCTGAAAAGGTCAGTACACCGTCCGGAATATTGATGATGGCACCATATTCACGCAAGAAATCCATCCCCAAGATTGCCTGTTTGCAACACTCAGAAAGGATAACAAAAGTTGCGACGAAGGATGCATCCCCTATCTTCATTCTTGCGGTGCACTTTCCGGTAGGTGTGAGTAGCTGCCCTCCTGCTCCTCTAATCTGCGGTCCTGTCCATTCCATTCTAACCTTCCTGAGCGTGTCTGCCAGACTCTCACTCATTATTGAGAAGTCCGCGCCAGTGCCGACCAATGCCATGACGTCATGTCCGTCAATCGTAATTGCAACTTCGGCAGTAACAACCCCATCTTTCGTCGATTCATTGAAAATGTGTCTGTCTTCGCTCGGCAGTAATGGGGGATTTTCAGCACTTCGACTATTCGCAACCTTCCCCCCTGAGGTCGCTGCTTTTAGTTTCCCCGGCGTGGACTAGGAAATCTCCCTCTTGGCATGTCAGTGGTGCTCGGTCTAGAGGATGGAGAATAACGCCAAGGAGAGCGTGACCGAAACCCAGGAGGAACATCCCGCGGGGTCTTGACACTCGTGTCGACGTCAGGTGTTCCGTTGAAATGGCGCCGAGGAACCGTAGAAGGAAACCCTTGGTACCCTGCGGCGCGATACGGGCAATACCGAACGATGTGGCCTGCTTCCCCACAGTGAAAGCACTGGGGCCTATGATCAGGGGTACGCCAGATGTCAGTTTTGCGAAGTGGTGGCCGCGCCCCGCTGCGGTGGTATAGTGGCTAAGGTACTCGGCTGCTGACCCGCAAGGTGCGGGTTCAAATCCCGGCTGCGGCGGCTGCATTTCCGATGGAGGCGGAAATGTTGTAGGCCCGTGTGCTCAGATTTGGGTGCACGTTAAAGAACCCCAGGTGGTCTAAATTTCCGGAGCCCTCCACTACGGCGTCTCTCATAATCATATAGTGGTTTTGGGACGTTAAACCCCACATATCAATAAATCAAGTGGTGACCGCCTCGGCATCGAAGATTCTCTGTAGTGCCAAGGCGCTGTCGGCGGATGTTGCTGGTGGTACTTATGTGGTGTCGGCACGTTCGCTGGCTGTCGGCGGACTACGTCTGCTTAGCTTGCCCTGGGAGTGCTCGTGTTCGGCTCAGGAAGCGAGAGCGCTTGCCTGATCTCCTGGCCTACAACTTCCGTTACTGAGGCGATCGCGCTGTCATTTGGTTTGGCGGCGAGTTTCTTCACCTCTTCTTGTACGATCTCTCGTACTAGTTGGCGCAGAAAACCTTCGTCGGGTGTTGTTGCTGTGGTAGAGGCTGCCACGCTGATCGGTGCACTGTGGGTTGGGCGGTCATACTGGCGATAACGTAGATGCAGTGCGCGTTCAATAGATGTCGCCTCCTTGGAGAATTCATCCACACTTGTAGGCGAGTTTCGTACGAGGCCGGCGAAGAGCTGCTCTTTAACGCCCCGCATGAGGTGGCTAACCTTTTTGGCTTCGGGCATATTAGGATCTGCTCGACGAAATAGCCGCGCCATGTCCTCAACAAACATCGTAACGGACTCATTTGGTTTCTGAATCCGTGACTCGAGGAGACACTGTGCGATTTCTCGCCTTTCAGTGCTCGCGAACGTGTCGAGAAACTTCTGCCGGAACTCGTCCCAAGACGACCACACGCGATTCGTGAACTACGTTCGGGCTCCGTCTTGAAGCGGAAAATAAACGTAGCCCAATTTCTGTGTGGTGTTCCAACCGTTAACATTCGCTGTGTGCTCGAATTTCTCGAGCCAGTCATGTGCATCTTCATATGCGTTTCCGTGGAAGTCCACTGGAAGTCGAGGGTTCAAAACAGTCACCTGTGTCGTGCTTGGGCTGGACATGTTGGGGCCAGTGCTTCCAGGCGCCATGTTGGGGCCAGTGCTTCCAGGGATATATATGGGTTTCTAATCATGTTCACAACCTAACTGATCTTATATATGGGGACTAGTTTACTTTTTCGTCATTCAGCATCAGACTGCTGTTTAAGTTAATGCCTAAACAAGCGCAAAGATAAACAATGACGTCCACACATTAGCGACGGGCAGGTCTCCCTCCGAGTAAATAGCTAATACTTTTACACATATCTTTATCAAACATCTTCGTCTAATTGAGGTCAAGACAGAGTGTTTTCTCTCAATAAAAGAGGTGCTGTTCAGGAAATGAAGATTTTTTATAGCTGCTACATTATTGCCCAAATAGTACACTGGTCCGCTTGATCGTGGTTCGAAGTTAAAAATGCAATGCTGGAATATGAGAACTGTAGCCAGTGTTCAAAAGAGTGAGAAAATGTCATTGGCATAGCTCTGCTGCTGACGCTTAAACCTGTTCAAGCTGGTCATGCAGTTAGACAACTATTATTAAGACATCAACTTGCCAGTTCTTAATGTTGACCGCTTTTTTTCCAACTGCCTGGAGTTTAATTATTTTATCCAATGCTTTCGCACAATTGTCTGTTCAGCGTGAATATATAGTCACTCTGCTGATGTCTTTTCCTCAACTCTTTTTCTTGTGGAAAGATAAGTACCAAAATCATGAGTAGAAAATTAGAAACACATAACACGCTTTATTTAAATAATTCAACTTGCCTATTGAAATCACTCAGGAAATTGACTGATTGATATGTGGGGTGTAACGTTCCAAAACCATTATATGAATATGAGAGACGCCGTAGTGGAGGGCTCCGGAAATTTTGACCACCTGGGGTTCTTTAAAAGTGCACCCAAATCTGAACACACGAGCCTACAACATTTCCGCCTCCATCGGAAATGCAGCCGCCGCAGCCGGGAGTCAAACCCGCGAGCAGCCGAGTACCTTAGCCTCTAGACCACCGCGGCGGGGAAATCACACAGGAAAGCGCAGCTCTTACACCACTTCTTCTGCGAAGTATTGTAGCCAGAGGTCAGCGAAAATCTAGAGTTGATTCCGCCTGACTCCAGAAGTATTTGTTTTAATCAGGGCTTACCCAGACTCTGACTTATCAATGTTTTCCTTTACCGACTTCATGCTGGTTCCCGCTAAATAATAATTTTCTCAACCAGACTCACTCGGATTGAAACTCACCAGAATGTCACTCACATGGACACATTCAGACTCAGATGCACGGCCCAATTCAAGTCTGAGTGAGCCGTGGTTAGTCTGCGAATCAACTTATTTGCCAGCCCGTAATTCTACCAAGGCTATAATGAAAATTGTCAGGCGCTGCCAACACTCACTCGGGGGCCACTGACTGTCACACTTCACGTCGATGAAGGTGAGCCATGTCTACACCATTGTATTCCGCCTATCTGTGTGAAGGACAATTCCTCAGAAGTACTGCGCCGGCTTTCATCACCGGTCTCAGCCGAGAATTCACCAATATATTGCAGTGAAACACATGACTGGGAAGTCATAGGTAGATTTAGGATGTATAATATAGACAGATAAACTATTTTATTAGGAAAACAGAGGGCCAAAAGTCCCCGGTTGAGAGATTAGAGGATGGTTGGGGGGGGGGTGAGAGGCCAATCCGCTGCTAACTAAAGCTTCGTGAAACCTCTTTCATTGGCTGAACCATAGTCTATTTGCCGCGCTGCAGCATGGAGGGTTCAGAACAAATGTCGGCGAGATAAAAGCATCGAACGAAGGAGTTCACTGTTGGGAGATTTTGCGCTCAAGTAGCCTTCTTTTCTGAAAATTACGTGCGCCGAGGCACGTTCGCATTTGCAAAGTTGCTACCGGTTGCGTTTGATGATCTAAGCAGGACGTGCTTACCTTCCTATCAATACTCATCACTCGAAACTAAGCGCTTACGAGTGGTGCTCTGCATGCCAAGAACTATATTATTCATTTAAAAAAATCATTGTGGTCCTGGCAATATTTCCTCAGTTGTCATTTCTGAATAGACTTGTAAAATTTATGACAATGGACAGAAACCTTGAAACAGTTCATCAGAGCATAGAAATATTGCATTTCGTATCACTCTCCCACATGTTGGAAATTTTTTTCGTTACGTGCATGACATGTTCATAGTAAACGAAAACTATTTCAAAAAACAAAAAAAAACTTCCAGAATTGCGTGGTAGGTGCAGCACAATCACAGCGAAAGCTAGAAAAGCGGCCTTTCAGAGTCTTTCCAATACACTCATTGGGTAACTACTGCAAGCAAACTTGCTTGGTGCCCACGCGGGCATTAATAATAAACTTTTCGGTAGTAGGCCAACAACTATGCTATTTTGTCTCATTTTTTTCAGAAGCGTGGTATCCACTTAACACTTGCTAGGAATTTTGTGCCAATTGTGAATGCATTCACTGACGATGATCAGGAATTATGGCTGAAGTGGGTATGTGCCACAGTTAATAGGGAAACAAGAACAAGCTTTTGTAATGGGTTGGAGCACTCGTTACGCTAATCGCATTCTGCGACGACTGGTTGTTCTTTCGCTGTTGTAAAACGCTCTATTAGCCGTATTAACGCGATTGCTTTTCCGACATCTAGCCTGCCTAAGGTAAGTTTGACAAGTCACAAGGAACGGAGTAGCTCAGTGGTAGAATACTGGAATGGCACCCAGCGGACCCAGTTTGGAGCCCCACTGTGCCAATGGTGCTAGGTCATGCCTGCCTAAGGCAAGTTTGAACAAGTTACAAGCACCGGCGTAACTCAGTGGTAGAATATTGGGCTGGCACCGAGCGAACCCGGGTTCAAGCCCCCCTATGTCATTGGTGCATGGTTTCTTTCTAGTTTCGCGCAATGTGGTTACGGACACTAGCAGCAGCGGCGGTGCACAGCATCCAACTGCACGTAACTCGAGTTGTGGTCTCATAACAGCTTCCGTTGTAAAACACAGTATGTTGCTGTTTCACTGACAGTGGGCTTCCAAGTTAAAACAGTTCTGCTCGGTCTAGCGATGTTGATGATGATAATGTTTGGTGTTTTGTGGTGCAAACGCCGTTTCATGGCCAAATAGTGCCAGTTCATGGTACTATAGATGCGGACGATGACTGTGATAAGCTGCTGTATAAGGTTCTTAAAATTCCTCACGCTGAGGCGGGTAAAAAACATAGAAGTAATAAAATCATGACCGTGTATTGAAATATGTGTAGTGTCAATGGGTGATGAAAGTTTGTGATAGTAGAAATCGTGGTGGACATGTATGGCATTAGCACTAGTGCCTAGATTATGACCAACCATGCGTCCAAGGGCTGTGAGGCAAGTGCTTTGTTCAGTGTAGCCACCACAGCAGAGGCCTCTCTGGAGAGGTCGTGCTATGGAATGCCCGGGTATATGACGTCAATGTTACGGACGTCTCTCAAAAATGATAAGAACTATTTATGTGTAAAAAGTGATTCCCTACGGATGAACAATGCAGGATGAAGTAGTATATGTTCTCGGTAGGGTAATGGAAAGTGTTGCCTTCTCAGCGTGTCTAGTTGTTTACACAGAATTAAATTGTGAAGTACAGTGAGTGCTTCTTCACATTTGTCGAACAAAGGTGCATCGCCACCAGACAAAAGAATCGAATGTGTTGTGTGTGTGTATATACTGTACTTCACCTTGTAAGTATCACTCCCATGTGGCGTAATCATGATACTGGCGGCCAATGACCAAGTTGCGGCTCGATAACATGCAGTTTATTACATGTGAGTGTGTTCCTTGTGCTCTGCCGATAACCACTGAGCATTCGCTTAGAAAAGGCCTCAAATCAAGTGGAGGAATCAGTATCAATGTATTGGTGGTAGCAGCTTCGTTGGCAGATCCAGCTAGCTGGTCCACCAAGTCGTTGTCTTGTACCTCGCTGTGTCCTGGCACCCACCATAACTACAACAAGCTGTTTGGATGAGTAGACTGTGCATAAAAGTTAGACAAGGACAGCACTTTTGTGCTTTTAAGTTTTCAGACCTTTTACAACGTTTAGGGAATCTGTCTATATTACGACCTTTCGTAGTTATATTTGTTTATTGTGTTTAACGGCCGCAAGTATCGCATAAGCTTTGCCAGTGAAAATGCTTGTATTAGAGTGTAGTACACCTGCTTCCAAAAAAGATGGGCCGATGGGTGCGTACGACACAGAAGTGTTGGACTTTAAGGCCACCTGTATTTATGTTGTAGTTCCAGGAATATGTCTGAATATGTGCAATGGGAGCGTGCTTTGTAACCTCCAAGAAAGTTACGTCAAAATCTATCGCTTGCCACTGCCATGGTGGCATGCATGCCGCTGGAGCCATCAAACAGAGTTCAAGTGGCGCACCGGTTTCATTCGCTAGGCCCTTCAAATGGATTGAGTAGGGCTGTCTCATAGGAGGCCGCTTTTCAAACGCAGCAGAACTTTAGATGTCATTTATTGTAGAATGTGAAGGGTGTTCCTTGTCTGCGCTCACGTTAAGATAATATTTAAAAGACATGGAGCATGTCTTCAGATGGAGAGACTATTCGTTTGATTTCACGTACAGGCTCTCCACGGGGCTAGTGCGAGAAGCACCCGCAGAGAGACAGATGCCCTGATGAGTAACAGGGTCAAGCATTTTAAGGGCAGTAGGTGCCGCAGAGTGATATGCTATTGCCCTATAGTCCAGGCGGATACGTATGAGGCCTTTATACAAATTCATTAGGCACTTGTTGTCACTTCCCCATGCAGTGCTTGACAACACTTTTAGTTGGAACATTTATGGCTTTTATTCACCTGTTTATTAAATACTTCATGTGAGGTATGAAGCTTAGCTTAGTGTCCAATGTTAGGCCTAAGAAGTTATGTTCGAGACTTTAACAGCAAGACGTTGCCCATGCAGTTGAATATCAGTCTTGGAATGAATGCCTCTCTTCTTGGAGAATAAGACACACGTGTTTTTCTGTGCATTTAGCCGGAACCCATTTTATTCTGCCCAATGGGAGACTTTGTTCAAAGCAAGCTAAACTTGCCGCTTACACATGGCCAGATTACAATACTTGAAACGAAGCTGAACATCATCGACATATGTGCCGTGAAACACATTGCGAGGAATTAACAAGTGCAAAGAATTCATTTTCATAAGAAAAAGTGTGCATCTCAGTATAACACTTTGTGTCACACCTGTTTCTTGGACAAATGTTTGAGAAAAAACACTGCACACTCGAACACGAAATATCCAATTAGACAAGTAACTTTAGATTATGGTGAACATTCTGCCACGCACGCCAAGGTGGAATAGGTCTCCTAATATTCCAAAGCGCCGTGATGTACCATATACCTCTTCAATGTCGAGGAACACAGAAAGAAAGTATTGCTTGTGGACGAAAGCATCTCTGATCTGTGCCTCGATACGAACAATGTGGTCGGTGGTGGACCTACCCTCTCAATACCCGCACTGGAATTGGTCGAGCAAAATGTTTGTCTCAAGGAATTGTACAAGTCAGCAGTTTATCTTTTTATTCAATAACTTTTCACAGACAGCTCATTAAAGCAATGGGCTTATAACTCGAAACTGAAGGGTCCATGCCCTGTTGCAAAATGGTAGTAGCAATAGACTCTTTCCAGGATGTAGGGATAGCGACAGAGAACCAGATAGCATAGTACAAACAAAATAAGGTTTGTTTTTTGTTTCGGTTGGTGGGGTTTTCTACATTTCTTACACCACATGGTCAGAACCTGGGGCGGAATCACTGCAGGACTTCAGTGATGTTTGGAGCTCAGCTAAGCTGAAATCGTGGTTGTACGCTTCGGATCTTGTACATTTGTGTTCGAGTTTTCGCTTTTCTATTTTTTGTATTTTTGGAAAGCGTCAGTATAGTGTGATGAGCTGGACACCCATTCGAAGTATGGGCCGAGAAAGTTCGTCTGATCTTCCAAGGTGTCACTCTGTGTGTTCACGAGTGGGAGTGTGTGTACTTGTCTTCCTGCTACCCTGCCAACCATGTTCCAGACTTTAGCCTCCTGTGTACTTGAATTGAACGATGATAAAAACTTCTGCCTGCTTTCTCTTCTGGCCTGACGGTGCGTTATACTGCCCTGATACTTTGTTTTTGAATATGTCAAGATTTTCGGCTGTCTTTGAGCTCCGAAGCAACCTCCATGCTTTGTTTCTCTACTTGCGCGCATTTCGTTACTCAGAGTTCCACCATGGGACACATCGTTTTCTGGGATGTCCATTCGTTTGTTGGATGCATTTTGTTGCTGCATCAATGAAAAACGCCGTGGAATAGCTGACAGCAGCATTAATGTTTAAAGTACACATGTCGTGCCAACCAAAGGGATGGTATAAACTGCTTTCTGTGGGCGTTGCCTAATATTCAATTGGAACACTGTGGCAGACACTCAGTTGATGTAGGTGTGCTTAAAGCGACGGAAAAATGATTGCTTTCGTAGAGATCAGTGAAGACTTTTCAGTGGATTAGAAACACAAGCAATGGATATGCTATGCTTAGGTCTATAGATGAATAGGTATTGTTAGAGAGATTATTGCTAGAAAGGTTGGTTCTTTTCGATTCAGGAGACACGAGCTGGAAGATAGAAGAAACCACTCAATCAGTCAACCTCGGGCATCACAACGAGAGTCATCCCATAGCCTGCTATGCGCATTAGTCTCCAAGGAGAACAAAAGGTTCGGGAAGTTCATCGTTTAAGGATTGGAAGTTATGTGTTCATAAGGCATAGCTTGGAGGTACGTAAAGAGGGCAAATTGTGATCAGTTTGTCAAAAAGCACAGCTCGAACAGGCATTACTTCAAGCAATGTTGGAAGTTTAACTCTTTTGTTACGGAGAAAAAATGGCCGATTTTCAGTGCCTCCAGAAAAAAATTTTTTGCTCTTGAACAACTGCTAGCTTTTAGCATTGCTATATATCAAATCGTAGCTCTTTCATTTGGCTTTCCAACTATGAAAGGACAGTGCTGTGAGGTTTATAGTAATTGAAAGTTTATTTGTCAATTACAGACAAACATGGACAAAAAGTACAAACACAAAAAAGTGAGCGAGTATGCTTAACCAGAAAATTATTTTTGAAATTCTGAAATATACACACACCTTAACTCACTTTTATGGCAACACCTCCGAATGATGTCACGACATCGTCACGGTACTTTCGGAAAATAGCGTATTTACGTAGAAAATTGGTGCGTTCTGGATTTAGGTGTGTTTCTTGTACACACAGCTTTTTTTGTGAGTGTTCGTGTAAAAGTTCTTGGACATCGTCAAAGTTGCTGGGAAGGCTCCGGGCATTCCATTGTATAATTTGAGTGTTCATGGTGAAAGTGAAGTAGTCCTGTGTGCACGAAGAGTGAGTGGCTGTTCAGGTGGGAAGTTTGAGTTAAAGTAACAGGGCCGTCAGTAGGCCCCGTTATCTGCTTTTTTGTTTTCTTGACGTGCTCTAAGAAGCCATGCCGCTCTTTCGACACCAAGGGTACCAACGTATTCATTGCCTTCTCGGAGGAACTACATTCCCGCTCGTGCGAGCCGGTAAATCGAATTCAGGGCCTCGCCTGGTGAGGGGAGGCCTTGAGACTTGAGAACCCTGGAGTCTCCGGTCTCTGTTCGGAAGTAGGCGGACTAGTCTTGACAACAGCTGCCTTGGGCAGGTGCCACAACCGCCGGGTCTAATGATGTTAGAAGCAGAGAAACCTGCCATAACAAAATAAAACTTTATGCAGAGACACAATGTGACAATATCCGCAGTCACCTTTGTTTCATTTAAGTTTTTCTAACACAAATTATGACGTTGTTCACAATGTTTTCAAAAAAGATATTATCTCGCATAACTAGAATTTTATAAAAGAAAAGAACTATCAAATTATATTTATCTTGGGAATGTTAAAGGTAGGTTTCTTAATGACCGCGAGTAATTTATTGTGACGTTTTCTATGTAGTGAAGCAGTGCTAATGTATTGAAGCAGTGCAAAAACCACTGACAATGGCGAATGAATAGAGGAATTTACTAAATGATGCTAAAAATCTTCTTTTTAACTTCAAATGCCTTCAACGTAATTTTCCTGGTAAAGTTTAATGTAAGAACAACAAAATAAAAACAAACTCAAAACATCCTGTAAGATTTTATGCTATGAACCCTTCCAAGGATCAATGACACAGCTTGATGCCTGTTATTGAAATGCTGTTTTCAAAAATAGCAACAAAAGTATTATGTAGCTCATTAATCTCGAAGCAGAAATCATGCACTACACGTCATGGCAACCCTATCCTCTTCTGCTGCAACCTTATGTCTTCGCAGCACTACACCTTCTTTAGGTTTAACGCAGGAAACTTGCACTTATGACAGGCAGGTTCTTTCGGGCGGGGATTTTTTGCCGAGAATGCGTTCAGTGTTCTTCATTCATCTGCTAATGGCACCAGAAGAGAGACAAAAAAAGCTTTTATTCATGCAAGCACACGGGATTGTCCTCATCAGGTAGAGTCTTTAGTTCAGGACCCCATTGGCTCGCACCGCACCAAGTGCCCGCTAGATCAGGCGACGCTGCTTTAGCGTCCCTGAGCTGGCCAGCGCCGTCTCCCAGAAAAATAGGGTGGTAGCCTTGTGGTTGTGGAACTCCCCGGTGCAGCGATACACTTTGAGATTCTCTCCAAAACAGCGGCAGTATGGAGATATTGTATGGGATGGAAGAGATAAAAAAAATTGTCTAATGCCAGATGTGCGCACTGTTATAGCACTGCAAGTATATTGCACGTGCTCGCAATTTGCCCTTCCTACAACAATTCAAGCAGAAACGTTGAATCTTGGGAGGCCATGTTACGCAGCCACGACACCGAAGAACAAAGTAAATTGGTAGATATGTGGAGATGAACGTCCAAAAACCACTATAAGATTATGAGAGACGTCATTGCGAAGAACTTTGGAAATTTTGACCAGCTGGTGTTCCTTAACGTGCACTCAATTCTCACGACACAGGCCTTCAGAATTTTCACCACCCGAAGAAGAACATAATGTCACTGATCTCGCCCTGAACACCACCGAGTCCCAATGAATTCCGGCCAACGGATAAAAAGATGAATAGCGAAAGCCTTCTCTACCATCATTTTTGGCCGGTGAAGATAAATGTTATATCTTTCTCTTGGTATAGCATACGTTCAGTGCGCCTAGAGATATATTTGGGCAGAATCAAGCCCAGAACTACGTTCAGGTAAAATTAAATAATAACTCCAAGATACGATGCTCATGTGAAGAAATTTGAATAGAGTGATTTCTGTAGAGTACATAAAATGAATGCAAACCAATGTAAATAACAAATTCTGCCTCGGAATTTGATGTAGCTGCACGGAATGAACACATCAAGTTGATGCTGAGGCTAAATATGAAGTAGGGTCCCAAAAGTCACATAGACCTAATATTTTGTTTGCGTACTGTTTAAGGTAGCGAAAGGAAAATGGTAGGTGTAACTTTAATGGAGAAGAAGAGAGCAGAGCGGATCGGGGAACAAACCAGGGTTAAGGACATCATAGTTGAAATCAAGATGAAGAAATGATTTTTTTATATGTGGGCTTTAACGTCCCGAAACCACCATATGATTATGAGAGACGCCGTAGTGGAGGGCTCCAGAAATTTCGATTACCTTGGGGTTTTTTAACGTGCACCCAAATCTCAGCACACGGACCTAAAACATCTCCGCCTCCATCAAAAATGCAGCCACCGCCGCCGGGATTCGAACCCGCGACCTGCGGGTCAGCAGCCGAGTACCTTAGCCACTAGACCACCGCGGCGGTGCAAGATGAAGAAAAGGACATTGGCCCGCCGTGTAGCACGTAGAAAAGATAACTGCTGGTCATTAGGGTAACTGGATTCCTAGAGAAGGCAAGCGGGTTAAGGGGAAACAGAAGGTTAGGCACGCAGATGAGATTAAGAAGTCTGGGTGTATAAACTGGCAGCAGCAAGCACAGGACCGGAACATGGGAGAGGTCTTTGTCCTGCAGTTGACGCAGTCAGGCTGCTGCTGCTGCTGCTGCTGCTGCTCATGATGATGATGATGATGATGATGATAAGGTTTGTTAAGGCGTTTATTAGCCGGCAACCAGTGATCATAGGCTATGGCTACAGTCACGGCCAAGCACGGGCTCTCAGTGCGAGCGGCGTCCTCCGAACTCTGAAATGGGTCGAGCTCTTGAGTACCTTCTAGTTGGGCTACCCAACAAGGATGCCGCTTGCGCCGAGAGTACGTGCTTGGCCGTGATTTTCACCAAAGCGTATGATCGCTGGTTGCCGGCTAATAAACGCTTAAAGACGTTTAAGAATATGATGTCGTTATGCTCTACCACGGCTTAACTGTATAAGAACTAAGGTGGTTCTTGACTTCTGTAATTCCAATACTGCTCACTCAGAGAGATGGTCAATTTTTGTCTCTTTTAATATTTTTTCAATACGTATTAAGGACAAACGTGCTATAATAATTCTCGAAGAATGCATTGCCGTGAGCATACATGCACCGCTGAGTGGAAGTTTTTGTTAGCCGTAGTAAATATTGTACCTATAATGTCCTCATAGGCCGGTTCGCATGTGAACTATATATAGTGACCCGCCTGTTGTTTAGTTGGACAACTGTTCCCCCGGAAAGAAAATCGCCTGCATAATATGCAGGCGACCAGGTTGCTGACTATGCAGGTCGCTGACGGCCTCACAATGCTGCGGCGATCGGGTTCGACGTAAAGATTCACGTAAGTGACTGAGCAGCCAACAAAGACGTTTCGCGTTTCTCATGGCGAACAGGGTTTTGGTATGCCTAGCCACACACAGCTCTCGAGTTGAAACTCACATCGGCAGCGTAGAACCGATGAATGCAAAGAATAGATATAAGAGTCAAAGCAACAGTCGAACTAAAGCTTCTGCGTGGAATTCAAGTATTCTACCACAGCACCACGCCAGCTCTTGAAACTGTTTTGGAGAGAAACTCAATGCAGGCGTAATGTTGGTATAACATCAACTGTGTTTGTGGTACTGGCTATCTCAGTTTATAAACATTACACATGTACTCCTATGATACAGGTGCCATGTCGGGTCAGCATTAATTGTAGTTAGGTGCCATTCACTGAAGTTGGTGTACATAGCATTTTGAAGAACTGCTACCCTTGCAAACTCAAGCCCTTCACATCACCATATCGCTTCTGACGTCGATAACGCCCATCTTGCTCTTAGCATCGTCTCGTAGCTGAGAACAACTGGTTGTGTAATACTAAAAAATTATTGTGACTGTTCAAAATGTGGCTGTGGTGAAACATTTATGCATATCTTTAGGGTCTCCTTGTTACCTCATTAAAAAATCTCGCTACAACCACCTTTCTTCCACATGCTTCGCTATACATTGTTCGCCATTTTATGTGGCATATGCCGAACTTTCAGTGCTCATTTGTTATGTATGATATCCTATTTCTAATGTAGGAGAGCGCAGCTCACCCTGAATACATAGCGGTTAGCATTCCTGCTTACTTAAAACCGTGGTTTAAAGCAGAGTTCAGCATAGATGATCTCCAAAACAAGGCCCCTTGCAGTAGTTGTCACCAAGTCCTAGCCATGTATCCGAACGCATTTTGCTTTACTGCTTCACTGGTAGTTTGTAAACATGTGAGTTATTTAACATAATTTTTCTAATCATTATCATGGACCTTTACACCTGCTTCAGCCACTGTACCATCCTTTTAAATTATAGTAATTTATCTGCGCAATGAAAGTGCATATAATTTATTTCTGGAATTGAAAGCATGTTTTGGCTGCAATGTTAGGCAGGATTTACTCGAACACCACCATATCAACGTCACTGAATGATCATAACTTCGAAAAATCGGAACGGGGATCTTAATGACGTAGCCCTAGAGAACCAAGCAGCCAAAACGACCCTATTGTGATGGCAATTATATGGACACTGTTGGCTTGATTTTGCCGCCGGCGTCGGCGTCGACGTCACTAGCCGTATATGTATACGTATCTATATATATGAAAACGCAAGAAAGAAAAAATTATGGAAAAAAAAACACTGCCGCGCACAGAATTGAATGTGCGACCTCTGCATCGTGAAAGCGAGGAGTTAACAACCACTGAGCCACCCCAGAGGAGGGGAAGGTCGTACGCCTCGGCTGGCCACGGGCTTTACCTGGAACGATTCTGCTGTGGTTACCGGGTCCACAACAGTCACTGCAGTCAATGCAGTCTCCGTTTTCGAAATGCGCGCTATTTTGAGACACAACAAAGTAACAAATGAGACGCTTATTCGCGTCCATTTGTACCTGTGAGTATGTTTTGTGTGTAATTTGTGCGTGAGCAACGCGGGGCATGTTTTGATCTGCTTTGTAATCTGCGCGTGGCCTTTCAATTTGTTGCTACCGCGTTCATTGCACCGCCTTTCCGGCAAAGCTGTGACTTTTTATGCTGCCATCGGCCTAAGGAAGTAGCCAAAATGAAAGCATGTTAGCTAAACCTCGCCACCTCGCTCCTGTTTGCTGTAACTGCGTCGTATATGAATTCTTCTGCTTTGTTTAGTGAAGTACTTATATTTTTGTTTGAAAACTTTCTTTAGGTTTAGTTCCTTGTTTTGAAAATTCCATTGACTGCTTGATACCGATGATTGGCGCATGCAATAGGCTAGGGGCCTCATTCCCGCGCCACAACTTGGGATGAGTTTGTACTTCTGACCCAAATGGTTATGAATGACAAAGAGACTATGTAACAAGATAAGTCTGTTTTCGCGTGCCGTATTTAGCGGCTATTTAGAGGTGGCTAAATGATCGGGCACCTTTACCCAACGGTGAATATAAAGGACCTTTCGCCAAAGTACACTGTACGTGCCAGCAAACCCCAGGGGTGAAAGGATATCGAAATTCTGCCGATATCACAAATGAAAGGAATAAAACTGCGCTTGAACCTATTGAAAACAAAATTAGTAAGTCGTAGCCCAGGCCATGACTGAATAGGGACCTACGGCACACAGGCCGTTGAAAGGACGTCCCATTGAGACCGAAATGCGAAAGGCACCACTTTATTGATTGATAATTTATTTATTATGTGGGGTTTAACGTCCCAAAACCACCATATGATTATGAGAGACGCCGTAGTGGAGGGCTCCGGAAATTTCGACCACCTGGGGTTCTTTAACGTGCACCCAAATCTGAGCACACGGGCCTACAACATTCCCGCCTTCATCGGAAATGCAGCCGCCACAGCCGGGATTCGATCCCGCGACCTGCGGGTCAGCAGCCGAGTACCTTAGCCACTAGACCACCGCGGCAGGGCAAGGCACCACTTTAGTACTGGCTTAAAAGACAACGCCACCAGTAGAGGCACGCCGCAATTATCGACTCCTATAAAAGAGTCGCTCTTGTAATTCTTGTTCGATAAACATGAGGACGAAACGGGTGTAGGATTTCTGATGAACTTGTAGCCTTTGTTTGAGGACAGCAAGTTGAAATACCTCTATTGAGAAAACCAGTCGAAGCGACGATGTTTGAAAGGTAGTCAATATCGATTCATACACTCCGTTAATAGATAAAGCGGCGAAAGCAGTCGGATTGTCATTGATATAAATGGAGTTAAAACACTCTGTAGAAAAAGCAAGAAGCTTTGAACTAAACACCAGCGTCGTAGTCTTGGTGAGCATTACGTGCGTTTTACGGCTTTACACTTACGGGACTCACGAAATACTTATGCAAATGATGGTGACTCTCAGGAAAATGTGGGCAGTAATTAACAGCCGTAATATTTGAATGGTGAATAGCTAAGAGACCCTAAGCTGTGCTTAGACTTCAAGAAATAGCAGCGTGTGAAGTCTGTGGTCGGTTACAGCGTTAGATATCTGCGGCATTTCCTCCTCAAAAGCGCATTAACACCACCAGTGGGCATGCACTCTAGACTGACTTCATGACCCAAACAGCTAGTGACCTTGCCTTCGGAGAACATCGCTGAGTGCATAAGAAACATAAGGTCTCTGGCTTTTGTGTTTTGTTTTTCCGTTGTCATGCCTCGTTAGTGCCTATCTAGAGTTCGAACGTTCCAACCTTTTACCGATTGTTGTTTTCCGCTTTTTGGTATTTGCCCAGTTGAAAAAATTCTGATGTATCGATGATTGCGCAGTTTGTTTGGGACACTTCTTTTTGTTTTTGTCTTTTTATTTTTGTTCCTTTAATAAACCTGCCAGTTGCCAAGATTTCACAGTGTCCATTTGTAGTCCCGTCGTTTTAGCAGTTTTCAATATTATAGTGCAATACCATCTAGTCCAGCTATCGACTACGTTTGGTAAGACAAACTAATTGCATTGGCGTGGCCAGTGTTTTCCTTGAACTGAGAGCGAACGCTCATCGCACCGTCCCCCCGCTGCGATGAGCGTGTTCTTCACAAACATTCTCTGCCTACAGCGGCTCCCTTTGAGATCAATAATGAAGTTCTGCGCTTCTCAGCACTAGCGTAGACAACGAATCGAGGCCCCAAATCGCCCATTCATCACTTGCGGGTCAACATCGCTTGTATACATGCACCACCATTGAGAAAAAGCGGCTGCGTGGAAAACTAAAACGAGCCGTGCTCGCTTCACTGCCTGCGCACATTTGTCGGAACTGGAAATTGTTGCCAGCGTTCGTCCGAAGTCAAAAACAGTTCGGATAATTACAGGCAGGTTAAAATCTTGCAGCCGTAGCTGAAACTGTCGGAAAGTCGTGAGAATTCGGATCAAAGTAACAAGCTGTGCCAGAGGCAGCGCACAAAAACGTAGACTCCCTGGACAGCTTTCTCCCTCTTGCGATATAAGGGCGCAAGTCCCAATGAAAAAAAAATATCACAAAGCCTACTTGCCTAAAACCCATTAAACAGGGTAGTGTAAATCTTACTTAAGCTCACACAAAAATATTTACTATTTGCCTCATGTGCTGTAACAAGTGTTGGATATCGGGTGTATCAGCTCGCGGCTGTATGTGCGCCGAGCTGATAGACGCCGCGGACAAGGCCATGGTGATTTAAGGGAACATTTATGTAGAGTATAAACGGACGCGTTACATATACGGCACTGCGGCCGAAGGCTCATTTGGCTCACACCGATGTCCGATGTTTACTCAGGACTTCTTCAAACGTTCTCTCGCCTTCGCACAGCGTGGTTCTTTTATATCCCTAGCGGATACTTTGCATCAGCCAGTAGTTCGAAGCCTCCAACCAGGAACCACTGCGGGTTGCTGGCTGGAATTGGGCCCGTGGGTGAGGGACTCACTACATTATGTGAAAGATTTTGCCGTCGGTTTCGTCAGGCGCACCACAAACTGTCATGGATTACATAAGGCTGCCGCCTTGGTTGAGTGCCCCTGCATCAGACTATACAACTTGAATACTTAACTGAAGCAATGCTGTTTGGGTGGGAGTTCTAGGCATGACACCAGGGGTCCTAATATTATTGAAATTGTTCCTCCAGTTGGCGAAAAGGACAGTGAAGTGATTTAGGTTGCTGACTCATTGTGACGTACACGAGCATTTTTTGCTGGCTTTCGCAGCAAACAAACGTTAGTCGAGTAATCGCTACACCGAGTTTCGGTTCAAACCGTTCTTCCAGCCCTCGCGTCGTCGCCCGTTTAACCGGTTCATTGCCATGCGCACTGCTGCTGCATCGAGATTCCCGTAGGAAGGTGGTCCACAATTTCTTTTTTTTTCATTTTCTAATAAGAGGTGGGTTCGATTCTTCATATCCTGTGGTTACACAGTAACTCTTGGTGTACGGTGCATTACACAGAACGCAATATGTGCAGGTCTTCTGAGTGACCAGCAGTGGACCATCCCATAGTCACTTGCGAACCTCACGATCATCAAGCCAGCATGGTACTGTGGTTCAGACACTGTTACACACATATATATTCGATTCGAAATAAGTGCTTGGAAATAAATTTTGAGTGACAGGGACGTTTTTCGTGTACGCCGCTTATTCTGGCACTGTCAGTGAGAGAACACTTTTTTTCACCGCCTGTATGCTGTACAAAAAACAGAGCATGTCTATCCATAAGGTCCTAGTGACAAATAATGCAGGAAAATTGAACATGCCTTCGAGTGACTGACAAAGGCGTTGCACAGAGTACAAAATGTTTCTACGCCAAGTGGGCGGTCGCTCTTCGCTTAGACTCTTTGGCGACGTCACACGGTGCGCGTATACCCTCATGTATCACACTTCCTGTCGTTGCGTACTCTTTTCGTGCTTCGTGCTTATCACGTTCTTGTCAACTTTCAACTTTCAGACGACGGGCAACTGCAAACCCCAGAAAAACGCTATTATGGCCGCATTGCAAAAAAAAAACTATTCGTAATTTTTGCTCATGTAAAGTTTACAACCTCATGGTGTCGCGTTATTCAGCACGTATATCTTCGTTTATGCTTTTACAACTTTTTGTTCATCCAACCTGACCGTTTTCAAAAACACCTGCTCGAGTTTTGTATTATTTACTTCTGAACTATTTATGAGCTTATATAAAAGGACGTAGTGCACCAAAACCCCAATGAAAGGCTCCGCGATAATATTTTATATCTTTGTGTGAATGTCGTTTTTTTTAAATAAAGTTATATAGACAGTCACATGTATACAGCTCTCATAAAACTTGACAATGATCTCGTTAACCATGAGTTACTCGAAGGGAAAAAGAACAAAATTTGATCATCAATCATTCCGTGGACGTTAGCTTTCATTTCAGCATGCGGTCCAGCTTTTCAAAGTATTTCAGTTACGCTTTCGAGCCGCCGTTGGAATAGATAGAACCGCTACGTCTTCAAACAATTCATTTTCGTGTTTCTAGCGCATGCTATACGCAGAATATACAGCGTGGTGTGTGTGTGTGTGTGTGTGTGTGTGTGTGTGTGTGTGTGTGTGTGTGTGTGTGTGCGTGCGTGCGTGCGTGCGTGCGTGTGTGTGTGTGTGCGTGTGTGTGTGTGTGTGTGTGTGTGTGTGTGGCCAGCTTGCGAAGTTGTTTCTTCTCAGGCTCACAGACTAACGATGTTGATTGTTGAAAGTATGTTGATATAATCCTGAGCCCTTGCTAAAAACGTGTAACTCATAAAATTATACGTCTACAAATACTAGTCACTACATTCAGGAGCTCTATTTATTCTAAACAGTGTAGCATCTCTGAGCTGTTAGCCAAGGCAGACCTATGTTCAAAAGTTTAAATTCTTTTATCTTCTGAACCATGACCAATTCAAAATTCAAAATTTCTGCAATTGAGGTCAGCCTGTCCTAAAATTATAAAGAACTAACCACAGCAATACCATCAGGCAACTTTAAGCCTTGTTAATACGTACAAATAATAATTCTTTTTCTCAGCGCTCTCTCAGCTGAATAAATTACCTGATAGTGTTGCGAACTGTAATACCGTAGAACGCTTTATTTCTTGAGTGCCAATCGGTCATTTGATATGGTGTGGGGTTTAACGTCTCAAAACCACCATATGATTATGAGACGCGCCGTAGTAGAAGGCTCCGGAAATTTTCACCACCTGGGGTTCTTCGACGTGCACCCGAATATGAGCACAAGGACAAGCATTGTCGCCTCCAAGTATGATTTCGTGTTTTCATTTGTGCGTGTTGGATATCCCGGCCTTTTTATCTGCTCTAATGTCTAAATATGTGCTCTATTCAAGAAACAAAAACCACCTCATGCCTTTCGCACTATCGCAATGTTCCCAGCACACAAGGGAACTAATGTACATCCCAGCAAACCCAACCCGAATGAACTAGTTCATGATCAAGCTTGAGGTCTGACATTCCGTGACGGTTCCGATATGTTAGATAATTCAGATTCAGAGCATAACTCAGAACTCCGACCTATTAGTCGCATTTCATGAAATAGTGAAACACTGTCAGCTTGTGCGCTGGAAATTCCCGCTGCCAAACTCAAAGCTGACCAGACCTTAATCTTCCACCCCGTAAATGTTACAAACGGGATCTTTCACGCCAAGAGGAAGGTCTAGCCACTTTTCCCAGGACATCTATCCACTCTGCCCTCAGTTCTTTGGGGAGTACGTCTCGTTAATAGACATGCTTTGGACAGGTTCGGCATTACAAAATGTCTCTTTCAATAAACAAGATAGCCACGAGCAAGCACTCAATGGCGGATATCTTCATGAACATCTAAGGGCTGTCCGAAGGACACGCTAACGGGTGGAGTTCCAAGGTAATCCGGCACCAACGTGGTCACGGTCTGCCACTAAGACTCTGTAGTTTCATAACACCCAAATAAAGATTGTTTACTGACTGTCTCACTGAGTGCGAGCTATATTGCGTTATTTTGAATAACCTCAGACTCCTACCTCGAAGGAAGATGGCTGAAAGGTGGCACAAATTTCATGCGTCAAACTAAAAGTTACCACATCCTTTTGCTGATAACAATTGATGGAGAAACTGAATTTTGAACTTTTGGAGGAACTAGCGGTTGTCGGGAAGAATATAGTGGAATGAAAGTCCGCATGGCGCGCACTCGTGCCAAGCGGACAAGCGTTCGCAAGAACACTTGGCCGTCTCGGTTTAGCTTCTACTAAGCAGAGGTTCTGTTCTGGTAAACCTCCATGTTCTATCTCGGGGCTCCAGTCTACTGGTGTATGAGAGCCGACAACTTGAGGGTCTAGAGTATGCAGATGGGGACGTGCCCAACATGACATCCCAGATTTAAACTAAGCACTCGTAGAAGCTGTGGCCTATACGAATCTCCACAAAAGGCCCATAAGGCACACTGCTTTTCTTCGGTAAACTAGTGGAGGCCCTTTTCTGACTCACCCGCCATTGAAGTCACTGATAGTGGACGCAGGAAATGGAGCAAAACTCCAAAACATTTACAAATCCTGCAGGATGCGGATGGTGTGACGCAGTTGGCTGGAAATAAACGGAGTGTTCATACCTTTCCAAATAACCGTTAGTGAAAAAAGCACCCAGTAGCCACAGCATGTTGAAAATGTTTTTTTTTCTAATGATAGAAATATTTCGAAGGAGCTCTGAGGGGGGGGGGGGGCAAATTAAGTAGTCGTAACGACTCTGCGTCAGCGCTCAGAAAGCATTGGTCAACCCTGCCTTACCTTGTTCCGCTTTTTATTACCACCGCGGTGCCACTTCACCACTTCAATCATTTCCCCAGTGTAGCGTAGAGTACCACTTTTTCTAGACTGCCTAACATCCATGCATTTTCGTTCACTCCTATCCTTTGAAGCACCCTGCATTTTGCAAACATTGACTTTAAGCCAAATATAAAGGAGCCAAACTTTGGCAGGGTTTGGCAGGGCAGTGTCCTAAAGCTTTACGGTGGCATGATATTTTTTTCCAGCCCCGCCGCGGTGGTCTAGTGGTTAAGGTGCACGGATGCTGACCCGTAGGTCGCGGGATCGAATCCCGACGGCGGCGGGATAATTATCGGTGGAGGCAAAAATGCAGTAGGTCCATGTGCTCAGATTTGGGTGCACGTAAATGACCTCAGGTGATAGATTTCCGGAGCCCTGCTCTAGGGTGTTCTTATAATCGTATGCTGTTTTCAGGACTTTAAAACCCACATAAAAATATCAAAGACATTGTTTACCAGGCTTTCCATTCGCATTCACAAAAAAAGCATAAGCCGCTGAACTTCAGCTGGTTTGTTACCTTTTGGTACATCTGAGCGTAGGCGCCTCGGCCTATAATTTCTTTCCTAAAAAACATTTTTTTTTCTCTTCTCTAAGTCTATACAAACAATACTTATTTGTATAATGTCTTCACGCTACATAACTTGTGTACCTCAAGGAATTAAACTTTCTTAAAATACAGGCACAAATGATGTGGGAATCCTATGGGATCATTTTACTTTTCTATCTCAGTTGTGTTGGTCAACAAAGCTAATTTAAAGTAGTTGGAGAAGCAAAACATCAATAACAGAATATCAGCACTAACAATTGAAGTGTTACCATAACTATTGTCTTGCTGGATAAAAGAACTACCAGCACTCAGCAGTCAGTCGAGTTTTGTTTCTTCAACCGTATGTTGCCGCTTCTTTGGTGACATATTTATTGCACTAATTGTTTTGTGTGTACTTAAGTACCAACTCTCGTCTGAATTGGTGGTTGCAGAGAGAACTGTAAGGAAATACTACACATGTATGGCATTTGCAGTGAAGGTAGATTGTTGATCCAAAGTTCCAAGGCCAATCTGCCACAGATAACATAATATATTAAGCTCGAAATTTTTTATGGACATTGTATAATAAAGCCCTGGGTGAATGCCATTCTGTAAACATGATTTTTTACGTTTACGTCATTTCCACTGCGGCAGATCCGGGATGGCGTTAAACGGAATGACTAGTTGCTGACAGAACACTGTTGTTATGTTGCATACTTCATCAATAGTTGAAAATAACACTGAAAAAGTAGGAGACCCTAAGGCTTCACCTTTGGAAGTTCAGCGCGATAGCGACATCCTATTTATTGTGCGTGCTTCAAACACTTAGTGCATAAAACCTTTTTGAATTTGCTTTGCACCAAATACGTGGCCCTAAATAAATAGGCACGGTAGCGTATGTGCTGTTTATAGTGGCGTACAGGCTTTCAACCACAGAGTCTTTATATTATTCACATATTTATTCATTCATTTACTTTTTCAGTAATATTGTCAATCCCATCCAGGATTCTTACAGGAGCGGGTAGAAGGGTCTACAAAAATATATAATTTCCCAATATAAGAAATGTAAATATGGAATAATACACAATAATACATTTGTAAAGAAAAAGTGGTGAGACAGATTTTTAACGACAATATACCTTCGGTAATAAGGAGTGCACAAGTTTCGGTCACATGTCTAGGAACTGAAGTAAAAATAAGGACAATAGAGAAACGTAAGCAGGCCATCACACAAAATTAAAACGACTTCCACCAATCCTGATCACAAAGTTAAGAACACTCGGAAAGAGTTAACATCTTGTCGCGGTCGTCTAATGGCTAAGGTACTCGGCTGCTGACTTGCAGGTCGCGGGATCGAATCGCGGCTGTGGCGGCTGCATTTACGATGTAGGCAGAAAGGATGTAAGCCCGTGTGCTCACATTTGGGTGCACGTTAAAAAACCCCAGGTAATTGAAATTTCCGGAGCCCTCCACTACGGCGTCTCTCGTAATCATATCGTGGTTTTGGGACGTTAAACCCCACAAATCAATCGACCACAGAGAGTTAACAGTACAATAGCATCACTCTCTTGTAGCAGACACGTCCGTTGGGAATAGACGCTTTCACCACGCATTGTTTTTGCAATATTTGATGTTGCATAGTGAAGAATGTATACAGAACGCGTGTGTTTGTGAAGCAGCTACTTTCCCCAAATTTCTAAGCAGAGGAACTTTTTATTCACTGTCTTCTGAAGCAGAGGCACTGCCGTGTGGTAGAACATCCGCTTCACTTGCAAAAGACCTAGGATCGATCCCCAATTGGACCTAAACATCTCTGGTTTTTCCCCACCCTGCTCTAAGATTTGTTATCACTTGTATATTTTATTTTCAACCTTCTTGATTTTTGGTCACACATTGAGATGACAATTTCTCGCTCACAACTAAGGACGCCAACGCCGGAATTTCTGCGAAAAGAGCTCTTTATTGCTAACACGTTAAAGTCCGCAAACATGCCGCACGCTAGTATATATGAGCATGAGCAATAACTCATCAGGCTACACTTATTGGATATTAATTTTTTCGTTACAAACAGTATTTTAATGTTTTACCGTTTCATAGCCTATTTTGCGAAAGAACAGAAACGCGTGAGAGACCACAACATATGTGCTCATGGGGACCCGTGTATGTAGCTTGTCGCTCACATTGAACGCTTGGAATAATAAATTTCTACCACGAATAATATCTGTGAACTCGCCAAAATAGCTGATGATTGATATGTCGGGTTTGACGTCCCAAAACCATCATATGAATATGAGAGACGCCGTAGTGGAGGGTTCCGGAAATTTCGACCACCTGGGGTTTTCTAAAGTGCACCCAAAGCCAAAATAGCTGTGCTGAATAGCTTCACTTCTGTTATGTTTAACGCAGAAGTTCCCGAATAATCTACTCTCATTCTAGCCCATTAGAATCTTTGTGGTTACGTAATTTAGCATTGAGACTCACAGAAGCACACGGGAAAACTCGACTTGCTGAGCAAGCAAAGGAAAAAAAAATTGCCCGCAGCTTCCCTCGGGGGAACACTGAGGAGGATGCGGAGCATATAATTGGTTAACGGGGTGTTAAAGTGCGACTTACTTGGGTCGATGGCTAAATTGGTTAACGTGGTTGTGAAATGGGGTGTTAAATTGCGACTTACTTGGGTCGATGGCTAAATTGGTTAACGTGGTTGTAGGAGGGGGTGTTAAATGAGTGAACACGTACACACGTATGCGAAAGGGCGGCACTGGTCGAAGGGACGTCGATCATTGTGTTTGTGGATTCGTTGGCATTCATTTCACGGCGACTTCGGACTGTCGACGCGCCGTACAAACCAACGGACGAGCGGCAACTGAGCGAGCGAGCGCCGACCTTGAGTATATATACAGCGCGACGGCGCATGCGCTGTCAGCTGTCGAATGTTCTCGAAGGAGAAGCGCGCGCGCGGCACAGATGGCGACGGCGCGACGGCGCATGCGCTGTCAGCTGTCGAATGTTCTCGAAGGAGAAGCGCGCGCGGCACAGATGGTGGGCGACGGCGCGACGGCGCATGCGCGCGCGTCAGCTGTCGAATGTTCGAGAAGCGGTGCGGACGGCGCGGACGGCGCACTACAAGGCGCGAGTATAAGATGCTTCCGCATCTAAAAAAGAAAGGAGACTAGAAAGAACGCAGAACTACAGACACGGCCACTACCAACCGGGGAATTCAGGGCTTAAATTGAAGAAAGTTTAGCCCACAGTGTGAAAGTGATGCTGTAGCGCATCCCTCGGGCGTTATTTCGTTCGGAGCCGCTGTTGTTGTGCAGACACGGTCGTAGGTCTAACACGGTCGATGAAAAGCTTCCTTGTTATCACGCTGTCTGCAACAGCTGCTACGCTGCTGCGCGTCGTTGTGGAGTAAAAAAGAAAAAGAAAACCCACTGCTTTCGAAGCTACCAGATTTCCTTCGTTTGTTCTTCATGGCAGCGATGCTGCGCTAGAAGAACAAGCTCTGGAAAGGCAGTGCTTTAACCATTGCTCAAAAGCACTGAACTAGCATGCTAAAAGAATAGGTCACTCGTAAAAATCTGGTGCTTGCAGAACTTCCTCCCCGCCATGGTAAGTATAGTGGATAAGGTACTCGGCTGCTGACCCACAAGTCACAGGATTGAATCCCGGCTGCAGTGGTTGCATTTTCGATAGAGGTGGAAATGCTGTAGGTCTGTGTGCTCAGATTTTGTTGCACGTTAAAGAACCCCAGGTGGTCGAAATTTCCCGAGCCCTCCACTACGGTGTCTTTTACATACGTACGCTGGTTTTGGGACGTTAAACCCGACATATCAATCGAAAATCGACTTGCTGAACTTTACAAAACTCCAGACGTATTAATATGACCACTTCCGCTTAGAGAATAAAGCACATCGACGCGGCAGTGTACCCACTGTGTGCACTTGCAAAATGATTTATAATAGTGTATCAAGAAGACCGCGTTCAAGGGAAACCATTACTGGCAACTCGGCATTTGTTTCCCGAATGTTTTTTCGTTGAGGAGGACCGAAAGCGACGTCAAATACATTTTATTTGTAGTTCAATAAATGAAAGGAGAAAGTTATAAAAATTTAATTCAAACTTTAGTGCAATGTAAAGAGTTGCAGGTAAAGGTTGCAGATTCCAGCACACATAACGTACCGCGCAATCTTCACGGCACCATCCCAATTAAACTGAGCAAGTATTTAGCAGATTTGTAAGACAAAAATGTGGCAATTTGTGATGGTATGTCTGAAGTTTCATAAACTATTGCGGTAGAAAAGGGTCCCCATGTAGGATATTGAGTCCGACTACATTGAACGACAGCTTGTGATAGGTATTCTTTCTTCAATGACAGAACAACAGAACAGAACAGCTGCTCTGTAATATATTTTTGGCCTTCATTTTTAGAAAGCATAGGCTAGATTACTAGCATAATGAAGAGCAGGAAGGGGCTTATAAATTATCATGTGCTTTTGTTCACACTGCCTATAAAGGCCAAACCAACAACAAACAATCCTTCAAAGATGCATCCTCTTGAGTATCATTTATTATATTCAGCACCACATACAAGATGTTGTGGAATTGAAAGTTGCCTTCATTGAGTATAACGAATCTTCATTTCACCAAAGAAATTAAAACTAGAGTTATGATATACCACTTACACAAAGTCCAGCGTTTCTTCACTGAGAAATCCACATGCTACTCATTGAATCGCCATGACATCAAACATGACACTAAACATGCTTGCGACTAATGGTTGCTTCCACTTCAAAGGGGACATAAGTATGAACTGCTCACTTACTAAGCGGTGGTTCAGAGTAAGAAAAAACGAACTTGAACAAGTTTAGCTTTTTTAAGCAGCGCTTAGAAACTCGCAATCTCGGGGTCAACCTAGGTGGGAGAATCCCTCATTCCAGAATTGTTCTGGCCGTGATCGCTTCACTCGCGGCGAGTACTCGTTGCTCGTCTAGGTGTAGTGCGTAAATAATCACCTTACATTTTTTCATGACAAAGTTGCCCTCGTATATTACGTGTGCCAGTGCGTCTCGCAAGTCGTATATCGGGCAGTTGCAGGCATGCACGGGATACATACAACTGGACCCTGTTGCGGTTGGGCCGCTGTCACTACTGTTGCGTAGTGCGTTGAGGTCACGGGTCGCCAAGGTCACTACTTTTGGGTAGCGCATGTATCTCAGCTCGAGGCTTCAAATGTGAAGAGCTGAGAGACGGAGCGGACAAGGCGACAGTGAGTTAAGGCAACGTTTATGTATTGCCGTTGCATTATTTGCACTGGGGTCATCAGCCTAAGAGGCTCGAAGTGCCAAGATGTCTTCGGGTGCTCTGACGCTATTGTCTGCTGTGACGTACTCGTCTGCTGCTTGGCGCCACACCGCTCTGGTCATTTATAGGCCCTGGCCAACCCTTACGTCCACAACATCCAATAAAGAACGCCGATTTGCATTGCGTCAGCAGACTCCAATCAGGAACGCCACAATCCTTGCGTCAGCAGCCACCAATCACGAACCACCGATGGATTGCACTCAAGGTCCTGTGATATTGCCACGCGTTGCGTATGACGCGCTGGGCTAGATGACGGGGACTGTATCATGGGGCAGTACTCGGACCCGTGGGTAAACGGAGCTTGGCACGCGTTGCGTATGACGCGGTTGCCAGAGATGGCGTCAGCCTCGCTCGCTCGCTGGTTTTGACGCCGCTTGCCTTTGCAGTAGTAATGAAGTTCGGTTCGGATTCCAAGGCATAACAGCAGCCCCGCCACCAGATAATGCAGCGGAAATACGAGCAGCTTTCATGTGAATCTAATGTCGTGCGCTCTCGGTCGCCAGGCCCCTCCAGGGTCATCTCCTGTGCCCTGGATCAGGATGTGGCTGCAGACTTAGTTCTGTGAACAGATACTCTTCTTGAAAAAGGACTCCCACCTCCACTGGCCTGTCGTCAAAACTTGTCGACCATCTTCACTTGTCTCTTTTAAAAATTTCTGATTCAGCCTTTGTTGATAGTTCTGCGACTTGGCAAGAACAGAACAGAAAAAAAACGCCTGACCTGCGCGGACGCGCACCACAGTCACAGCGAAAGCTGTAAGAGCCAACTTTCAGAACCTTTTCTAAACACTCATTGAGTAACTGCTGCAAGCACACTGCTGGTACCCACTACGGATGTATTATAATGATTTCTGGCTGGTTGGCCAGCATTCGCTATAGTAAAGTTCGTCATTTTTCTCAGAAACGTAGTATCGGCTAAGAACTTGCAAGGAATTTTGTGCGAATCATTCATGCGGTGGCTGACGACGATGAGGAACTATTCATTATGAGGGTATGCGCCACAGTTGTTAGATGAACAAGAACAAGCTTTTGTAATGCGCAGGAGCATTGGACAACCCACTTGTTACGCTATTCGCGTTGTGTGATGCCTGGTTGATAATTAACTGTTCTAAAACGCTTTATTACTCCTAATAATGCGATTCTTTTCCCGACATGAAGCCTTCCTAAGTGAAATTTGCGGAGAAGCCCCTAGCACCGGCATGGCTCAGTCTCCTCCCCTGACAGTGAATTGTAAACTCTGCAACCAACCTGAGAATATAGAGCATTGTTTTATTTATTGTCGTGATGCTTTTTATTTTTGGGACATTCTAAAAAGAACGTTAAGAAAAGAACTTCCAATCACAGGTATTAGGTTCCTTCCGTTCAAAAAGAGTGTGACTGATAGTACTCCTTATGACTTGTTTATGTTGTTGGGACTTTATTCATTATGGAAAAGTCGCATGATCAATAGACACGCCGACCCACCACGGTCGACGAGATCTGTCTTCCGAGAAGCAGCTGCTCAAGTGCGCAGTGTTGTCGAGACTTTTGACCCCGTTCCGGAGTGGCTTCCCGTTCTTGACGCTTGGGCATGTTTGCCTGACTTCTGAATAAGTATGTTCTGTGCACTTTACTGGGGACAATGTCATTCATTAAAGAAAAAAACTGGCATGGCTCAGTAGTACAATACTGGGCTGGCACAGATTGGACCAGAGTTCAATCCCCAGTGTGTTTGGTACCTAATTTTTTTTCTTATTTCGTGTGATAGTGGTTACGGACTCTGGCAGCGGCGAACAACTACGGCACCACGGGTGAACCGAGTTGTGATCCCATAAGAGCGTTCACTGTGAAAAAACTGCCCACCTTCATAATTTCTCTATGCTTAGCACTGCTACTGCTGAGCTGCCTTAATTCTATTTATTTGGTATTGATTTATGTGAGCGCAAAATCAGGGGGAGTTTGAGAGAGAATAACTTACGGCTGCTTGCATAATAAGCAACGCGATGAGGTAAATTCATCAAGAATCAAGGTGCATATAATACTTAACGAAGCCTTCGCAAGCGTAGCCACCAACCTTGTCTCGAGGGCCCCCCTCGGACCCTACTTTCCGTGGATCATAACAAAACTATTGCGGTACCCTGCGATGCCACAGGAGCTGCAGCTAAATCGCAGCCTGCACAGAGTTGCGCCATCTGTAGAAAAACTTAAAGTGGAGAAGGCAATTTATTTCTTTCATAGTGTCTCACAGTAAAAAAATGTATGCGAACATGCACGTAATGCTGTTGCAATATTGGGCTCGTAGCTGATAACAGTAAATCATGGGTGTGCAGCTCAAGCGTTTCACCTACTCACAGACGGAAAAAAACTAATAAGTTTTTCATCCTGTGCGCTTTGTCATAGAAGCTCAATGTGTATCGAGCTGACAAGATATAACTGTGCTAATAGGTGTCAGTTTACCGGCCCGAAACTCTTTGTTCATAGATGAATGGAGAATATAGAACGTAGGTATGAAAAGATCAGCCACCTTCTTCCATTATTTTAGGTTTGTACACTCATTTGGCAACCTTGATGTTATGAAATTTTGCACGTTTTTGAAGTATTTAAAACTCCTTTTTCGCTCCACGCAACACAAGTTTGTGCATTTTATTGAATTATGAGTTACAGTTTTAGTATTAAGCCAATATCATTAACATGAATAAAGCCAGCCAAATGAGGAAAACAAATTGGCAGATCCTACGAAGAGAGAAATCGATTATATCCTAAGCACGAATGAGGAAGCTTGATATATCACTTCAAAATCAGCACAACGTTACGAGGTGGACGTAAGCTATGCTGTACATGACTTCCTTGTCAAGATTATCATGTTTGGACATGTCATTTACCTCAGTCGTCTACACATCACGTGATACCAAACTCGGTATATGTGGAATCTGCAAAATGGCCACGAGCGCGCAGTGAGCAAAGCATGAAGTCATATTTTACATAACACGCATATCTAACTATTATCTTTAGATGTGTCAAATACCTTAATTGATTGATTTGGGGCGTTTAACGTCCAAGAACCACCATATGATTATGGGAGACGCCGTAGTGGAGGGCTCCGGAAATTTCGACCACCTGGCGTTCTTTAACGTGCACCCAAATCTGAGCACACGGGCCTACAACATTTCCGCCTCCATCGGAAATGCAGCCGCCGCAGCCGGGATTCGAAACCCGTGACCTGCGGGTCAGCAGCCGAGTACCTTAGCCACTAGGCCACCGCAGCGGGGCGGGTTAATTACCTTCCTCATCTGTTTATGTCACGTAATACCACGCTTGGTATATGTGAAGCTAGCGAATCGGCCGTGACCACGCAATGAGCGTATCATGTAGTCATGTTTTACATGATCCGTAAATAATGTTTATCATGACTTGGACGTGTGATTTGCCTTTGTCGTCTATTTACGTCAGGTTATATCAAATTTGGTATATGTCGGAGCTAGCGAAACAGCCATCAGCGTGCTATGAAGCGTAGGATGTAGTCATGTTGCCCATGACACGCATGTCACGGTTATCACGTTTGGACGTCGTCCATCCACGCACCAAATTTCGTATATGTGAAGCTAGTGAAACGGCCTCGAGCGCATCATCAGTGTGAAATTTCGTCATGTTACGTGACATGCATCTCATGATTATAATGTTTGCACCAGTCACATACCTTCGTCATCCATTCACTTCCCGTAATACTAAATTTGGTAATGAGAAGCGAGCAAAACGACCGTAAACAAACCATGAGCGCCGCGTGTAGTCATGACTTATAAATATGACATACATGTAATAATATACATGTTAGGGTCTGTAAGTTTTGTTCGCCTAGAGTCTTACCATACCATACCATACCATACCAGTTTTGCAATACGTAATGTGGATGAAATCACCGCAAGAGCAGCAAGGCAATGAAGTGTAAATTATGACATTCACGAAATACATATAATCATTTTTATGTTATGACTGTTCACTTTTTTCGTCATACTGTCATATTATTTTGTACCGATTTTGGTATCAATACTAATACTGAAATGGCCAGGAGATCCAAAATTTGTAGGTGGCTAGTCAATATATAGATAGATAAGCTCGAAGTGACTGAAAATCACTAGGAAATGCTTGGCATATAAAAACAGTATCAACCTCAATATCAATCAGCGATGCTTAATTAGGATATCTAAAACACCAGAAATACATGCAAAAAAATATTCATACCTTACCCTATAAGCTACAGCAAAAAATTAACTAAATGGAACTTGATCAGGCCCTCTGTGTTCCCATATCTAGCATGCACGAAGGTAATCAGACATTGCTTTGAAAGCGCTCGTCGTACATCTGGTTCGTCTGTCAAACTTGTACGGTGACTCCACGCAACGTTATAATTTTTAATTCACTAAATGCCACGGCGTTGCTTTGATCTCCTCCAAAATGATGATCTTCAGTATTCGTGAGATAGAAAGCTACTCAATGGGCACCCACTAGATAAGAAGTCTCTAATTGCAGATATAGAGGCATTACATTTCGAAAAAGGCTAAGCAGACAGAACGCAGCAGTTTCACTGAATGAAACCTTTTCAGTCGCACAGACACAAGCGTTTTCAAAGAGCCATCATTCTGTTTGGCTCTTTTATGCCGAATGCACTAACGCAGTGATGCTCAAAGTTGTGGCGAACTTGTCGACAGCGCATATGGCTCAACTAATTGAATCCACCAGTTTTCATGTTGTACAGCGAAAAATGTTGGTGCTCTATGTTATGAGTTTAAATGCTGGTTGAGGCTTGATTTGACTCCTCATTTGCTTGTAAGAACTTTGAATGTACGAGCCCACTCACTGCTTATAGAGCAAAAGAACTGGGACATTGAAGAGTCCTGCGTTTAAAGTGAGCGATATGATGCCGAGTGTGACTCTTTTATGGGTTTGACGATGGCCTAAGAGTGCCTCTGACGAGAAAGAAGGTGAAGTCGGAAGCATTGAGACAACTTGAGTTTTGTCTCTCTTAAGTGACGGCCATTTCGCGTTGTGCCTACACTCGAGCTGATTCGGATTGGCACCCAGAGTTGCAGAAGAGAAGTACATGTGTTTTTTAAGTCGGTAACGAACGTTTTCGAACATTAAATATTTCTGCAGTCATAAGCATGCCTTCATTGCTTTACACTTAACATTTGAGAGTGAACATTGCTAATTGAGCCGTAAGTTTGGAAGGTTGCATAACAGCCATAATTATCTTTACCAAGATCTGCAAATTGGGCTCTCTCACAGCTCTTCCTGCACGATCGCACTGATTGTTTCACGCAGTTCAGCGGAGCAGAGCGCTTGGGTATCTGCGAATTGAGGAATCAAATGGCGACCGTACTGGTGGTGTCGCATGTCCAGGGTCTTCTCGATAGTAGTCGCTTTCAAGACAAACTCTTGTACACTGTTTAGGGGTTCCGAACCAGGCCCACAAAAAAGTTACTGTTTAACTCCTCGCATGAGGAAGCGAACTTGTTTGTCTTCAGGCATTTTGGTGTCTGCATATTGGAAGAGTCACGTCCTTTCTTCTGTAAAGAGCATGACGCTTTCATTGAGTATAGTGGATCTCGAGAGTCAAAAAGAGCTTCGTCTTTCTCTTTGCGCACGATTCTGGTGAAAATAGCCAAGAGCCCGGTTCGGAAAACTTTCCTTGTCTTTATCGTCGACTCTTGGTTCTCGAACCACGTTTTCGAGGCGTCTTTTAAGGTAAAGTATACACACGCCTGGGCTTGTCTTCATTGTTCTAATCCTTGAAGACGACAACCCGTCCATACGCTTCCAACCAGCTCTCCGGTTCCTCGCACGATGACCGTCGGAATTTCGGCGGCTCATTTTGCTCGCTGAGGAGGAGGGGTGCAGGCTGCGCAGGTGTTGTCGTTGTGGCGGCTTGCTTTGTCGTCGTAGCTCGTGTGTTGTCGAGTAAGGGTCCGAGTTTGTGGGGGGGGGGGGGGCTACTCCTTGCAGTCTGTGGCTGGCTCGACTATATCTGACGGTGTCGTTGTCTTCTTCACGACATGGACTAGGTTCACGGATTCAGGGTATGCACCGAACATGGGCCGGGAAGAACCTCCACCAAATGTCACGTGTCCGTGACGTAGGTGTTGGTGACAGACAAGAGGGAGCTTTTTTTTTGGCTGAACTTGAGGCCAGGAAACTGAACATCAGACTACACCAGTAAAATTGGTACTGAAAGCGGTGAACACAGCGCCGACCGTCGATCAACTAACAAGCGAGGAAGTGCATCGGCATTTATATGTGCCGTCGAATATTATAGCCTTATCACTTGTAGTTGCGAAAACTTTGGAATAACCTCGAATGTTCACGTTTTGCACGCAACATAAGAGGAAAATATACAATAATCTCGAACCTTCTCGAACAGCGAGGCACAGTTCACGTTGAGCATTGCTGACAAGCTTCATGGGCGAAAACCGAAATAAACAAGTGTTCAAATAAGGAACGAGCGTGGCAATATCAACTGGTTACCAGAACCTTTATTCGTTTTGTGATGCATTCTGCTGGCTTTTTTATATGTCACTGGTATGCCATTTTGTGGACCTTCACACACTGCCTCGATCCAAAGTTTATCTCAGATATCCTTTTTATACCACAAGTTTCCGCCCCAAGAGTCAGTACCTTTAAGGCGACCGTCAATAAGACTCCAACAAAGGAACGGATCGGTCTGGCTCGATTCTCCTACTGGTGCATGTAGGAGAATCGACGTAACAAACTACCGAACAAAATAGCGTAGATGATCCGTTTAATTGTTTTAGGTAGAAAGAACAACGCTGTGGTCTGACGGCAAGTGTTGCTGCGGTTACCATACCGAAAGTGGTCTATAGAGCATTGCTAGGTTATTTCTCTACACCACGGGACAAATGTCCGTTCAGGTTTTTTTTTGTTTAAGATACGCGATAGCTTTTTATTACACGAAGTGATCAAAAATTATTCAACATTTGCATCCACTACTTATCAATAACATATTTTGAGATTTTCGTGGCGGCTTTAAAAAGAAATAACACTCCGCGTCACCTTCAACGACGCAGAAAATGGTATCTCTAAGCAAACATTTAGAGAGAAATGGCCTCCAGTAGAGGCATTTTAGCCTCCTTTTTTGATTATAGTTTAGCTGAAAAAACTTCCGGTGTGATATTTTTAGATATGGCTCACATGTAGAGTTTTCAGTGTGTACATTGAAGGTGCGCTAAAGCGGTCACCTGCATCTTAATGCGGCTTTGGCACAATGAAATGCTTCGTTGCTCTTAGGAACACGCGCTATAAGTGCTGATATCGGTGCGGAGCGTATGAAGAAGGGAATGAAAAGGCTCGCTCTACTGTGTATTGAAGGAAAGAGCAGTCAAAGTGCCAGCAAAGGTTACTTATTCACTGTGTTTATATCTTTGTTTTATACGGATTTTATGTTTGTTACAATACAACTT
This sequence comes from Rhipicephalus annulatus, assembly GCA_013436015.1. Classification (NCBI taxonomy): domain Eukaryota; kingdom Metazoa; phylum Arthropoda; class Arachnida; order Ixodida; family Ixodidae; genus Rhipicephalus; species Rhipicephalus annulatus. Next base: position 165,334 of record WOVY01012912.1, read on the forward strand.
ATTTATCAAGTTCAATCAAATGTGCGACTGACCACGTGGTTGTACGACAATAAAAGCGTGTCATTAGATGTTATTTATTCATATTTATCCCTCAACAACACAGGAGCATTCTGCAGCTAGCGCTCTTAGTTATTTATGCTGCATTTTGTAGTGAAAGCACCAGTAGCGTAGCCAGGGGCGCCGGGCTTCTATACATCCTGAAAACTCTTCTGTATTTCTTGTCTATACATACATGCGCACATATAAACAGTGATGTGATAAACGCGCAAAAGATCTAGATTTCTACGATGTGTGCGGTGGTGAAAGGCAACGATGAGGACACTGGTGCACGTGCAAGCATGTGTGGCTAACTTAAAAGGCGTAGAAGAGAAGCGAGAGCCTCGTGCGGAGACGAGGCCAGGGGAGAGAGTAGGGTGCGTGGAGTGGTGTGCCAGATAATTGCGAAGGTCGTGTTCCTTCGGGCGAAAGCAAGGAGGAGGCGATCAAGGGGTCAAGAGTCCAAGCAGCCTGCTTCGCCTCACCTCAACCTTCGATGACCCATGGAGCCAGCAGCAAGCTACCGCAACCACCAGGTCCACTGTCGGACGTAGGCCCGAACACTTGGCTGCGTTACTCGGTCCACGCGTCTGAGGAGAAGTCTTCGTCGCCTACCTGCTCCATCGTGCATACACCTGAGCATTTCCCAACCATTCGTCGAATTTCTGTGGTGCCGACAGTACCACGCTACAACTCTTCCACGTAGACAAGCCCCACATAACCTTCAAGCACTCACCGGTGAGACGCTCTCGTGTTAGAACTCAGACTTTGCGTTGTCGTTTAGGTTGTTTCCGGGTTTTATCATGTTATGTTTCCATATAGTATCTTTGTTGCATACTTCCGTGTGTAGTTTTGATAAATCGAAGGAAACATAAAACAGCCTCGCCATTTTTGTTACAGACGTTTTCGTTCCTGGGGCAACAAAGTTCTTAGAATGCAAACTTTTGAATATTCCCATCACAATGGTGTTTAAGGTGGGGTGAGGCTGATTTCTCTTGTTTCAAAAGGAACATAACAACCGCAACATAGGTCCCGCCGAAAGGGTCTAGTGGCTAAGGTACCACTCGGCTTGTGACCCACAGGTCAAGGCATCATACATCAGCTGAGGCGGCGCATTTTATATGGAGGCGAAAATACTGTAGGCCCTTCTGGTGAGATTTGGGTGCTCGTTAAAGAACCCCACGTAATACAAATTTCTGGAGCTCGCTTTTACGGCGTCTCTCATAATTATATGGCCGTTTTGGGACATTAAACTCCATATATGAATTTACCACCACAAGTATTTAATTGAGCTGAGTAGCGTCGCTTAGAAGCTAGGCCTCACTATAGAAGAACTAAGGGAGCGGATGCGAAATTAGGAAGCTCATAAACGAGAGGAGCGTGCCGTCGAACACGAGGCTCTACGTGAAAGAGCGAGCGTAAGGCGCGTGCAGGTCACGAGCAAGAGGAGCGCGATGCATGTGCACAGCATAAGGCGGAGCTGGCTCGCGAGAATGTGATGTTAACAAAAAAATTGTGGCTTCACTTCCGTCTTACGAAACCTTAGGCGCTTTTTGATAGATAAGAAGGCTTAGCGGTCGTTATTAGGTATTTTCCACCATTTCGAGCAGCGCCTCAACCCACAAAACCTGAGTGTCAAAGGAAAGCTGTATCCTGCAGGCTCTCTGCAAGGACGACAGGGCACCACTTACCGGAGGGTAAACTTGCCAACGCACCATGCATAGTCAATGCGCGAGAGGCTAGAAACAGTTTTACGGAGCTTGATCAGACAAAGGACCTCTTTAAAAGAGAAGAACAGGAGTGTTCCATCAAGGATATGTTGTGGAACTTCTCAGAGCATGGACATCGTTACCGAAGTACGGTACCTCAGAATAGCTCTAATGAAAGAAATCTAAGTGTTAATCAGGATGATGGCAGCGTATTTCTTAAAGACACGTCGTAAATATTGGTAGCGCATTCTTGTGTAGCATTGGGTGAGATATCAAGTAGCACTATTTCGGGGGGGGGGGGGGGCAAGTGAAGGACTGACAATTGGAGCAATAGGGCCACATTTGCAATGTAAATACAGATATAATAAGCAAGAGATAGTTAAAAAAAGGGGTATACAAGCACACGTGCAAGTATGCCGTCGCATGCGCGGAAGACCGTATATGATGATTTGTCTAGGCAAGATAATTCCATTAGAAAGTGAGATTGTGCTGAGCACAGCCCTACTTCCACCGCTGAGATAGAAGGTGGCCAGCTGGCGTCGTCTAATCTATTTAGAAGAAAGCCAAATAATGCTTCTAACAAGACGACTGTTTCCCTATAGTGCACGCTCTCTAAGATGTTAAGTCGACCGAATGATTTCAAAACAAAACAAGAAATTTCAAAACTTTCCTAGCTGGGAAACACCGTTCGGACGCTCATGTCTCGATGTGTCTCGCACAGCCGGAGGTATGGGTCAATTCATTGTTGGGCTGTGGTAGAGGACTCTAGCTGTGGGTATTAGGTATTCTGTTGAGCGTACAAATGTTCTCATGCATTGAACACAGTTCAAACCGTCTTTGTCCCGAGTCCTTCATGGTGTTTGAGCAGTGTAAATCGGCTGCTTTAAGACGCTATAACTTGAGAATTTTGGCCGTAACCAATTGCTGTTTTATGTTCTGACTTGGGAAAACAGTTCGCGAATTCTGGTTACCAACTGTTTAACGATGAGAATAATGACGTGACATGTTGATTGATCCAGTATTTTAACCGCCTTTTAACTTAGCAGAGATATGACATGAGCATTCAGTGAGCCTTTTCGCAGAATAAGTATTTAAAATTAGCCTGTAAAGTGTGGCGCGCATATGTATTGCATTTTGTTCTTGTCGCCAACCCCACAAAAGCTTCAATTGGGGCATATGGAATGTGAAGTGTGTGCAAAATGAAATGTCTGCTGTCCTCCGATGTGTCTTCGTTCCTGGATTTTGCCAATTGTAAACAACAATTTTTATAATGTAATAAAATATTTCCTTTTAATACAAATTACATTTGAGAAAATCAATTTACTTGTTTTGCGCACACGCACCAGCAAATGTGAACGAATGGACATATTTACTTTTTAACACACGAAGCACACGGCCACAAGGTATATCCGTGCGGATTTCTCAGAAAGAAAAGCTTCTTAGTTGACGAGAAAATTCATCCTGTTTTGGGGTTTAAACTTTGCGGGTTTTGGCCTTGCAGATTTCGAAACATTCAACCTTGCGAGTTTCCGCAGAACTCATTTGCAATACTTGTCTCAGTGGGCTGCAAGTTGATGAGGAATTCGGGATCGCGCTGTTAATTGCTAGCGTCTTGTTTAGCTCCATTACCAGAGCAACCACTATGGAAAGGTGTTGGTCTTGAGTTCAAGCCCCAGACCATGACAAATTTTACGGCAACTGAGAAGCTCTCTTTCTGAAAGATTCGTGCGGACATTCCTGTGGCTTCGTGGTACGGGTGCCAGTCTTCTTATTTTTTTTCATTCTTCACAGTTATTGTTGAGCGTCGATGAGACGACCCAAATACAGCCGCTTGCTGAGAGCGCATTGCTACTTAAAGACAGTTTTTTTATGGGTGATAGCGGCCTAATACTGAATAAGACCTAGTGAAGAATAGTAATTAGAAATGTCGAAGGTCTCGCGTGACTAAGTTGTGTCGCCATGAATCGCTTCTGTCTGAGCGCTAGGACGTTACCATCTGGCGTGACAAGTTGACCCCTTTCACAATATCACAGTATACTAATCAAATGTGGCGTCTTATAAGGCTCGAATTCAGGCTATAAAAATAAAGGGTGGCATAGCCGAGGGTTTCGGAAATTTTGACTATCTGTTGTTCTCTAACGCGCACTTCTATCGCAAACTACACATTTCTCTACCATTTCCTCTTCACTAAATTGTGACTGCCCGGGCCGGGCTTCAATCAGCGACCTTCGGGCAGCAGCCGAGCACCCTATAGCCACCCATTCATTGAGGCATACAATAACCTGGTATGACCGTGGAATGAGAATCAATAGCAACAGCACAATTACCAATTGCGTTCAAAAGGCTTCGTACGTTTATTCCAAAGCAATCAGGTTTCAGATTAAACTGCTTATACCTTGTGCGTTATAGATTAAAGAGAGTATATGCGGTATCTTAGAGCATACAAGCTGTAGTTTGCATCTAGCTTTGACCGAAAAACAAAAGCCTTTATTTTTAAGGAGTGCGCCTTGTCTACTATCTGGGGAAAAAAAAGAGAGAGACCGAAGCGTTCTCGCAACCAAACGTAGAGGTAAAAAGTGGTCCCATGCCTGTTCCAAACGCTCGTCGAGCACGTTTGCAGAAGGTTTCGCAGGATCCCGGAGCAAGAACATTTATGAACCAACAATCTACAAAAGCTTTGTGAACCGTGCTTTAGAGCGACGCGAAATGGACGTCTTTATAGCGCCCAAATCTCACGCTTTGTGAATTCTTCACTCAGTAATTTAACGCAGCAAAATGTGCTTCTTGATTGGTGGTTTCTTTGAATCGTTTTTCTCACGCTCTCACTGATACGCAAATTGATTCGGCAAGTGCCTTCTTGTCCCGGATGTGGACATGCACGCACCAGTAGTACAGCGTGCTTCGTTGATGTCGCGAACTTTACTTTGCAACAAAGCCCACTCGCACCGAGTAAGAAAGCTTCAAACAATATGGTGATGGAGTAAGAATGAATCATGATGTGCACTATTTGTGCTTCGGGGATGCGGAAAGTGGATTGTCAAATGATCAATAAAATGCAAGTGCCCAACCAGTGTCCCCTTTGTGCTTGAAATACCAAAAAGAAAAAAAGAGATCACAACGAAATATGGTGTGAACACTATGTACATCATAAAAAAAACTTGAACAATTATTGGAGATCAAAAAGCGTGTTCCCACCGATGAGCATGATAGGATGTACTGATAGCTGCTGTTGAAAGGGCCATAAAAAGTGCTTTTCTCTTACAGCATCTAAATCGTATACACTTCACGAGAACGTGGTGAACGGTGAGCAGTTTTCGAAATCTCACGAATGGGTGGGTTGCCGCGAAACAGTAAATATGCACGTGTGCTGTGTGTGTGTCCCATGGGTAGCTTGGTAAGTGTGACTTATGTGTAGCGTGATCTAGATACTGTTGACCGATTTCGAAGTCTTAGTCTGATTACATGTAAATTGTTTGGCGTTTGCCGATTTCATAGGAGCGGCCTGCACTTCCTGAGCTCCTGTCGTAAAAAAAGCCACAGATGAAGAGCAGGAACAGCTATAATTGTGTTAACTCCAGCGTTATCTTGACTGGATGCAGTGAGCTTATCCGCGAACACATTTCTTCGATTTGATGGTGCCCTGGCACCCATGCACACTACAACATGCCGTCTGAGGGCGTAGATAGTGAATAAAAATAGTAAACTGACAAAAAACAGGGTTTTATGGTTTTTTTACAGTTTTCAAAGCTGTTACTATGCTCAGCTAATCTGTGTATATTACCGCACTTTGGAGTTGTATTTTCTTACTATGCTCGACGGCTACAGATATTGCATGAGCTTCTGAATTATCATGCTTGTTTTGGTGTACAGAATACCGGAATCAGAAAAGTATGGACAACCAGTGTGAGACTTTGAAGCATCGGTGAAAAACTCCAAGCAAGCGTACTTGCGTTGGAGTTCGACGAAGTGCGTGTGGATATTTGCAGTAGTAGCATGTTTCGTAACTTCCATGAAAGATGAATCACAGCCTATAATCTGCCCCTATAGTGCAGTTATAATGCGACGCATATAATGCAAGAGCCATCGAACGGTGCTCTAGAAATGGCACGCCAGTTTCCTCAGCAAGGTTCCTCACATAGAGCCAATAGGGCTGTCTCCGTGAAGGGTGATTGTTGAACAAAGCAGAATTAGACCGACGCGTTCTGGCAACCAAACGTAGAGGTAAAAAGTGGTCCCATGCCTGGTGCAAACGCTCGTCGAGCACGTTCGCAGAAGGTGCTCGACGAGCGACTCTGGAGAAAGTGGGATGTTTCTCGTCTGCCTTAACCTTCAGAATGTACAGCAAGGACATGTAACATCTCTGCAGGTTCAGTGACGAAGCATTCATTTGACCTTACGTACAGGCTTTCTACAGGGCTAGTTCTTAAAGCTGCTGCACAAAGGCGAATGCATTTGGTGGGCTGGGTCGAGCATCTTTAAGGCTAATGGTGTCGCACACTGGTAGGTTATACCATCGTAATCCAGGCGCGTGCGTACAAGGCGTTTGTATGAATTTACCAAGGATTTCCTGTCAATGCCCCACGTAGTGCGTGACAACACTAAAAATATTCATGCTTTTAAACAGCTAGTTGTCAATAATATTTTGTGTATGGTTCTAAGGCTATTTTTGCGTCAATAATAGGCCAAAAGACTTATGCTCAGTCTTGACAAATAGACGTTGACCATGCAGGTCAATTTCGGGGTCGAGATGGAGGCCTCTTTCTTGCCAGAACAAGACGCAAGTGCTGTTTTGCATATTGAGTTTAAAACGTCCCTCATCTGCCCAGGCGCATAGCCAGGAATGTTTTTTGGGAAGGGGGGCGAGGGGGGCACCTTGATTTCGGGAGGGGCACCCGTTTAAAATGGCCTTTTTTGCTCTCTGTACCATGGTGACAAATAATATTCGGGGAGGGGGGGACCCCTTGCTTTGCCCCTTCATCTGCTTATTGAGAAACCTTGCTTAAACCTCATTGGGCTTAACGTTCACATACTGAGAGGTTGCACGATTTAAAACGACATGTACATCATCGTGGTATGTGCAATAAAACATATTGCGTGGTATAGACATGCGCAGGGAGTTGCTATAAAAAAAGCATACAAATCAAAACTCCTCCTTGTGGCACTATTAGTTCTTTGACAAATATCTGGTATAAGACAGTGCCCACACGAACACAAAAAGTCCGATTGGACAAGTAACTTTCGATGATTGTCAGCATTGTACCCCAACGCGTGTCATACGCCTTTATTTATAGAGAAACAGAAAGAAAAAAATGCTTAACAAAAGCGTCCTGAATTCGTGGCTCGATACAGACAGGGCTGACCACGGTGGGCCGAGCCTCTCAAAACCCACACTGGTGTGGGTCAAGCGGACCGTTAGTTTCAAGAAAGTGCATCAGCCGTGTTTATCATTTTCTGAAAGACCTTACAAAGACAACTAGTTGACGCAATTAGCCTTTCCTCGTTTTATAATCGGGAAAACTATGGCTCTCTTTCAGGCTTGGGGTAGCTTTACATGGAGAGGATGGCTTTTGGGGTTTCAGTAGGAAGGAGTTTCGGTATTTCTTATGCCACATGGTCCCGATTCGGGGTAGACTCATTGCAGCAGGTAAGTAGGACGTGTACTTCAGTCCAACAGAAAGGTTCATTGCGTGTTGTTGATTGGCGTTCTAATCTTTGTCTATTCTGGTTTTATAACGTTGAAACGCTTCGCTATAAAGTGGTGAGTTGGAGACCTGTTCAAAGTGCGCCCCGAGGGTCTTTGCCTGACTCTCCAATCTGTCGTCTTTCGTGTTCAGCAGGGGTAGTGAATATGTTTTCCTTCTACTCTTCTCCCCCTGTTCAAGAATTACCCTCCTGTGCATATAGGTGGAAATGTTGTAGGCCTGTTTGCTCGAATTTAAGTGCACGTTAAAGAACCCCAGGTGGTCGAAATTTTGGAAGCCCTCCACTACGGCATCTCCATTATTCATGTGGTGGTTTTGGGACGTTCAACCCCACATATCAATCAAATCAATCCTTTGTATATGACGTCATACTGGATATACAAGTAGGCCAACTTTTTCATCTCGCCTTTCAGCGAAACCTTCTTTCTTGCAGCATAATATCCCTAACGTTTATAGGAATCTTGGGTGTCGGTGAGTCTCTAAACAACTTCCACGCCTTATTACAGTGAAAGATGTAATGAGATCACAACTCGGGTCACGCGAAGTTGTCCACCACCGCCGGTGTCCGTAACCACATCGCGCGAAATTAGACAAAAAAAAACCTAGCACGAGTGACAGAGTGGGGCTCGCAGTCTCGAACCTGAGTCCGCTTGGTCCCAGCCCAGTATTCTACCACTGAGCAACACCGGTTCTTTTTTTTCTTTAATGAATGAAATTATCACAAGTAAAGTGCACACAACATACTTCATCAGAAATCAGGCAAACACACACAAGCGTCACGAACGGGAAGCCACTCCGGAACGGGGTCAAAAGTCTCGACAACACTGCGCACTTGACCAGCTACTTCTCGGAAGACAGATTTCGTCGATCGTGGTGGCTCGACGTTGCCTAGTCTACAATTCACTGTCCAGGGTACGTATATTGATTTTTCATTTTTACTGGCACCGTGGAAGCGTGCAGTTTAAAGAAAAATGTTTTCACTGAAGGAGATATACACATTCTACGCACACAAAATAATACATCGTGACCAAGCAGAAGCGAATATGGCTTTCAATAAACACGTTCGGGGAAAAAGTTATTAACAAGTGCAGCGGTTAAATTTGTTCTGTCAATAGAATACAAACACTCTAAGGTAAACCTCGCTTTCAAAAAATTGACTGTATAAGAAATTTCTTTTAGGAATCCCCGCCACGGCAATTCCTTAGCAACGCTTGTTGCGACATGAATAAAAGGAAGGTGGTAACATAGACGGTTACGAAGAACCGCTAATAGAAATGGGTGGCACACATCCTTGAGGTAGAAAAAAATCGCAACACCAACTGTCGCACGAACAAATGCACAAGGGCGAGGCCACCTTTTTCAAGTGGAAGAAAAAGATTGCCTCTTCTCATGGATTCCCAGGAAGAGATCCAAATAAAGCAGGCAAATATACTATGAAAGGCTTGAATGTGCACCCCAGAGCAATGCAACAGCTGCAGAATAAGCTTTGATACAAGGCATACATCGCACGCTTTCGCTCTGGCAAAAATGGAAAGCTCCCGTCCGTGCCATGTGACCACCTTTCGGCAGGTCGTAGTTATCGCAGCGGTCCAGAGTGGGCCGCTGTTACGATAGTTATCGAGAGGCACACCAAGGTATTTTATAGCAGTCGCATTCCGAAGAATATTTGCGAACACCGAAGGAGTTTGGGCCCACATGCCTAGCCAGAATCCACTACTTTTATCAAAATTGATGCTGGCGCCAGCAACGTCACAGAAACGTAGTGTTGACTGATTCATGCACGCTGGGTTTATCAGCGTAGAAGAAGGCAATGTCATCTGCATAAGCTAGAACTTTAACTTCCTCAGCATCATAATGGTAGCCTCTTATGCTAGACTTTAGAAGCAAACCTAAACATAATAGTTTCAGATAAATTCCAAAAAGGAAAGGTGACAGTGGACTTCCCTGACGTAAAGATGAATTTAATTCTAATATATTGAAAAGTGTACGATTTAAAATTAGCCTAGTTGAGCACTTCTTATAACATAGTGAGATACCATTGTATAGTACATCACCCAACTGCAGGTGTCTTAGGAGCCGGAACAAAAAAGCATGCTGTACCTTATCAAATGCTTTTGCAAGGCCTGTTTGAAGGAGGGCTACTTGGTACATGCTATCATCAATACACTCAAGAACTGAACGTGCAACATGAATGGTTGTCTGTATAGAGCGACCACAAATTTCACGTGTTTGGTGGTCACCTACACATTTAGTAATCACTGTCTGTAGCCGATTTGTCAACAATTTAGCAAATATTTATAGTCAACGTTACATACCGATATAGGCCTATATTCGTTAACTCTCTTTAATGCGTCAGGTTCAGCACTTTTTGGTATTAATGTTGTATGGCCCTGATAGAAAGAAGAAGGAAGTTCACCATGGTCATAAGCCTCTTTAAAAAGTTGCTCTATAGGAAAGCTATCATATGTTCCTGAAAAGCTATGTAAAATTCGCAACTAAAACCATTTGCGCCAGGAGTTTGGTTTTCTGCAACGTTGTTATTGCAAATATAATTTTCTCTGCGCTTATTGGCATATCTAATCTACAGTGAGTCTATCATCATGTTGTAACTGAGGCACAAGGGCAATGCAGTGGTCAGCTTCTTTCTCAAAATTCACCTGAATCTCAGCCGCGGTGAACAAACTTTTGTAATAATCTTCAAATGTGGCTCTTATTTCACATGTCTCTCTGCAAAGGGAACCCCGCGACTCGATTTGCAGTATCTGTTTAGAAAGTGCATATCTCTTTTTATCCCCAAGGGATTTTTAGTGGGTTCCTCTTCAGTGAAATGGGTAACACGAGAACGAATCTTTGCTCCTCTGTATATGTCTGTATCATGTTTTTGTATCTGTGCTCGAATCACATTTATTTTATCCACGTACAATCCCGGCTGTTGACTTTCAAAAGTATGGAGCTTATGAACTTTATTCATACAGATAGCGTTTTTCAGCTGTTTTTCTTTGCGCCATGTCACATGAAATACTAATTGCCTGATACTTGACTCTTTCTTTGAACCTTTCCCATTGAGCGAAAATTGGCAGCTGTCGACACTGTGTTACTTCTTGTACCGATTCCTTTACCATTTTAACAATACAATCTTCGCGCAACAACCGTACGTTAGGCTTCCACGGTCCCAATTTAGAGGTGTTTTACGAAAATATCCAGCACCCCAAGAAACAGTGACCGAGCAATGGTCTGTAAAAACTATGGGCTTTACAGCATAATTATGAATGTGAGACCATAAGCTTAGAGATACATATACACGGTCAAGCTGAGCATGAGAGATGCCTTGAAAGTGCGTGAACCTCACCGAAGAAGATGCATGCGCCCCCACATCTATTGAATTGTGGTCATTCAATAGTTTCTGCAGCAAGGCTGCACTTGCATCATAACGATTTGTTTTATATAAATGATCTCTCGCGCCACAAACATAATTAAAGTCTTCTTCAAAAACTGTTATTGTGGCTAGTTGGCAAACTAGTCTTAGGCAGGCTTGATGTCGCAATAGCAGTAGCGTTATCACGACTTTTAAAGCGTTTTAAAACAGAGAAATAATAGCCATTCATCGCACAATGTGAATAGCTAACGAGTGGTTCGTCCAATGCTCCAACCCATTACAAAAGCTTGTTCTTGCTCCCCTATTAACTGTGGCTCACACCCACTTCAGCCATAATTCCTCCTCCTTGTCAGCCACTCCATAAACAATTGACACAAAATTTCTTTCAAGTGTTTAACGGATTGCACACTTTTCAAAAGAATGACGAATAATAGCATAGCGAATGCCGGCCTACTACGCAAAAAAAATTTATGATTAATGCCCCAGTGGGTATGAAGCAATTGTGCTTGCAGTAGCATTTTGAAAGGCTCTCAAAAACCGCTCTTCTAGCTTTTGCTGTGACTGTGCAGTGCCTTCTGTGCAGGCCTGGCGTTTTTTTTTTGTTATTTGCACGCATTACGGCTATATTTCTTCGACCATGGGACTCTTCCTTTGCCTGACCATCCACATCTTTGTGGAATGCATTTAGTTCCGGCATCAATAGAACAAGCGGTAGGCTAGCCCACATCTGCCTCTATGCTTAACACCCAATGTCAGTCCAAGTAAAGAGAGTAATTTCGTGAAACTCTTCCCAATTAGCGTTGCCGGTGAGACATTTGGGAACCTGTGGGGGACATGCATTTGCAATTGAAGTGTGGAAACTATTGAAAAATGGTAACTGCAGTATGGAATGATAATGAATTCCCATTTAGGTAGAGGCAGGAATCATGAAGATGTTTTGCTGAGGTGTATTCTTCAGTACGTATTGATAGCGATGTTGTATTTTGTTGCCTTTTTTCGATTCAGGGGGCATGTGTCAAAAGAGAAGACGGCAGTGAAGAGAAGACGGCAGTAAGTGTGTTGAGTCTGTGCAATAAACGGACTGATTGTTTTGGTTGGCCGTGAGGAGAACATGGAGCGGCAACATAGGGGAGAAAACTTGGCTTCTGATTCCTCATTGGCGTTCTGGTCGCAGCAGACAGTGCTCTGCACTATCGGCTCAGCCGAGGCGACATGCTACTGCCCCAATGGTGAACAGTCTTGTAACTTTGTACGTAAGTTCCTGTATATAAAGTAGAGTTGTTTCAACGTATCGAAAGGCGCTGGTCTTCATCTTTGACAAGCAGCAGCAGCAGCAGCCACGACAAGACAAGACGGACACCATGCAACCAACCTTCCACTCCCTTCTGAAGCAACAGCAGCTACGCAGTTGAGAAAGCTCTGCTCTAGAGATCAGAGGGAGAGGATAGAACGTAGAGAGCAAGTACAACATCGAGCATGTTGTACTTGCCCTAATAAATAATGACCAGATTGAAGTAAAAGCCCACTCACCTTTATTCGAATAAAAGGGACAACATAAAGAAAAGTGAAACCCAGGGATCCATGCGCGAACGTTGTAGCATCATGCGGCACGTAAGCATCCCTATACATGGCTACTCATTAGGTTACAGCAATTTTATATTTTGCCTGTGTATTCGTGCCCTCTGCATTAGTTAGAATAATAGATTCATCTAGCTCCGTTTTCCATCATAATGATGTGTCAAACTGAAACATTGCACCTCTGACTGAATATACGTGTGAGTCAACCAAGTTATTTACAACGTGAGACACATAAGTACCACCATTCGATGAACTACACTGCTCAAATAGTGTTTTTCCCGCAAATAAATAATGAAGAATAGTTACTTTGTTTTGCTTACGTTATGACAATATATAATTCATAATCATAACTAACCAACTTTATATGCAGTAATATCTTATAAGTGGTACCGAAAGTGACGAAGTTATATATTAGTACTAATATTGCAGTTGACAGCATTTAGAGAGAAATACAGACGGCTGCATTTTTGATGGCGACGAAAATTCTGTAGGCCCGTATGCTCAGATTTGGGTGCACGTTCAAAAACGCCAGGTGGTAGAAATTTCCCGAGCCCTTCACAATGACATCTCCCACAATCATTAAGTGGTATTGGACGTCAAACACCCCATATCAATCAATCAATCAATCAATCAATGTGGTCCAGTTCACCTTTTTGTCAAGTTGCTGGGAGTGCTAGTTAGTGCAAAAAAACAAAATGACTACACAGTGAAACATAAACCAAGAGGAAAAATAATGTTATAGACTTCAAAATTCAGGCCAAAAAAAGTGAAGCACCTCTTTACTGACAACGGTACGTATTGCGCTTGTGTAATGAAGAGTCACAGATTGAAACTTTAGAAGGAATAATTGCTTTCTCTTTTTTAATCGCTGTTCTGTTTTATTGTCAAGGTCACTTGGTTTGTCCAAAATACCAGTAAAAGTAGATTAGAAGCTTTCACGCTTGCAACCGTGCTCGCGCTCCAAATTTGCGCCCTGGTGGCTAGAAGGTGGTATTCGCCTCATTTCTTATCGTTTAAGTCTCTTGCTGTAATGAATAGCACGTGAGAGATAAGAGGTCTGTTAATTACATTGTGCAAACGATGCCATTTTACATAATGTGGACTTGACATCAGGGCCACTAATCTTCAAAAGCCAAGCTGAAAGCTTAGAGGACACAATCTGAATAAAATGTGCTCGAACGTTAGCAGTTATGTTCAAACAAGCGTTTGCGCTGTTCAAGTAGGCAATTCGACCACACACACATACTAAAGGTCTGTTCAAACAAAAGTCCAGCTTCAGTGCTCGATCCGCTATATAGACACGGCTGTCGGCAGTGTCACGCTACGTTGCGGGTGAACGAAGATACCGGTGCAGACAAATTTTACGAAATCGAATGTATTAGCAAGTAGGCAAACTTCCCGAGGCGCACCTAACGCGAAACAATATGCTGTGTTGTCACCCGATGCATCAACCCGAGTTATCACGGTAGTGTTACCACACAAAACGAAAAAGAACCGAAAAGAACGACATGGACACCACGCCCTTGTTTTCCGTTCTCGGTCTTTTTGTGCAATAAGAAAAAAAAGAAAGTAAATGAACTACCGACATGCCCAAGCATATGCGTCTTACATACGGTTGATGCTTAGACTTAACAGGCGCCGTCCCCACACATGTATTAATTAGTAAACTAAAATTGATGAGCAGCACGAGCGGGCACAGTTCAAAACGGCTGCCAACAAAGGGCACCGCCAAAATCTGTTCAATTTCTTCGCTGAACCTCAGCGGCGCACGCTCACTCTGCTTTGTACTCCAAACAATCTAAACGAACAAACAAAAAACTTGCCCACAATCACACTTCGCCATCATCCCCGTGAAACAGTTCGGACAAATATTCTCGCTAAGTAAACATATGCTGATTTGTCATCAACTAGTTAAAAACAAAATTGTTTGAAGGCGTTATTCTCGTGCTCACGCAGTTAACAAAGCGCTGAACGGAACAACGTGAGAGGGCCACTCACTATTTCACTTCGAGTGCTCCACAATATGAATCCACAGGTCCAGTCTTCAGGATGGTGCACCTTCGCAATAATCAGCACTAACAGAACACACTGGTGGAGCACAGAGTGCAGGCACATTTCAAACTAAACACCGACTAATAAACTCTACTGATCGAGAAGCCACGCGCACCACACGCACACACACGGGAGGGTTTATAGCCAGCGCACGAGTGACATGCAAGACGATTTCGACCCCTTTTTCGCGCTGTGCGCCCGGCGCGCAGCAATACCGGGCGGCCACGGAGGAAGGCGGGCAGCCAAGGTGGTCTAGGCGACGAGACTTGATGGCGCCTTGTGGCGCTCTCAGACCGGCTAGATACGGTTTAACGCTCACTCCGACCCTCTGCTGATAACGCGGGCGCTGCTTTTTTTTTTTTGCGGCAGGGACTTGCTGCGTTATACTCGTTCTTTAACAGTGCATCTGAATCGCAGTGAACCTTGTGACGGTGCAGTGCGGCCAGCTCGAGCTACTAGTCAGAACGCGCATTTGTAATATTCAGGAGATATGTTTAGCGCACCTTCACCGACCTAATGTAGTGAATTTTGGTAAAAAGCTAAGCTGATGCTATTTGCTTAGCTCTATGGGTATTTAGGGACTGCACATTCAAGGTCACCCAGGCGATATTTTATCAGCACTTTCATTTCGGTAAATACATTGCAACATTGCATGCATCGGCCGTCGCACTATTCGATGAGAACATATTGCCACGTGCGTACTGCTAGGAAGCCGAAGACGACAGCGCATACGCGCATCTGCACGCTTTTATGCAGCAAACAATAACAAGAAAGAAGAGGAACGCTCTGGCACGCAGTAAATAAAAATACTGACCTGCTGCTACCTTCTCATCCTGTTAATTACTACTTCTGTCTTCACGTTGCGGCAGTAGATTTGCACTTAGCTTGCAGTCCTTGAAACAAGACCACGGCTGAGAATATTTCAGCAATGCTGTTTTCTCACTACCTACAAAGTCAAGGCTCTGACCGAAGCACGTCTGCTGGGGAACATACATAAATAAAAAGAAGGGGATCCACAAAAAAAAAACGGAGAGAGAGAGAGTACTAGAGAATGCGTTTCGGCTCCCCTGAGGAGAGCTTTGTTCGCAATTTAGTCCTCAAGGCTCCCGTCATTGTGAGCAAGGCTGCGTCAAGGTCACCGAAATGTCCTTATTCTGCATTTTTCTTTACGGTCGACGTCCTCTTCCTAATTTACATGACGCACTCTTAAGGACACGTGAAGATGAACATTCGCTACAGTAATTAAATAAAACGTGTCTGCTAAAAATACATGAAGTCAATGTTCGTTTTTAAGGGACCTGATTGCCTGCTGACGTGGTGGTTATGGCTAAACAACTGTGCTGTTTTTTTTGCAGGTGGTGGTTGTTTTATCTCCAGCTTTAAAAGCTTCGATCTTATGGGGGACGGCGGGAGGGGGAGTGTTTTATGCATGGCTACACCAATGTGCGCGACATTAGCTTGTTCAGGTAAATCAGTGTAGTTTGTGAGTGTTGACTGATCAAGAAAATGACACAGATGAAAGAAACAGGTAGAGGAGAATTGGCCCTTACCCTATTGAACAAGCATCGCTCCTATTGTATCTTCCATCTTATAGTAGTTTGCGTGCTTTATCGATGAAAACAGCGTTTCGGTCAGATTACTTTCTGCTTCGATTCATTACTAGACTCGCAAGCAGCTAGTAGTGGGAGCCTTGCTGGTATGAAGATGGTTAACGTATACTAACAGTATAAGCAAAACGGCCCGAAAATGTCGTGCATCTGTAGCCTTGTAGGCACGTGTGCTCAGATTTGGGTTCACGTTAAAGAACCCCAGGTGACCGAAATTTCCGCTGCCCTCCACTACAGCGTCTCTCATAATCGTCTGATGGTTTCGGGTCGTTAAAGCCCACATATCAATCAATTATTTGCAGCCTTGATCATTACATCCCAAATATAAGGGTGTAAATGGGGTGTTTTGAGGATGTTTTATTCACGAACACCTCAATTTTCAAAAATGAAACGTGAAAAGGGTGTTCATATGAGTGCTTTTATTGCGTACTCCCATTTTACACTTTTTAGGGTGTAAATTTCTTTAGAGTGATGCATCAATATATTTCACTGTTTTGTTGTTAATATGAGTCTTACCACCTATATATGTGCCGTTTTGAAATTGGTGGGCTGCCATATCTGCATACTGCTACCACTCATTTCGACAAGGCATGGTGCACACAAGCTAGAACAGAGGCGGTGTGCTTCGCTTAATAATTCCATTGTGATCATCCTCCTTCGGGTAGCGACACATACACCATGCATGTTGGGTTATAAACGCTTGTTGCGTGTTCTCGCCGGTACTTCGTAAAACGTCCTCGAAGTCCTCGAAGCTCTGTCTTTCGCGTGCAACCTCTGTTGCCAGCATTAGTGTACATTCCCGTCGGCGTTCTAGCCTTCCATTCGTACAAGTTTATGCGTTGATGGCGTTACTGAGTCCTCATGAAAATAAAGGCTCTGCAGACTAAACGCTTATATTTGTACTGCGTGTTGTATAGATGAATGCTCGCACGTGGCATCGTCGTCATTGAACAAGCTCCGCTGCTTTCCTCATTGAGGCCACAAATCTAAACAGTTGACCTTCATAACAAGTCATTAGTTAAACAATTGTCCTCATACTCTATGTCTTCGCAGTTAATTATAACTGTTTCAGCAACAGGAATGAAATCGTATGATTTGTCTACGCCATTTCACAAACCTTTACCTACCCACAGTCGTTCCTCGAAACGCTTCCATTTGCCCTCTTCAATACTAGGTGACTCAAATCGAGCTCGACAGATTCTCTTGCTCGTTATGACTCTTCGTCACTGCACAGATGTAAAAATAATCTTTTAGAAAATTGAAATTGCTCCAGCCACAGTTCAAATAGAGTCCGACGTTTCGAGACCGACTCGGTCCCTTCCTCAGGGGGTGACTGTCTTGGTCATGGAAGTGTCGTCGCGTCGTGTTCTCTCACCACGGCTCCGGCTTTCCCTTTCCACCACGTTTCGGATACCGTGAACGTACACCGAAGGCAATGATCCCAGCGAGCGGTTCACGTTGGCAGGCGTATGCTGAATGTGCCAAGACTCGAGCAAGAGCCTCTTTCCCGAATTCCGTTCTGTTTCAATAACAGAAGCGCCGTCTAAGTCAATTTTATGGTCGTGCTTCTCGCAGTGCTCCGCCAGAGCGTTACGTTGCACTTCCATCTTCCTGACGTCGTTCTTGTGTTGGCGCATTCTTTCCGGGAAACACTTGCTCTCGCCTATGTAGCAGGCTGGACACCCAGAACACGACACTTTGTAGACAACGCCCGGGTGTAGCTCCCTCGGAGGTTGGTCTTTCGGCCGCGGTAGCAAGCGAGCGAGCGTCGAAACAGGTTTATGGATTACCGTGACCCCGGCTTTTCCCAGGACTCTCGAGAGCTGTTCACTTATGCCCGGCACATATGGAATGGCGACGCGGTTGTTTGGCGCCTTCGTTTTTCTCGTGTGCGGTGGTGTGGCCAGGGCGGAAAGGGGGTCGGGCGGTGTGTCGCTTGCAGGTGTCTTTCCGCGGTGCGGTGGTTGTCGTCTCGACAAACGGCGTGACGCCCGGCGGATGAACGCTTCTGTGTAGCCATTCGCTCGTAGCTCGGCGACAATCCTCTTTTCTTCTTTCTTACTCTCACCCTCCGACGTGCCGATTACTCGTGCACGTGAAAGGAGTGCCGAAACCACTGAAGCTTTGTGGGCAGTTGGATGACAGGACGTAAAATGCAAATACCTGCCGGTGTGAGTTGGCTTTCTATACACCGAAAAGGTCATGCGCTCGCCCTGTTGTCTGACTAAAACATCGAGAAACGGAAGCGCCCCGTCTCGCTCTCGTTCCACAGTGAACTGTATCGCTTGGTCGATGGAGTTTAGATGTTCGAGGAAGCTGTCTACTGCTGCCTTCTTTATTATGCAAAAACAGTCATCCACGTACCTCACAAATACTTTCGGCCTGTCAATGAAGGAGCCCAGTGCCGTCTCTTCTATGTGTTCCATTGTGAGGTTCGCAGCCGTAACGGAGATCGCCGCTCCCATCGCGGTCCCGCTGGCTTGTCTGTAGAAGCTCCCGTTGACGCTGAAATACGTCCCCTTGAGGCAGTATTCCAGCAGGCGACACAGTTCGTCGACGCCCAGGCAGGTTCTTTCATCCAAGAGCTCGTCTTGGCTCAACGATGCTCGTGCGCTAGACACCGCTAGTGCTACGGGCACACTGGTGAACAGGGACACGACGTCGAACGAGACGAAGCACTCATCGCTGCTCACGGTCACACCTCTCATGCGCTCCAAGAAGTGGCTGGCGTCGCGTATGTGGGTCGGTGTTTGCCCCACGAGCGGCGCGAGAGTCCGGTGGAGATACTTGGACAGCGCCCGGAGTGGAGATGTTGTAAAATCCACGATAGGACGGAGCGGAACTGTGGGCTTGTGGGTCTTGGGAAGCCCGTAAAATCCTGGTGCAGAGCCGTTCCGGCAGATGAGCTGGAGGTATGTGTTTCTCGCCTTTGGGTGCGCTTTAAAGATATCCGCCAGGAGCTTGTTCATTTCCCTTTGGACACTTGGAGTGGGGTCCTTCGTCAGCTTTTCGTAGGCCGGACTGTCCAGCAGGTCTCGCACTTTGTCGTTGTATGCCTTCCTGTCGAGCAGGACCATTGCGTTCCCTTTGTCGGCCGGGAGGATGACAACCTTATCATCATTTCGGAGCGCATGGATCGCCTTACACTCCTCTCTCGACAGGTTGTGCTCACGGCGCTTTCCTATTCTTGATAGTACGCCGATAGCCTTGAGACGCACGTTCTCCCGAATGCTGCTGTCGAGTCGCCTTATGCCTTCCTCCGTAGCCGCGATGATCTTCGGCAGTGACGGGCGTGTCGTGGTCGTGTTGAAGTTGTGTCCCTTTGCCAGCACGCTGTGCTCTGTCGGGGAGAGTTGTTTGGAGGACAGATTGACGACGAAACTCTCATTGTCAGGACTGTAGTGGTGTTTTTCTCCTTGAAGCGTCGCAAGCTTACTATTGTGGGTCGCTTGTTGTTTCTGCGCAGTTGTTGCAGCCACATTTCGTGCGAACTCCTCCAGTGACGGAAAGATGTCGGGCAGTCGATGTTGAAGTTGCCGCCGTAGAAAGAACAGGTCTAATTCCTTCTTCTTGATGACGCTGTGGCACTCATGGATTCGGGCGTTTAGTAGCCGCTGTTCAGCTTGTGCGATGATCTTGTTGCCCTCCGCCGTGTGCACCAGGCGCTTGAGCTGAAGGCTTCGTGGTATCACGTTCCTCTCCCGACAGGTCTTCGTGAAGTCGAGATGGTTGCGGTAGGTCGTGACGCCGCGTGCCACGTTCACGTACCGCTTCGCGAGGAGCGCTGCTTCCTGACCGAAGTCACTGCGTAATGACTTAAACGTAAACAAAAATAATCTTCCAACGAAAGGCTTACATTTCGTGCTTGCTTAGGTGCACCCACGTAGCCCCTAAACAATGCATATGCACAAGCGGAACGTGGGTTGTCTATCTCATCGTGTCATCTATCCATCTTGCATTCGGAAGCGCGCATGTCGTCACAATTGCAATTCTCAATTACCCCGCTTCAGTCGCCACTAATCATAAGGCTTCTCATCTGTCTAAAATGTCACCCAAACAAAATCGATTCGTCGATGGCAGAGACGAACACCACCCCAATACAGAAATTTCTACGATTTTGTTGTAGAAGGATCGGGGCTCGGGACATCAACTGCCCTCATGTTTTGCGAAAACATCGTTGTCTCGGCCACAGTAAAGATTTGTTCACGTAAGCAGCGATATCTCTCTTTCGCCTTTCCACTGACGCTCGCAAGAAAGTGCGGCGTCATAACCGTCAACCAACTAACGCGAGATAAGCCGAAACCTGCGGTCATTATAGTTATGGCACGTGACCGCCCTTATTTCGTCGTCACTGTTACACCCACCGTCAAAGATCTTCTGAATTACAAGGCGACAGGGCACGCGAAATTTCGCCTTAGATTATCCGAGTCCTTCCTGGTCGAAGGTAGCAGTCGGCACACCCTGCTCGAATGCGCGGCTAATCGAACGGTTTGGCTGCACATCATATTGCAATCCGTCAATTATTTTTTTTTTCACTTTTGTCTTCTAACTGCCAGGAGCTTCATTTGCTAAAACAGTGTTACTGTCAGCCATTCACTTGTTTGGCACATGCCGTGCCTTGGTGCAGTAATCATTCCAAAATGGGTTGGTTGTTTCTTGACTCATTGCATTCCCGACGACAAAAGTACGTTAGTTCAGTCGCAATCCTAGCGAGAACCCTAAATTATGCTGGAATGAGTGGCGATGCATGCGTAAGTGAAGTGACACGCTGGTTCAGGTTTCGGGCGACCGACGAATCCGCTCTGTTTGTATACACTGAAGTACACAACCTAAGTGCATATACTTGTGGCCTCATTTCAAATGGTCAAAATATCACCTTGATACCGCTTCTGGTGCACACTGATGTATTCGTGAAAGAAGCTGGGCATGCCACTTTAGTCGCATAGTACGTGCAGGTTTCACCTCACGCAAAGTGACACATTCACTGGAAGTGACGACCTTAAAATGTGGTTCATCGGCCGCTGGACTTCTTAACATAACTACATCGCATAAATTATGTCCTAGTATTCTATGTCCTGTAGGAATACTAGGACATAAATTATGGCCTAGTATTCTCCCTCTAATTACTGGAAAAGAAAGCCTCATTCATCAACTCGGTACTGTCACCCAGTTCAGCCCAAGCACCTACAAACCATCTGTCTTTTCCAAAACACAAACCCGTTTATCGTATGAGATGGACCATCTTCCATTTTAAAGTTCCAAATGCTTACGGCAATTCAAAAAGACAGCCGGCATTCACTATTCCCTGCGCGACTGTTATAGAAGCTACAATACCAACACAGTAGGCTGCCTCGACAAACAATCTTCTTTACCGTCGATGGAGTGAAGCCATCAGGTTGCCCCCTTCGGTGAACGTTATCTCACTTTTCTGAGTATTATCTCGCCGGTGATAACTTGAGTTGCTTGACACGCCCACCTGACTTCCATTGCCGTAGATTGGACATAGCGCAAAACTACCGAAGTAAACGTAATACTGGGAGTCGTTCATCCTCACAGCTCGACTAACAAGAGTACTGTTCCTTCGTAACATAAGGCAATATTGGTAATTTTTTATCTTCAGCACAGCACGTCGTGTCACTGCCTCAAGCGTACCCACACACGCTATCAGTGATGACGGCTCAAAAAAAGCATCTGGTTTTCGTTAGGCGTGGTTCTTGCGATGCGCAAAGCGAAGGCGCCAAAACCCACATTTGCCAATCAGCGTTAACACTAAAGCTCGGGCAAATGGCACTCGTCCAAGTTACCACTCATCGTATCCGCGTTAGCAAATTCCCTAACGTAAAGAAGAAACAAGAGAAACATTGAATTAGTATAACTAGGCCGACTAACAATTACAAACGCCCCTTAATAACAAACATACAGGCCTTACCTCGCAGCGTTCGTAGCGGTCGAGTTCCAGATACGTCCGTCGCTGCTGTGCGCAGCACTGTGCGAGCGGAACTGACTAAGGCTGTTATCAACAGCGATCAATTCATCGGGCCAGCCTTGCATGATGCAAAGCGTAATCGGCGACGAGCGTGCTCGGCGACGAGGTGGCACCAAAGTGCACGCGCATGAGTGCATGGCCAGAAGAATACGACTGTGGCCGATGACGTAGTGTTACAAATCGCCATACGACGTGTTTCTGCTCCCTTGGAGACAAATCGTGCCGAATGCGGACCACGTTCACGGCGACACCTTGACGCAGGATCGTGGACCATCCCATTTGGGCATGAAGGCCGCAACGAGTGCGACCCCAATGTTCAAGAGGGAGCGTTCGAGCACATTCAACATTTATACTGGTGAAAAAAATCAAGAAAGAAAAAATATTGCAAAAAAATGACAGCATATTCACGGAGTGAATGCTGATAAGTGGGTTGAAGCATCCATCCGTCTGTCTCTCTGTCTGTCCGTCTGTGCGTGTGTCTCTGTCTGTCTGTACGTGTCCCTGTCTGTCCATGTGTGCCTCTCCGTCTGTACGTCTGTCTGTCTGTCCGTCTCTCTGCCTGTCCCTCTGTGCGTCCGTCTGTCCGTCTGGCTGGTTACGCCTGACGCAGGACAAGGTTAGACTAAGAGGAGCTTCGCCTGAGAAAGGCGACGTGGTCTCCGTCACCTGAATGTCCCAGGTTTAATTGGGACAGCAAGCGTCGTCATGTAGGATAACTATTTTAGACACTAATGAAATATGTGCAGGTCGCCGAGGTGGTATAGTGGCTAAGGCAGCCAGCCGGCTGCGGACCTGCATATCGTGGGATGGAATTGCAGCTGCGGCGGCCACATTTTCGATGGAGGTGAAAATGCTTCATGCTCGTGTTCCTATACTTTGATGCACGTCAAAGAACGTCAGGAGATCGAAATTTTCACAGCCTTTCATTGCGATGTCTCTCTTTATGATAGCTTTATTTTGGGTCGTCAAACCACAACAATTATTAATATATGTGCACAAACATTCAATTCTCACGTTCGTTACCATCGCAAAACGCTGGTGTTTATGGAAAAGTGTGCGTACGTGTGTGCGTGTATTTGTGTGCATATATTGAATGTATCCTGTGCGTGGGTTGTTCACACAAGATAAGCCCGTAAAGAAATTGTTGAGCTTGTTGTTTGCCGAACGTGAAATACAAACGCATGCCTGCGGTGAAAGCTCAGCAGGCAAGGTGCCCTGCTGCTAAGCACGAGGGCGTGGATTTACCTAGTGTCATTTGTTGAGAGGTGCGCACGCCCACATTCGAACTATTTTAGATGCGGAAGCATTTTATACTCGCGCCTTGTAGTGCGCCGTCCGTGCCGTCCGCACCGCTTCTCGAACATTCGACACCTGACGCGCGCGCATGCGCCGTCGCGCCGTCGCCCACCATCTGTGCCGCGCGCGCTTCTCCTTCGAGAACATTCGACAGCTGACAGCGCATGCGCCGTCGCGCCGTCGCCATCTGTGCCGCGCGCGCGCTTCTCCTTCGAGAACATTCAACAGCTGACAGTGCATGCGCCGTCGCGCTGTATATATACTCAAGGTCGGCGCTCGCTCGCTCAGTTGCCGCTCGTCGGTTGGTTTGTACGGCGCGTCGACGTCCAAGGTCGCGGTGAAATGAATTCCAACGAATCCACAAACACAATGATCGACGTCCCTTCGACCAGCGCCGCCCTTTCGCATACGTTTGTACGTGTTCACTCATTTAACACCCCCTCCTACAACCACGCTAACCAATTTAGCCATCGACCCAAGTAAGTCGCAATTTAACACCCCATTTCACAACCACGTTAACCAATTTAGCCATCGACCCAAGTAAGTCGCACTTTAACACCCCGTTAAACAATTATATGCTCCGCATCCTCCTCAGTGTTCCCCCGAGGGAAGCTGCGGGCAATTTTTTTTCCCCGCACTTTCTTTTAGGCATCGCTTCATCTGTGCTTCTTTAGTCAATGCACTTATCAGTATGTTAAGTGTATCACGTGTTGCTTGTTTTTTTATTTTGATAGCCGTATTCTTTTAATAGCGCTCTTGTGATATGTGATACGTGAAAACTTTTTTTTGTTATCGGTAGCGAGCTTCAGGTGCAGAGGCTTTTCTCAGGCGTTGATGATTGATTTGCGATGTTTAACGTCCCAAAACCACGATATGAATTTGAGAGTCACCGTAGTGGAAGGCTCCAGAAATTACGACCACTTGGGGTTCTTTACATGCACCAAAATCAGAGCAAATGGACCTACAACATTTCCGCCTCCATCGGAAATGCAGCCGCCGCAGCCGCGATTCGATCTCGCGACCTGCGGGTCAGCAGCCGAGTACTATAGCTACTGGACCACCATGGCGGGCCTTTTCTCGGGCCTATTTATTGCCTTTTTCCTTGGTTACTTTTTGTTGTATTCCAAGAAATAAGATATACTACTGCTACTACTACTACTACTACTACTACTACTACTACTACTACTACTACTACTACTGATAGTGATAAAGGCTGGGGCTCTCCGTCCCAAAAACACGATTAGTTTATCAAATAGAAGCTCTTATAATAACTGACTTCTAAAATCTTGAGCAAACTAGATAGCTTTATTTACCTGAACCAAGCAATTTGGAAAATTTGTGCTGCATTTTAACACAAGTTTATTATTACTTCATGAGTATTTATTCGAGTAGGCAATAAACTTGGATACGTTAAGTGCCTTGCATTA
The DNA here is from genome assembly GCA_013436015.1 of Rhipicephalus annulatus. Classification (NCBI taxonomy): domain Eukaryota; kingdom Metazoa; phylum Arthropoda; class Arachnida; order Ixodida; family Ixodidae; genus Rhipicephalus; species Rhipicephalus annulatus. The sequence goes on from WOVY01012912.1 coordinate 190,103, forward strand.
TCTAGGTCAAAACATTCTGCGACCAACCCATATCGTGACTTCCTATTGACCTCTCCGCTCTGAAGGCGAAACATATGTAATCAAAGTTATTAAATAATGAGCAGTTCTAGTAACGAAAAAAAACTGCTGATTCCTATTGACTGCGGAATTTAATGAAAAGGGCTAGTTCGCCTCACTTCTGACCAATCCCTGCGAGTTGCTATGCTTCAATGTAAACGTCTTCATCATCACCATCACCTTTTTTTCTTAGAGCTTCTCAGAAAGGTAATCACTTGTGACGGCATCATTAAAACCATAACGTTATCAATGGCGCGTGGAAGGAGTAAAATTATTGTTTCTCTTCTACGCACTTCCGGCCGACAAGTATATAGGCTTGAAAGTTTTTACCCCGGGCTTTCGGTTTTACCAATTTTCATCAAACGTGTTTTCAAAAGTAGAACTGGCACGTAATCGACTGTTAGAATTACAGTTAGAAGTTATACTTGACGCATGCATTTGATAGTGGACCATATGTTTAATTAGGATAAAGACCTAATAGGTATCAATATATAATGAAAATCGATCAATTGAGCCGGAACAAATGCGGTGCCTCACGGAGCATATTTCAACAGCAAGTTTTTTTCCTATGTTGCTCCTGATAATCGCTTCAGCAGTGCAAAGAAACATGGGCTTGCACAGGACGGCTTTCCGCTTTCCGATAGTAGAGTTCCCAGTACTTTAAATCGTTAACCACTTTTTCTAAACACAGTTCAAGGTGTGGTTCAGGAATCCAGTGCATACGAAAGTAAAGCGTTCCTCCAGTTGTTCTCGACAGGGGGGGGGGGGGTTGGATCCTTTGTGAATGCTTGTGCGCATTTTTGTATGCGTTCGCGTGTGTTGTCACGCATGCTTCTCCCTCCGTTTTAAGGGACGGGCCCGTCACGTAAACACTAAAGCGATATTGCCGAGTTCGCAGAGCTTCGTCATAAAACAGCACCAGTACACGAAGATGAAAAAGAAACAAACGAAAAGAATGCTGAATATCGATTGAAATTTTTAATCAACAGAGCAACGCATATCTATTTATGAGATCGGCTTATAATAAAACATATGCGTGGCTAAGGTACAGACTAGTGCCAATAAAATAAAAGTAGCTGCTTAACGAGTTGGTCTACACTTTTGAGAAAACAATGGTAGCGGGCAAGCTACAAAGTAAGCACCTTCTGTGCCCTTGTATAATTTCAGCGTAACCATATTTTTCTTGCTAGCGATGGTATGCTAAATGAAAGCAAACATAGTCGATAATGGCTGCCTTGCTCACTTGCTTGCTTGCTCCTACATGTCTTGGCTCGTATCCACCACAGTGGCAGGGCCAATAAACCAGCCAATGGCTGCCACTACAATGGACTGAAAACAGTCTTTTCACACTTTATAGTTGTCTTGCCCAGACAGGGACCTTAGTATGACACAACTCCAATACTGCCTTGAGAGACTATATAGGCAATTATCAACATCGTCTGTAAATGCTTGCTTTCTTCATGAAAGTTTCGATTACTTCTGACATGATGGGTACCTTATACATATGTACTTAAACAACTTGCCCCAATAGAGTCTACAAGGAGCTGTGGAAAGGCCACTATTCCAGTTATTGCGACGGTGGTGCCTAATACGCCCAGTCCATGCGATATTTTTTATGAACAAACAAAAATGACATCTGTTTACTACGAAACAATCCTTCTTCTCGCTTCCAAGTTTCCTGTACTCGTGAATGAGTGTCAGAGCAAGCCCATTGCCAGAATTCAATGAAGTGTTAGCATAGTTAGCAAACTTCTAAAAGGAACGTAAAAACAGTTCTAGGAGCATTGTTTGTTTATTAGTACCCTCAAAGGAGCACTCAATAGGTTTCGAAACGACAGTGGGCGGAAGTGAAGGGAGTAAAATCGGTTCTAGTTGTGTGCGAAAGAGTAGGAAATAAAGCTTAATTAAGCGCCAAACTTCTCCCGCTTTAATATTTCTTTTTGCTCTATATCGAGGGTGACATTGAGTAAAACAGTAGGCTCCCCAATGCGCTAGTCTTTTGAACACACAGCGAGTCGATCAGTTGAGAATGCGGAGAAAGACGCCCCGTTCCGCGAAACAGTACCTGGAGTAAAATCCACCATCACAAAGGTCTAAGTTCTGTACAGTAATGCCCGCGCACCGCCTTTATACGTACAGCATAAAGCCCCTTGAATGACGGACTTCCGGCGCATCCTGATCCATGATAACTTTACCGAGTTCATAAAGCCGACTCGATTTGAAGTCAGACTGTAAACTTACAGCGATAGTTTATGCATTGCAATGCAAAAAAAGCCGGAAGCGATTCATATCAACATTAAAGATAACAAACATTGAATGTTTTCACGTAAATAGACGGTCTTCTGCAGAATCCACTATGTTTGTTTCGCTCTTAGAAGTTTTTATTTGTTTACTTACTATAATGCTACTCTCTTTCGAGAGAGTGGCAGTTAGGCAATGCAATGATTATTCACAAAAAATAACAAAGAGAAACATAGTTGGAAGCAACCACTTACAAGCATAACAAGAGGACATGAATATCCTCCATACAATCGAAGAATGCAGAAGTTGAATAATACTCATACTGATCCTAGGCTTCGGCTATGCTTGAATAGAATACGCGTAGCTATAAACGTTCCCTCCTTGTCACAATAAATACAATTTGCGAATAACCCAATGAAAGGCAATACTAAAACAATTTGTTGTAGAGTCAGGTGTTCGATTTTTCATATCAAATGAAACAATTCGTACTAAATCTCTGAATAGGTTAACTTGAAAATTAAGATACAATAGCTCTTTCCTGAGGCACAGATAACTGGCATCTTCCTCTGCAAATAAAGCCTAACTGACACTAAACCATCGGGATTACGAAAATGACTGCGACTGTTTTAAGGTATTTATGATGTTGAGAGTGAGAATGTACACTTATTCGACCCGCAGATAAAAACTGAAACGCACACCTTTTTTCACGCAAAATTGTATCATCAGAACGAAGCCGTACGTAGCCTAATTACTTGCGCCCTCTGCGTTGTCAATTTTTGTTTATAGCCTAAACTTGAAAGTTGTCAATTCGCTGGAAAAAGACTAATCTGCTGCAGCTTTGCGGCAATTCTAATGGTATGCGGAAGTTGGGTAAATGCGTGCGACATTATCATCATAACTTCACATTATTAGGCGTTGCTGGTCGTTACAGTTTTCATTAGGGTGATGAGTACGCAGCCCAAACGGCTCCGAGTGATAAGCTGAATTTTTAAGTTCTCCCTTTCAGATGTTGCATTCCCAAGTTTTCACGCTGCATTTTATTTCCTATGGGTGGCTGTTTCCGTCATTGCGTTGAAGAATTCATGCTCGCCGAACAAATGCTCTCGCGTTTCATATCTGTAGCTGTATGCTGAAGTTACGGGCCGTGAACATTGTCATTGCAGTCGAATTTTTTTCCCGCATGAACGGCAACACCTGGCTACATGTAGGCCTCTCACGGTCGGTGCACTCATCATAACAGCAAGGTCACATCTAAACTTCCCAGCCATACACTGAAGTGCGGGACCATTTATATTACAAGTACATTGAAACTAGACAGCACGCCAGAATAATGCAGCAGTTAAAAAAACAAGTTTATATATGGTAATTGGTAGGAACTAGTTATTATCTATGATATCATAAAAAGTACGTGCGTCTGTGTGGCCGCCCGTGCGTCCATCCGCCCGTCCATGCGTGCGTCTCTTCGTGCGTACGCACGTTCATCTGTGCGTCCGTCCCTGCTTTCGGCCATGCATCTGCTCCTGCGTCCGTCCATGCGTCCATCCGTCCGTGCAGTCATCCATGAGTCCATCCATGCATCTGTCTGTGTGTCCGTTCGTTTACCTCTTCAACACTTCAAGTACCACCATCTCGCATCTTTTCATCATATATTCCTCATATAGAAGCACCGCCATCCAGCGGACATTACAAAGACTGAACGAGAGGTGGCACACGAACACTTTCGTACGGCTTGCGCTTCGTGTCTACTTCCCACATTTAACCACCTAGAGTTCATGGTATATACTAGTTCATTGTATTCATGGCACTGGGGCTCAACGCTCCCTAAACCTTTCTAAAACCTAGGAGGTTACGCGCAGCGAGTGTAACGTAGCAACCCTTTTTAGGGGCGAAGCTCCTTATAGCGGCACCCGTCTGTCTCGCGTAGTATGTAACCAGTCTTACGCTTTTGACCTGCAAACATTTTGACCTCCAAGGTGGTGCCGGTAAGAGATTCCTTCTGTGCGTTGTTGAACAACAAAAAATAGTGCTCAATGTACATGCCAATAGCTGATAATGGGGTATCAGAGACAGGAGCATTCGGCTTTTAGTTAACGTGCACGCTGCGATCCCCATTAGCAGCCAATGCATGTACATTTAGCACTATCTGAAGGGAAAGGGTTGCTACGTTATACCCGCTGGGTGTAACCACCTTAGTTTTAGAAAGGTTTTGCGAGCGTTGAGCCGCAGTGCCATAAATACAATGAACTAGTATATACCATCAATGAACTCGAGGTAGGTAAAGGTAGGAAGTAGGTACGAAGTGCAAGCCGTGAGAAAGTAAAAGCCGAATTCTCCTGTGTCTCATTTCCCATGCAGTCATTGGCATGTACATTGAGCTCTATCCGCCAGAAAAAGGTTGCTACGTTATACTCGCTGGGCGTAACCTTCTTGGTTTTAGAAAAGTTTAGTGAGCATTGGGCCGCAGTGCCATGAATACAGTGAACTAGTATATACCATGAACTCGAGGTGGTTAAAGGTGGGAAGTAGACCCGAAGCGCAAGCTGTTAGAATGTGTGCGTGTGCCACCTCTCGTTTAGTCCTTGGAATGTCCGCTGGATGACGGTGTTTCTATATGGGGAATATATGATGAAAAGATGCGAGATGGTGGTACTTGAAGTGTTGAATAGATGGACGAACGGACACACAGAGAGATGCATGAATGGACGCATGAACAGACGCAGGGGCGGTTGCATGGACGAACGCAGGAACGGACGCACGCACGAACGGGTGGATGGACGCATGGACGGTCGCACAGACGGAAGGAAGCAAGAACGAATGGACGGATATATGCTTCGCCCCACTTTTCATAATTCACTCCGTGGATATGCTGCCAATTTTGTCGTATTTTGTGCGTTGTTGATCAATAAAAAATTTGAAGCGTGAACGTTAACTAAAAGGCGAATGCTTCTGTCCATCATTCCCCATTAGTAGCCATTAGCATGTATATTGAGCACTATCTTTTATTGTTCAACAACGCACAGAAAAATCTCTCACCAGCGCCACCTTGGAGGTCAAAATGTTATACTCGTTACACACTCCTACGGCTACGAGGGATGAATGGGTGCCGCAATAAGGAGCTTCGCCCCTATAAAGTTACACATTAAATTTCTCTACGGGCAACCATGGTGTGATGCGAAAGCATGGCGGAGGATGCACATTGAGTTTCCGTTTCTCTTATGTTACTTATATTAAGGTGGTTGTCGAGGCATTTCAATTACCGCTTGTCGACGCTGACGTTTACTTTTGGCTTCACTGCTACCTCGTGGTGGCGCTGCCGCAACAACTAGCGGAGACGTTGACGTTGTTCATGGCGTTTTGCACTGTCGCAGAAATAGAGAGAGCGACTGAAGCCCAGCGATCGCGCGCTTTTGCAGCCTCGCCGCTTCGAGATTCTCTTGCCGATGTTGCCGTTTACGTTCACGTTTGCAAGCTTCCATAGCAATGTTGTGAAGGAGAGTAACAGGAGCAAGATAGTACCGGCTCATATACGAGTGCACAGCTGTGGCATATAGAGAGAAATTGGAAATGAAAAAGGAAGTGCGGGCAGCACTCAAACAACCTTCTCTCCCCTCTCGTAGCGCGAGGGGAGGGGGAGACTTGGAGCATGCACAGTACGGGTGCGGCCGCCGCAAAACGGACACTACCCCAAGCATAAGATGATTTTGCATCTAAAAAATGGACGTACTTTGAACCCATTTTATCAACTAAATATTTTTCTTCTGGCAATGCCACTTTCTGCGTGTATGCTGCGAGTTCACAAATATTTATACAGCAGCGCACTCCTACGTACTAATATGGTATAATGAATCATCAGTTATGTGCGCCTATGAAACATGATCTCCTAAATTCTAAAGTGCTTGCGTCATAGCTGCATGGTAGAAAAAGGAAAGATAAAAAATTCTATTTGATCACGCATGCAAACCAGGGATACAAACCAACTATCGTGTAATTTCATGGTTGTAAGCCGTGGTGGTTTTTTATCTTCATTCAACTAAAGCTATTCCTCAGTGTGAGTTGCACTAGTGGAGACGTAATACAATTTACTTAGTGAAAAAACAAACACACCGTCAAAACTTGCGAATTCTCGCGGACAAAACAAACAGTAAATGTAAGCGCCGTTAGCTCCAGTTAGCGTTCGTTATGCGCGTCCTGAAGATAGTCCACCACCAAAACGGCGAATCCTCCCGATGGTAATTGAAAAGTGGTGTTAAGCACTTTTAAGTAAAGTTGTAATTTTGATTCGGTTATTCAAAGGACAATGCCACCGACGATTTGAGCAAAAGTTTTGTTGTTACCCAACATGCAATCATTTACAAAACACATAGTTTGCACACCCTCTGTATACTATAAATTAGACGGACGCTTATTTCCCGATTGCCCGCCACCTTGGTCTAGTGGCTAAAATACTCGGCTGCTGACCCGCGCGTCGCGGGATCAAATCTCGGCTGTGGCAGCTGCATTTCCGATGAAGGCGGAAATGTTGTAGGCCCATGTACTCAGATTAGGGTGCACGTTTAGGAACTCCAGATGGTCAAAATTGCCGGAGCTCTCCATTACGGCGTCTCTCATAATCAAATAGTGGTTTTGGGACGTTCGACCATCGATCATCTTATTTCCCGATCTCCATTCACGGTATGTTTAGTTTTGGTAGCCTTCTGCTGTTCACCATGGCAGCACGCTGACATATGCTTTGTGTTCGGATCATACTTATTTTAAAGACACAGGCGGGTGTACTCTTTCGCAATATAACCTAACATGACAACAAAAATTTCCGCTGCACCAACTAAAACAAACAGCTACCCTGAAGATACGAGCTCTGTGGGAATTGGTGTCTGCAATGCGCGGGACAATGTAGGTGTGAATAAGGAATTTAACGAAACGTGCCACGCCCCATCGTTTACCACCCAGACGCAATATGCCTAAACACTGAGTAACGCGACCCAGCAATCAACTTGATTGCACGACAATTGTCACGGGGTTTCGTCTAAGCCGAAAGCATTGGTGCAATTTATCAAAGACAATGAGAGGTTTGAGACCCGTTACGACTGATCTGAAGTTACGTGCAGTACGGTACAGAAATTACGTTTGTTAAACGCTGATAATGCATTTGTCTTGAACGTCGTCTCGCGAAGGACGTTCTTCCAGTCTATAACAAAACTTGTGCATTACGTATGCCAAAATTTATTATAGGTGTCTTGGTTATTTGGCGTGCATGGTGATACAATCATTAGCAGTGTGTAAATCATGTTTACTTTGGGTACATCATGCACGGCTAATGCAGTGTGGCAGAGTGTAGTTATTTCCGCGTGCAATGATGCTACAACTTAGATGCGTAACCAAATAAACTAAGCTATAAGCAAGTTCTTTCACATCACTCAGCCCAGTGATCACAAGTATTACGTACGCTGGTGCTTATTTTGAATCGCCAAAATACTGTGCGGATCCCTCCTAAGCAGGCGAGAAATTTTTTCTCTTACGCTATAGGTAAAAAAAAGAAATATATATTATTGAATATTTAAAATGATAAATACACAGTAAAAGCTTTCTAGCGCCATATGTGAATGTTGCAGATGTTTTTTTTTTGCAAATAGTTGGATCGTTCGACGCAGCACTGGGTGGGTGCCTACAGAAAATTCTTATCCCAAGTTAACTCAAGTGCACTTCCAAGCGATTTGCCCAATACCACTTAATCTTGAATTCATATTTATTTTTATTTGAAATTCCAGTGAATAACTTTCGTTTTAAATTATTTTTTGTTTGAAATGCGTGTTTTTTATGTGTGTTAAAATCAGTAAAGGAAATAAAATGCCCTACATACCCATACAATCTCAGTAAAAAAAACAACTAAACATAGCTCGAAAGTGATATAGTTCACAATAATAAAACAGGGGGAGCTGATCTTCTGAATTGAAGTTGGGCCATGCGTTGGCGTGAACATGCGGCTTGATGACGTCATTTTCAGATGTTGTTGCACACTGCTAAGACTTTATGCAGTCACAGTGGAACTTTGACTGGCACGAACAGAAACTTTCCACATTTTGCGTTGTTATGCACTGGCTAGAGAAACATCACCTACGACACTTCAGTGCAGCCAAAACGCTGTTACTGGTCGGGCCATAATCCTCACCTGGCACGGCGCTCCTCTTCCAAATCAACGCTGATTGCATTCAAGAGCGGCGCGCCAAGCAGCAGTTAGGATCACGACCACTAATCTTCGGGTAGCTTTGCAACACGTGTGTTTAAGTGTGTCTCATCGCGTAATGGTAAAAATTACATTCATCATAGTACTAGACATGGTGTAGAAGAAGAAATGCTGGAAAATATTGCATATCTTAAACCAACATTCATGATTAACATGTAAGGGTTGTTTCGAGAAACATTGAACATGTGTGGGATTACTTTTCTGGTAATAACGTGATTCAGAATGTCAGAATAACCGTTATCAGTGTGACGATGGAATTGATTGAGTAGAGCACCCTCTTCTATGTATTGCAAGTTTTTGTTGACACAAGAGGTGAGGACACAAAATGAGACAATAAATACTTTGCCGTAACCTTGGTTACATAACGCTAACATAAAAACATGCAAATTTATTTAGGTATCTCGCGAAGCTATTTTGCTAAGCGAAATAGCTTAGCGCTCAGTCACTTGCCCAGGTGGCTTAAACACAATTGAAGCGAATTGCCGGAAGCACCAACGGACTCTAATTTTCTTGCTCGTACAAAAATCAAAGAGGTGGAAATGAATTTGCAAGGGCGAGATTAGTGTGCGCGATTGTTAAAAATAGCAATTTGTGGCTGTTCAAATCTTTTTGTGAGCGCACTCTAGTGGTTGTAGAGCAGTAAAAGTTTGCATAAAGTTAGGAAACACACTCACTATTTTCAGGCGTACTTTACGGCGTTCACGGCATTTTTGCGTGCTAGCCGCAGCAGTTAGCAAAGCATGCGAATTTTATCGTTACTAAGCAGCTATAAACGCGAAGTTAGCAATGGAACTAAGACTAACATGAAATCGCCGTCACGTATGCGTCGTAGATTTAGACGTGTAGTGTTTATTGCTTAGTTATGGCAATAAATATCCTCAAGGACAACCACATTTGAAATTGCACTGGCTTTTGCCTGCATGTTGCCTTCATTAAAAGCAGATTTATGATCTTGCATGGCTCTATGGTAGAAGAGCTTATTGCCACGCTAAATGCTTGGGTTCGAGTACGGCTCAAGTTTTATTTTTACAGCGAGTGCCGTCATGAGATCACCGGGACGCGAGCGCCGTAGTTGTCCGTCGCCGCAGACGGTGTCCTTAACTACCTTCGCGTGAAATAGGAAGAGAGAAACAACTTTTATTGAAACGGCAAGTGTTAGAGGAGTTGACTCCCCTCCCTTAGATGGCAGCTAGGAGTCCTTGGGCCCTAGCGGCATCTTCGGCTTGCCTGATGACCTGTAGTTGGTCCTCGATGCTTGAGCTTAGCAGCGCGGTCTCCCACTGCTCCGTATTCATGTATGTGTTTGGCCCCTTCACGATGTTGGGGCAAGCCCAGATAATGTGTTTGAGGTCCGCCCGCTGATTGCAGTGTTTACATCTGTCTGAGTAGAGGTCCGGGTAACAATGATTATAAGCGATTGGGTTTGGGAACGTGTTTGTTTGTAATAGGCGCCACGCTGTCGCCTGCTGCTTATTTAATGAGGAGTGTGGTGGCGGGTAATGCTGCCTCCCTAATCTGTAGTGCTTGGTAATTTCGTTGTAACTGAACATGCGGTCTCTCTCCGCACGCGGGCTCCGCGTCATTCCTGCCCCTGCTCGGCTCGCTAACTCTCGAGCTAGGGTGTGTGCGGTTTCATTGCCCGGGAGGGAGGAGTGGGCGGGCGTCCATATAACATAAACGTCGCGCTCTCCGCGAAAGTTATTTAAGATTCTTAACGCCTCTTTCGAGACCCTTCCGTTAGCGAAGTTATGAATCGCGGTTTTAGAATCACTGATTACGACGCTGGCCCTTGTGGACGCAAGCGTCAGCGCTATGGCCGTTTCTTCAGCGATTTCCGAATTTCCTGTTTTAATGGTGCCGCTAGCAAGCAGGTGGCCCGCTTGATTGGAAGCGACTATTGCCATGTGTCGACCGTCTGTATATTCGGCTGCATCTACATATACCACGTCCGCGTCATGTTGAAACTTCTTGTGCAGTGCTCTCGCTCTTGCATTCCTCCGCTCCCGGTGATGTTCGGGGTGCATGTTTCTGGGTAACGGAGGTATTATGATGCGCTCTCTGGTTTCTTTTGGGATATCGTATTTATTGCCGCTTTGGCCAGCGTACGTTATTGCAAGTTTGTGCAGGATGTGTCTTCCCGTGTTGCTTTGCGCGAGTCGTTCATATTGCGCTATCATATGAGCCTCAATAAGTTCGTCTAGCGTGTTATGCATTCCTAACGCTTCGAACTTTTCGTTAGACGTGGTGATCGGTAATCCGAGGGCTTGCTTATATGCTTTTTTAATTATGCATTCTATCTTTTGTTTTTCCGCCACTTGCAACTTGAGGTATGGGGTCACATACACTATGCGGCTGACGACGAAGGCTTGGATGAGCTGCACTAAGTTGTGTTCTTTCACGCCGTAGTTTTGTTGGCGATTCTTCGAATCATTCGAATGGTTTGTTGGGTGTTGTTATCCAGGAACTTTATTGCTTCCCCGTTATGTCCGTTCTCGGATATTCGGAGTCCCAGAACTCTTATGTGTTGTACCTGAGGTATTGGGTAACCTCCTGCTAAGATTGTGATGTTGTGTCGTTCGTGAATGCGCTTGCGACCTCTGCTTGTAGGTCTGTAGAGTAATAACTCCGATTTTTGAGGAGAGCATTTTAGGCCATTGTTCTCCACGTATCGCTCTACCGTATTTACTGCTTGTTGTAAAATCTCTTCTATGTGACCGTCGCTCCCGCCCGTCACCCATAGGGTGATGTCATCCGCATAGATACTGTGCTGAAGCCCTTCGACGCGTTCCAGCTCTGAGGGTAAACCAAGCATCGCCACGTTGAATAGGAAAGGGGAAAGCACCGAACCTTGTGGTGTTCCCTTGTTGCCTAGAACGAATTCTTCGGATTCCGCTTCCCCGGCCATGATTGTAGCTTTACGGTTGGTGAGAAAATCTTTTATGTAATCGTACACTCTCCGACCTACGTGTAGGTTTTGCAAGTTGCGCAATATGGCCTCGTGGGTGACGTTATCAAATGCCTTCTGCAGGTCAAGGCCCAGAATGGCTTTTGTATCCAGGGTGTGCGTTTCGGCGTCTATGATTTGATTCTTTAGCTGCAACATGACGTCTTGCGTCGAGAGTCTTGGTCGAAAGCCGATCATGGTGTGTGGGTATAGCTCGTTGTCGTCCATGTATCTGACGAGACGCGTTAAAATTACTTTTTCCATGAGCTTTCCAATGCAGGACGTCAATGAAATGGGCCTGAGATTTCCGATGAGCGGCTTTTTGCCCGGCTTGGGTATTAATATGATTTTGGCGGTTTTCCATTGCTGGGGTATGGCGCCCTTCTCCCAGCATTCGTTTATGTACTTTGTGAGAGCAGTGACGGATTCGTCATCTAAGTTGCGAAGTGTTTTATTTGTTATACCGTCGGGACCCGGGGCGGACTTGGGATTGAGTCGTCCGAGTTCGTATCGAATCTCTGCCTCTGTTATGGAGGCGTCGAGGTTGACGTTATCCTTCCCTTCGTACTCTGGGAGTCGTGCCTTTGTGGCATCTCCTACGTATGTCTGGCGTAGCTCGCGTAAGAGCTCTGCTTCTGTACCTGCGTAGCTGTGTAGTATCCGTTGCAGGTTTTGTCTTTGTGTTGTTTTCGTGCCTTCTGGATCAAGGAGGCCTCGGAGAATGTTCCAAGTTTTGGACATTCCGAACTGCCTGTTCATTAAAGTGCACATGCCTGCCCACTGCTGCTGGGACAGCCTATTTGCGTAGTCTTCTATGTCTCTGTCGAGCGCAACGATTCTCTTTCTTAGACGCCGGTTGTGCTTTTGACCTTTCCAGCGCTCTTGCAGGCTGCGTTTTGCCTCCCACATGTGTAAGAGCTTGCTGTCCATTTCTTCCATTCCTGCCTCTTCGGGAACATGTTTGGTGGCTTTCTGCACGCTACGCTGGAGTGTGTCTGTCCACTTCTGTATATCTTCGATGGTCTCTGTAGCATCGGGTTGGACGCTAGGAGTCGCAGAGTGCGGACGCACGTTGTGTAGGCTCCGCAGTTTTCAAATGATTTTGTTAAAAAAAAGTGAAATAGGAAAAATAAAACTAATTGCCGGATTACATGGACCCAAAGGAATTACAACCCGAGTTTTATGCGTGCCAGCTAAGTATTCTACCAGACAGACACGCCGATGCTTAAAATTTTGTCGTAAACTGGCCTTAGGAAGGCTTGACGTCGGGAAAGGAATAGTGTTATTGTGAGTAATAAAGCGTTTCAGAGCAGAACATAATATTTTGGCGTCAAACAATGCGAATTGCATGACGAGTGTCATTGAATGCTCCAACCGATTACAATAGCTTCAGGCATAATTTTTCATCTCCGTCAGCCGCAGCATAATAAAATTGCACAAAACTCCTTGCAAGTATGTAGCGGGTACCACGCTTCTTCGAAAAATGACACAGGACGGCATATTGAGTGGTGTCCTACCATTATGACATTACGACAATTGGTGGCGTAGTGGGTTCCCTGCAGATCTTGTAGCAATCACCCAAAGAGTGTTTAAAAAATGCTAAAGGCCACTCGCGGTTCAAGCTTTTGCTGTGAGTGTGCAATGCGTTCTGCGGAGGCCTGGTGTTTTTTTTAATAAAAGTGTTTTATGCCGGGGTTCACAAAGGCCCTACTGACGTATTTCCGTCACGTATATTTGTCATGGTATGAACAGTATAGACACTAGTGCTTAAGAAATCAGTTCTGTTCCAAGACAAGTCTGCTTGTGCAAAGGTCGGCTCTACACAACGTGCTTACGTGTTTTTCATCGTAAACTTCCATCTTCCCTTTCTACCTTATTTTTTTTAGACTAGGCTAAAGCCTTCGACACTGTTTTGCGTTCTCTTACTTTTGAAAGGAAGAAAGCTCAATATAGATCCATATTTTTTAAACTGCATTCACTTCTTTGTCACCAACAGTCTACAAAACGTTCCCACAGTAATAATATTAACTTTCAGATCATTACTGTTACAACAGACTTTATTATTGAGTTTTGTATTGGTCACATTATTTTTATTTTTATAATGACTTACTTCTCGGAATTGAATCTACAACTAGGTTTTTCGCTGATGATTACGTGTAGTATCGTGCCCTACATAACTCACATGAAGTTTCAACTTTTCAAATGCTGACATTGACGCTGTTTCCAAGTGATGCGACAAGTGACTCGTGAAAATAAACATTACTAATTGTTGATTTATGATTTGAATGGATCAAAATAAAGATAATGAAGACTTTCCCTATATCCTTTGCAATTCCACGTTTAACCTTCCTACTGGTGACCATTATTTTTGTGGGTAGATAACTTACAACCTTTTTTAGAATATGCACGTCGGAATTCTAAATATTTGACACAAATTGCATGCTTGGACCTAAAACCATTATTTTTCGCCATCGTTTCTAGATTTAAAACTCAAATTGTATTAATGCTCGTTGGATCTAAATTGAAATAGGCTTCTTCTCTTTCGGATCCATCTAGCTCCGATCTAACTACAGCCCTTGAATTCTTTCAGAAGCACGCAGCTGGTTCTGTGCTCTCTAATTGCTTCCGCTACACGAGAGTTTCTTCTATGAAAAATATTTAAGCTAACCGTCACTTAAGTGGCGCCACAAGTACTTTCTGCGAAACCTATGTTTTACAAAAGTTTTGACTTAAATCCAACACTTAAATACACTTATTTCCTTTCCCCCAGGTTACTTATCTCCACGGATCGATCGTGATATTAAAGTTCTATTTCCTTTATGCTACCCTAACACTTGTTACCTTCGTTATTTTTTTAGTTTTTTTTTCACAAACAAGTAGAGACTATAGTCGCCGTCCTCCATCCGTTTTAGCAGTCGAAGAACTTGCCATCTTCAAAATTGTTAGATGATATATTGTTGTGCCATTCATCTTTGCATTGCCACTGCCTTCACGCCTTAAGAGGACGACAATAAATAAATAAATAAATAAAATTTTTTGCGTCTTGAAATGAACTGGACGGTTATACCCGTTGTTAGTTTTTTTATTCTAATGAAGTAACGTGTTCTGAGAGCTGAAAGGCTCATGCTTTTTAAGTATATGTCAGAAAAAGATAAATAATATCAATTAACAAAGACAAGACTTATATTAGCTACCATGCGTTATGTGATTGTTCTTTCTGTAGCGCAAACCAAATCATATGCTAAGTGACTCCGACGTATTAAAGACGATAGTCTTTCTTGGAGACATCCGACTAAAATATTTTGTTCTGTCTGTACACTTGTCTGTTTGTCCAATTTTAACGGTGTCGGATAATTGAAACGGCCGACCCCATCCGCAGCACCCACCAATGATGCTCAAGCTTCACTGTTCATAATTGTGCAATTGCCAAATAACAAGAAATCATTGCGCCTGTTTGCGGCGTCATAACAACACGTACATATACTGCATGTGCGTCTTTTACTAGAAAATACATACATTAGTAATTTTAAGGACCATAGCGCTGATCACGCTGCGCTGACCATGTCACGCTTGCACAAAAAGGCGAGTGTTTCCAACGATTTGCTAAAACGAGACGGTGGTGGCACCTACCCGTCGCCTTGCGTTGTACACCCTATCACCTCCGAGACGGGAGCATACACTCGTCTCAGAGCCACGCGCTTTGTTTTCTAAGAAAACTGCCAGATGGCGCTCATGTGTCACGTGTGACGTGCCTTGATGCGCTCATTTGCCTCCGCTGCACACTCGGGGCACTCTAACGCAGCGCCTCCAGAATACCAATCACCGATTTTCTTGCACAGAACATCAAATAAATGTTTTTTTCACTCCAACCACATGCAAGACTATCGTCTTTCGACAACACTTGCAGAATAACATGTACATACGGGGCCAATTTTTTTGTTGTGGAAGATTGTGAAAACAAGATAAAATTCACAGAATGTGACACGTGATAAATGCTACGGCCATTATGACACTCCGGCTTGCTCACGAATAATGTACACCCTTATCAATCTTTGAATAACGATCGCCAAACACTCTTGTGATCTGAGCAGTCTAGCTTTTAGAGTAACGTCCACCACCTTTCACAGTCTTATTTAGCCGTGCCATACTCTCCGCCCTGCATTATACAGCGGCAAAACTGAAAGATGGCGTGTTGGTCATGAGAGGGGTGGCTTTCTGGGTTCCGTTCCTAATGGCAGCGGGGTCAGCAATCCCACAGTGAGACCATATATGCAAAAAAAATAAAGGAACAGATTACTCTGCATCCTCTCATATAAGGTATTAGTCTGCGATGCTCCCTCGCATTTGCGTGCTGTTCCAGGCTGTTGGAAGCCTTTCAAGCTGCACGGGAAAAGCTAAACCTAGAGTTTTTATAAGCTGCATCTTATCTTTTGCATCTTTATTCATTTTGCTGCTTTTCACTTTCATATACTCATATGTCATTTCCTTTGACCTTTAGAACACCATTGAATTTGTGGGGATATTGTATAATGGTTTCATTTACGGACCCGCTCTGACTGAACCTTTTTTTTAAGGATTGAGTGTGAAACATCCTTGTCAACACACATTATTTCTCGTTTTGCATTAAATACGTAGTCAGCTTATTTGCACCGAACCTCGTTTATTCATTTGGGAGATGCAACCACGCACCTTTATTTTACGTTGCTTTTGTCCTTCGGCTGTTCAGCAGTGCATTTTTATGGATCTCATGAAACTAAGTTAGACATAATTATTTTGTACTATTGCGAATGTGACTTGTGTCATTTGTGAACACAAATGTGCAGCGATATAATTTAGAACTAAATAAAAGAAGGCACTTATCGACCACTAGGCATCTTGAACAAAGTACGGAAGGGCGTCAGGAAGATAGTAGTGATGTGTGGTGTACACTCTTAGAAAAAATGGTAGTAGTACTTGGAAATTTCAGGGTAGTAATGGTTTGTCACACATGTTAAAACCCTGGTAGTAAGCGCAGTTAGTAATGGCGAGGGCGGTAACAGTTACCACCTTTGCTGTAACTATCAGTATTTAGTAGCTGTTACTACCCTATCCATTACCACCCATGGATAGTTAAAGGTTTTCAAGAAAAGTAGGACCCGATACTACACTGTTAATTTATTTTGGCATAGCTTTTCTGCAATTCTAATGTTGGTCAATCAATGTCTCATTACTACACAACTTCGAGTGATCTTGCGTGGTGTGCAATGAATGCGAAGAATACATAGACCTAGGAAGTTCGCTATCTTTTTACGCTACAGTATGAGGTACACGTGGGGTACATATAGCCCCTACTTTGCAGATGCATGTCTGGCACAGGAAAGCACTTGTATTTCTGGATTAATCAGAGCGAATGTGAATCGGGAGCACTATATCATACAACCTGAATGCGTATGTTTGGAGACGTCACACAAGGCTTTTAATTATCTTTACTTGCAAAAGAAAAATATATGTCATATCTACATAATATGAAAGGGCCACAAAAAGGCATTATTTACAGTGGCCGAAACAAGATACCGTACCTATTAACATAGTCTCAGTGCATTTGAATGCTTCATACAGCTAGTATATCAGCGGTTAAAAGGTAATAATTGTTTTTAGGGTTTGACGTGCCAAACAAAGATAATATTTGGAGACACGCCGCAGTGTATTAATAGTGACCGTCTTCCGGAATAATTGTGACCGTCTTGTTATTTTTATCCGCCGTTATTGTTAATTTGTTGCTATTTACTAAGTTTGTTGTAATTGTCTATTACAACGCTTGTAACACTTGTTTATGGTTTAATAACTTGCACTTCTTTGTTTCGACAATATCAGAATGATGTATTCATATCTCGGCTGCGTAATATCAAAACAATTTTTGTATTATCCTTGGATATCTCCTGCGGCATTTTTTCGTTTATTGATTATACGTCGAGACGATTCCTCTCATAAACTACCAGAATCAAAATCACAGACTGTTTTGTATTAAATTGTCAGCAGCTCGGTAGCAAAAATGTAGTAACGGAGCAAGAAAGGTGGTAAAGGATGTAGTTACTACTTCTTTCACTGCAGTTACTAACGGTTTACTAACATAGGTAGTAAACAAATCGCAAGAAATTAGTAACAGCTGCAGCTAGTAACTGTTTATTACCATAGGTAGAAAACAGGTTTAAAAAGGGTAGTAATGGTTCGAGAAAGGTAGTAACCGCTGTAGTTACCACCTGTTCGTTTTCAGTTGCTACCTTTGTACATTTTTTAAAAGTGTAGGAAATTGAATTTTTCGGCAGCATACCAGGTTCAGCAGCTGTGGCTCTCACAGCATATTTTTGAACTTTTAAATTTCAAAGCGTCTCTCAAAACACCATATTCGGAGTGACGATAATTACTTTCAATGATACGATTACAGCATCCTCCGCGCATACAAATAAAGCCCCACCACGGTGGTATCGTGGCTAAGGTACTTGGCTGCTGACCCGCAGGCCGCGGGATCAAATTCCGGCTGCGGCGGCTGCATTTCTGATGGAGCCAGAAACGTTGTAGGCCCGTGTGCTCAGATTTGGGTGCACGTAAAGAACCCAAGGTGGTCGAAACTTCCGGAGCCGTTCACTACGGCGTTTCTCATGATCATATAATGGTTTCGGGATGTTAAACTCCCAAATCAATCAATCATACAACTAAAAACTTCTTCCGAACATTTTTTCTGCAAGATATTTTATCACCAAACGTGTGGACCATTATAGAGTGAATCATTTCTGCCACCAAAATATAGGTATTTGACAAATAATATTGATAGGTCTATCGAAATCACCTAAAATCAGGCTGAGTCTTCCAGCAAAGAGGCATACTTTATAATTTTTAACAAGCTAGGCCTATATATATTTAAATAATTGTACACGAACTGTTCTCTTTGGCAATGTAATTCACACATTCACCGGTTGTGTGGTTCCTCGCTTCAATGGCAGTAACAAATGGTTGAACTAAACAGCATTCGAAAAGCAACAGGTTACACAATATACTATTTCCGTCCACGTTGACTTTGTAAAATATGCAAACGATTTTCTAAAGTAGTCCCCAGACTGGCGCAAGTTAAAAAAAGGCAAATGTATTAATTTGACCTTGTCAACAATACATCAATAGCGAAGCTGTATGCACCCACTAGCTCTGAAATATACGAAACACGCTGCGACGCCACAAGAAGACGAGCTTTAGAGCACAACACAAGTCTATAGTATATTCAAGGCGACAAGCATGCCGCACTTACCAAGCAAAATCTAAATTTATAGGCAGCAAGTCAACACTATGTTCTAGCACTTCACGCTGTTGCGGCGAGTCAGCTTGTAATTTTTTTGCGCGGAACATACTGCGTGAAGTTTGTGTCAGAGTACAAATGGTAAACTTCAAAGGAAGCACGCGTTACTGAGTCCTTATAAAAGGCCGAAGAAAAAAAGTAGTAATGCATTCTGCGGGGCTCCGCTTCGACAGGGATTACGCTGACCTCTCTGAAGCATCGCACGTGATATGCTACCTCGCAGAATTCCTTTTTATAGGCTACCTTTCTCTAGGAGAAACGTAAGGAAGAATAGCAAAAACGAAAGAATGATTTTATGGGAGCTGGCAGGCGGGTCTTGACTCTGGTGAGGAAAAAATAATTCTGCAAAGCTTCGTGTCGACAACGACCGAAAATCACGTGCGTGGAGGTGGAGGCATTACATACTAGTGCCTCTCTAGAATTCCTTCTGTGGAAAATAGCCTCGTAGTGAAGGTGGCCTTAAAGTATGCGACAAAGAGCAGAATTGTGGCGTTTAAAGTAAACAAATGCTCACACGTGATGCCTCTAGTAATCAGTTATTTGTAATTTTGTCTGTTAGGTTGACGGTGAGCACGATGAAGAATACAGTTTATATTTTCACCATTGTAGTTGTTCAACCACTGGTGTTAATAATCCACAAACAGTTATCAGTGGAAAATAAAATGTCACGAATTCTCTAAAAATGCACAAAAATGTCTTTTTGTTCCTACATTTTTGTTATTTATTTTGTTGAGCAGAGCCCCGCTGCGGTGGTGTAGTGACTGAGGTACTCGGCTGCGGGCCCGCAGGTAGCGGTATCGAATCATGGCTGCAGAGGCTGCATTTTCGATGGAGGCAAAAATGCTGTAGGCCCATGTGCTCACATTTGGGTGCACGTTCATGAACCCAAGGTCGTGAAAACTTCCGCACCTCTCCACTAAGACATTTCTCATGCATAATGACATGGTGGTTTTAGGACGTTAAAACCCACATTTAACGCCAAGGTAATCAACGATGAAGTATTTATGTCGCTGCCTGTCGGCAGATCAGGAAAACTTCTGTTCTGGGAGGACTGGTTTCTGTTTTGAGGGAAAGGGACAACTCCTAATGTAGGTGTTCACAGCTGGACACTGCGAGACTTCTGTCCTAAATGTGGTTGCGACTGAATACTGTTGTCTACAAATTTTTTTTGGGTGTCGGTTATGTACCGATTAGCATGCGCGACATGAACCTTGTATGCGTTCAATGATAGGAAACAGATTGATATTTTTTGTCTCTTAGGTGTTCTAACCTGCTTAACAGAACATAAGCGTCTGATGAAACTAGTATTAGGATATTTGATAGTCTTCGTCAGCTTGACAATTTTTAGTTGCACCTGGAATGCACACATTGAGAGACACTATCGGGGAACGTCTCCGCCTAAGAGCCAAACCAAAGCCTAAAAAAACTCACTCTGTTTTTTTTGTTTTTTCAGGGGCAAACTTTCTTAGACCCTAACTTTGTCATCCATTGTGCTCATGGTATAGAACCATTGCTATAGTCAAAACATATGTGATAGTGAAAAACAGGTTTTATAATAGACTTCAACCTAGACATTGGCTAACTACAAGATAAGAGATTGCTGTTCCCGTTGAAAATGCTTTTCTACTCCTCTACCTTTTTCTTCTCCACACAGAGTAGCGTCAACAATTTCTATACGCCGATTATGTTGTGTTCCTTTTAATTGAAAATACCTTTTTTTCTCTCTCTCTGTTAAAAAGTGAGTGGGTGTCCTGTACAAAGGAATACTCAGTTAATCTGACACATCGGCCATAAGCCATCGTTTACCATAGACCAGACCAAAGGACTGTATCATGACAGAGAGTCGTACCAGATTCACACTGTGTACATTAAATCGGAGTGTGCCCAGAACGGGACATTCAAGGCTTCGCTAAAACAAGAAGAACATAATAAAAATTACACTCAAACTGCGTTTTACAAAAGTAATAGTATCTAAACCACCTACCTCACGTCTGCTTTGGCGGCTTAAAGAAGCCACTGTCATGGATGCATGATAATCGGGAGCTATTTATCTTACCGTGCTCATTTCACTACTTTTACCAGAGGCGCTCGGGGCAGTTATGTTCATGAGCTATGACGACGCATGACCTCGTTTATTTCAATCCATTTGAAACGTCAGTGTTCGTGTGCCTTGTCGGTCCGCTAGAACAAATGACTTCCTCTCGTTTCCTAACGTAGGCCGGATGACCAGCAGTGCGGCCGGCACAACGTAATGTTCCGGGTTACGACCACTTCTAACATATTGCCATACGCACCGCTGCATCTGGATGGTGATACATAAATCGGCTCTTTCAGTATACTGCATTATCTGCTCGAGAGCGATTCCCAAGTGATTCATGTATAACTATTGTGTCTTTTTTATTGAATTCAGATTTATGTACCAATGCTAATCGAAGAGTTACAATAATGCTCGTATATGTTTTTCACCTTTCTACAGCGCATTTGAAAAGAGATGGCGTCCTGTACACTACCAGCACTTCAAACGTTCCCTTCATGCCTCAAAGTTTACTGAACGTTCAATTTAAAAAAAAAACGAATGCTGGATTGCCAGGGTTTCAAATATTGCACAAGTGCCAGCTAAGATCAGTAGAAGGGGAGTAGTTTTTGGGCTCATTTCCTTCAAGAACCAGCACTCGCAGCCCATGACGTACTTATGTATAAATAGCATGTGTTCTTAAAAAATCTTGATTTTGAAGTATTCTTATTTCGGCGTCATTCACACGTTATTTTCCACAATATCAATGAATGTATTTACGCGCTTAGCCCCGCCGCGGTGGTCTAGTGGCTAAGTATCTCGGCTGCTGACCCGCAGGTTGCGGGATCGAATCCCAGCTGCAGTGGCTGCATTTTTAATGAAGGCCGGAATGTTGTAGGCCCGTGTGCTCAGATTCGGGTGCACGTTACAAAACCCCATGTGGTTTAAATTTCCGGAGCCCTCCACTACGGCTTCTATCATAATCAAATGGTGATTTTGGGACGTTAAACCCTACATATCAAACCCGCTTAGTTTACCAACATGCCGTAGAAATGGCTACGCTTGTTTTTTTTTGTTAGACACATCTTAATAAAACCAACATAATATAAAGTCAAGGAAAGTATGTGGAACTTGATTTGTAGAACGCAGTACTTTTGGCATAAAAGGAGTGAATGTTGCCAAGAAAGCAAAAGCTCATTGCAATTACGAACCAAGCTGGCAATTTCAGGTTAGCGTGACCTACGCTTCACCAATTAAGCTACTGCGGTTCTCTTTCGAGTGAGTTTTATAGGCCATTCCTGTTCTTGGATTTCTGCCTGTGTAAACGGTAAATGCGGCTAATATTGCTTGATTTGTTGTTATTACGCGTGCAAGCTAAGCACGAGTGCAGTTTTGAACTATTGAAGAAGCGGAGTACTTTCCTATAAGTATGGAACTTGCCAGCTCACCCGGCAAGCTGGAAAGTTAAGGCGAGTGCACATAAGTACACTAAGGCCAGTGCGCAGTCAAAGATTTTTTTGTTTGCTTTTATAGGTGCTACAATGAATTGAAGTGGTGCCTTAAAGTTTTCATTTCATGTACTCTCAACACTGCGGGCCCAGTCGCTTTTCGAGAAAGGGAGGTGATTAATGCTGGGCTCTGCGTAATGCTTCTTTTCTGAGACTTTCGTGCATACATCATGTGGAATAATACGATGAAATAAATGAAGCAATACATATACGTGCAGAATGCAAATTAGGTCATATAAACAATTTACGTGCTCGGTGCATCACGCGCTCTAACTCGTAAACAAGCGAAAACGTTGCAGCTACGAAATTGAGCCCGCGTGGAAAACATATCGATAGTGGAGTGCACCTGATTCGTTGGTGAGAACAGAAAAAGAAAGAATATTTAACAGAAAGGCATAAAATAAGGGTATCACATATGAGTCTTAGAGGTGTGCGAATAGTGAATCCGGTACCAAATCGCATAAAGATCGAATACGAATAGTAGATGATTAATGTTTCAGTGGTTTTCGAATAGTAAGTCGAACCATTTTTCGGAGAGTTCAAGAACTTTACTACAATTTGTTTGAAACAAAACTTTTAAAACTTCACCGAAGGACATTACAGTTACATGTATTCGACGGACAATAGAGCAAGTATTAAAGTTATGGCAAGCTTGTTTACCACAGAGAACAGAGCGTCATTTTCTGTAACTGTATTTCAAAACACAACAGTCACTATTTCATCCATGTGGGCATTTGGGACTTGATTTAAGATAGAAATAAACCACCTAAATCAAACAAATTTGAACAAAACACCTCAGATGAGGTGAAGGTGCAATGAAACAGAGCAAGCTGTCATCAGAGCTTGGGACTTGGCAGGAAAGCATGCATTTATCAGTTTTCGAAGCTATATCTGCAAACAGTTCACGGAAACGCAACACTTTCGCTTATTGTTAGGCATGAATACGCTACCCTTCACCCCTTCATTACTACAAGATGAAGACTGGAACTTAATAATGCCTACAACTTCAGCACAGTTAAAAGTGTACGGGCAAGGGCGAAGTTTTCAGAATAACACATTCATCCGGCAATCCACGAGCATTTGCTATCGGTTCGTAAAAGTTTGGGCTTCATCCAGACTACTTTATGGTTTAAGAGAGAAGAAATCAGCATTAGCTCTTTCAAAAATTTACCTGGGGGTTCTCCCGTTGGTGCTGCTTATTCAAAAACTATTTTTAAACAATATTTCACATTTTCACTATTAAATTTCAGTACATAATGAAATATAATGCTCTTCAACAAGGTACTGGAATCGAATAGCTATCAATTCCAGTATCATCGGGTAGCATTCGCATTTTCGAAATGAGTATCAATCAAATAGCATTCGCTCACCATTATACATGATCAGATGAATTTTAACACTTATATGATTAGCTTTCTATCAATGGACTAACGCTGCGCATGACCGCCCCCAATAAAGCTAGTCTCTATGAGTTGGTACTGAACACAAGCTCTGTCTTGTGTACCTAAGACAGGGCTGTACGTCGCAAAAAAAGGCTGCGCAGGTGCTCCGGCGCTTTCTGCGTTCAAAAAATCTTTGATCATAATCTGATTGATCAGAACGCTCCGCAGCTGTATGCATGTGCATTCTTTCTTTTTCCTTTATTTGTTTTATACCTATCTCTTTTTATCCTATTTTCGACCCCTACTTCCGCGCCCCTGTTCACGGTATCCAACCGGTGTTTCTACTAGCTTCGTTTCCGGTGTATTTCTCTTTCTTTTTTTGCTTCACTTGTCTCAATTTGCAACTACAAAAAGCGACAGGCTTGTCTGTTTATTTTTGGAATCCCCGTTAACCATTATTCCTTTAGCCTTTAGCTTTAGCCATTATTCCTTTAGAAACAACCCTCTGGTTGTTTGTTTCCTCTTGCGTAATTATCTAGCCATGTCACTGTATCAATCATAGTACCTATCAATAAATATTTTTATTTCTTTTTGACAACACTTGAAATGCTTTCCAATGAGTGCCTATTGAAGCAGGCATACTAGTAACATACAAGTAACAACATTTCATGTGAGTACAACTGTACGGTCTAACAAAATGACCTCAGTGGAACGTGCCACCAAGAGAGCGTAGGCATGATGTAACTTATAGCACTTTAACAAAATCACCGATCATCGAAGGAAGGAAACATTACAGAGAACACAAAAGGTCACTGAGCTTGGCAGAATGCGATGTTGTTTGGGAAGAAAATTTACAATTTTTTCCTGCCCGTGACTTTTAAATTAGACGTAGAGAGAACTCAATATGTGTTTTGAAAAAGTGGTGCGTTTAATGAAATTTATTGTCACAAATGTCAATACCGTTTTAAACAGAAAAATATCTTGTTAGACATACGTCACCAATAGTGGTGTATAGAATAAGTGGTTAACGATTTCGAGTACATCGTACACAACTATGGTACCGTGATGCCTATAGAGAAAAAGTGATTAACGATACTCGACACCCTACTATGAGAGAGCTGAAAACCGTCTCGTGGGTTTCGCACTGATGAGGTTGCATCGACAAAAATGTGGTAGAACGTGTTTTCAGGTAGTGTTGTGCAATTTATAGTACTTCATGTGTTTATAAAAAGTGGGTAATAATTTAGAGTATTAGGCACTCTACTATGATAGAAAATAAAGCCGTCCCATGCGCCTCAAACTTGATGAGAACATGGTCCGTGCGTTTAGAAAACGTTAACGATTCAGAGTACTTGCTACTCTACTATGGGAGATTATAAAGCCGTCCCGTAGGACACATGCCTCATGATGCCACATCGACAAAAAATTGACGGAATGTATGTTGAGATAAAGTGTAGCACAATTTCGAGTATTCAACGTGTTTAGAAAAAGCTGGTAACGATTTAGAGTACTATATACTTTACAACGTTTGTTCTCTAATATGAACGAGCATAAAGCCGTATCTTAAGTCTCATACTTGATGAGATCCTGGTACGTTTGTTTAGAAAAAGTTCTTAACAATGTGAAGCCCTTGGTTTTCTACTATGGGAGAGCATAAAGCCGTTTCGTTGGGCGATCATAATGTCATTCACACCCGCGTGTTCAGAAAAAGTTGTTAACAATTTAGACTACGTGGTTCTTTACTGTAGAAAAGCACAAAGCCATCCCATACCGACGAAGGGAACAGCAGACAACAGGTGTTACGAACAAGTTTATACAGAATCGTCTTCATAAAAAAAATCAGTGGGTGTTCTGTTGAAGTACAACGCTCACAACTTAACAACTTCATTTATGCTTTGTTTCGTCTTATCTCGATTGCATCGCAGTTCTCACTAGTTATACTCTCGGTAATATTAAGACTACTTCCTTGATACATGAACCTTTTAGTCACGATTTCAGCTATTTTTTCTCTTCAAGGTAAAAACAAAAATTGGCAGATTGCACGTACAGTGGGAATTGATATTATGCGAAGTACGAAAAGAGACATGATAATATGTCACTTTAAAATAACCACAACGTTACGAGGTGGAGGTAATTGATGCCGTACATCACTTCATGTCATGATTATTATGTTTGACTGTGTCGTTTACATTCGTCATCTATTCACGTCACGTGACACCAAATTTAGTATATGTGGAGCTACTGAAACGGCCGCGAGCACGCTATGAGCGTGGTGTGCTGCCACCTTCTTACATGACACGCGTGTCAGGATTATTATATTTGCTTTAGTCGTATATTTGGTCATCCATTTATGTCACGTAACACGAAATTTGGTATATGTGGAGCTAGCGAAACGGCCTCGAGCGCATCATGAAGGGCCCAATGTACGAGTTTTGCTAACGTAGCGTGGCTGTGCCCGCGTGCGCACACGTCAACGCTACGTTAGAAAAACTCGAGCACTCTATAGTCTGACGCCAGGCGCGACTAGGGTTCGTGGGCGGGTGCCAACGGCAACCGGCGCGAAATGCGACATGCTGCAGATCGCCCTAATGCTTTAGCCACACAAAACTGCATCTCCCTTTTTTCGTGACGGAGGGATGCAGGACTCGCTGTAACGCGCATGCGTCAAAGCAACGCAGCGCAGCGTGCGAGGAAATGGGAGGACCGGCGCCTGAGCGCATCATGAGCGTAGCATGTAGTCATGTTGTTACATAACACATATCTCATGTTCACCATGTTTGAACCAGTATCATACCTTCGTCATCCAATCACGTTCCGTAATATCAAATTTATTATAAGTAAAGCTAGTGAACTGGCCACCAGCGCATTATGAGTGTGGCATGTTGTCACGATGTTAGATGACACGCATCGCAAGATTTTCATGTTTGCACCAGTCACAGGTCATCGCGTCATCCAATCACGTACTGCAATAGCAAATTTGGTGTATGTGACGCTAGCGAAACGGCAGCGAGCGCACCATGAGCGTGGCATGTAGTCATGTTGTTACATGATACGCGAGTCATGATTTTTATGTTAGGGTCTGTCGCTTGTGCTCGCCATCAAATCATGCCATACCGTATTAGTTTTGCAACATGTCATGTGAATGAAACCATCGCAAGAGCTTCAGGACCATGAAATGTAAAACATGGCACTCATGACATCTATGTCATGATTTGTATGTTATGAGTAGTCAAATATATTATTCATACAGCCGTGTTATGTCATACCAAGTTTGGTATCGATATCATTATTGAAACAGCCAGGAGAGTTTAAAGTCGTAGGGAGCTAGATAGATAGATAGATAGATAGATAGATAGATAGATAGATAGATAGATAGATAGATAGATAGATAGATAGATAGATAGATACGCTCAAAGTCACTGAAGTTCGCTAAGAAATGCTTCGCATTTGAAAGCGTACTTCTTATGCATTTTACACAAATTTGGAAGGATTCATCCAACTATTGCACAAGAGCTCAGGACAAAGTTTAGGAGCGAATCTTTATGCCATGGTTTGTGCGTCCACGATTTATGTACCAGTAGTCATTGTCGTAGTAGTGGGTAGCCACCTCTTCTTCAGTTTGCGGAATGTGCGCTGGATAACGGTACTTATGTATAATGATTATATAATGAAAAGATGTGATGAGGTGGTACTTGAAGTGTTAACTAGATGGACAGACAGATGGACACACAGACGGACAGACATACTAGCAGACGGACGCATGAATTCGTGAGCGGACGGACGGACGGACAGAGGGACAGATAGATGCTTTGACACACGTAAAGATGGACGCACATAAAGACGCATGAATGTACGGGTGGATGCTCGGACGGGCACCCGGGTGAACGTAGAGGCGAACGCACTGACGGACGCACAAATGAACGGACGCATGGATGAACGGACGCATAGATGAACGCATGAATGAATGCTCGAGTGGACGGACGTATGGACGCACGCACGGTCGCACGGCACGGAAGCGAGGACGGACTAATCGACGCTTCGCCCAACTCACCACCAATCACTCTGTGGATATACTGTGGTTTGGGGGGAGGGGGGTATGCCTACTGTTCTAGCCATGTCACTGTAAGTAACAATACCAATTAATAAATCCTTTCATTTCTTTTTGACAACACTTGAAGTAGAGCAGAAGCTATGAAACTATATTTTAGAAAATACACTGGTTCCTCGAGATAGCAATAGAAAAGCTGGTAAAATGCAAGAATAGAGAGTACGCTAGGCTCTTGCCAAAGAAATGCCGAAGTCATCGTGACTCATACAGCTTATTGAAATACCGACACTTTATGGAAAGCTTTACGTCCCGCTTTCTGCAACACTATTTCAGTGCACTGTGGAATACCTGCATTTTTTTTCAGGATTTGAGAAAATGTCACTATATTTGATTCTAGTGCAACAGCAAGCTCTTCGGGTGCTAGAGATCTCTTGACTTTTCTGTTAGGTAAAACAACGCGAAGTGAGAGTCTTGTTATTGTTCAAGTGAAGGGCAATCTTCGTCCCGTAGGGGTCTGCTGAAACATATATTGCAGTTCCATACCCTGTATTCGTTGTCTGCGGCCATTTCTACCATGTGGGTAAATGTAGGCCTCTAGTACGTCGTCTCAGTCATGAAATATCTGTACTTTTTTGCAGCATGGTCGTAGAGCTCAGCACCTTCCATAAAATTGTTACAGAGGCTGAGAAGAGTTGGCAATGGTGTGACATTTTTTCTTTAGTGTATGGTCACCTGGTTACAGAACCTGTAAGTTACTGTGTGGTTGTTCGGCAGCATAGAAATTCTGTCTTTGTTTTTGGCCTTTACGAAACAGAATTGTTTTCAGTATCAAAACAGAAGCTATACTCCCTACGTTTCTTCGGTTCTGTGGTTTTATTGTTGACACACATCATCCTTTGTATTGACGTCATTCCCCTTCTTCTTCTAAGTGTCTAAGCTAGGTTCAAAGTTGACGATTACCCCTCCACGAGATTTGTCATATCCAAAGTGGTATCTGTCTCTGCCTCATGGGTATAACGTAAACAAAAGTAAACGGAATTATTTCAAGAAGAATGGCTCATGCAATTTTAGAGGCGCCGCTAGGTATGTGTGTGCTTCCTCGAAGTCCCATTGTACTATCAAAAGCACACTCAGATTTGATTACGTCTTCGAGCAAAACTACGCACTTTATACAATTCTCGCGCTTTGCAGAGATCATTTTGCTCTTGCTGATGCTCAAGCAATCCGTTTTTTCAACGCATAAATCGAGAAACCTGAAACAAATTTAGGGAGAGCTGTACGGACCACGTGCATTTGACGTGCTTTGTTTTTTTTCAAGTTGAACGACCTATAAAACAGAAAAAATAAGACAAAGTCTATATAGCTGGTTATCGTTATCTTGCTGCAACCCTTCGCATCCTAAATTCCAATGGGGGAAATCAGAATTTAGTGTTATGTATTTTTATTCCACATTAAGAAAGTATACTTTGTAAAGTACACTGGTTTCTCATGGGTAACTGCACGGACTGCTTAAACCTTAAAAAAAAATCACAGCATATCCACGGAGTAAATGACCATGAGTGGGCCGAATCGTCTATTCATCCTTCCGTTCACTCGTGCTTTCATCCGTTCATTCGTTCTTGCTTCCGTCTGTGGGTCTGTTCCGTTGTCCGTATGTCTTTCCGTCCATGCATATAAATAGATGTATGAACAAGGCACGGACTGACGGACGGTTGCAAGAAAGAACGAACGGATGAATGGAAGCATGAACGGGCGAACAGAAGCATGAACACATGGAGAGATGGACAGATGGATGATCTCTTGGACAGACGCATGGCTGAATGGAAGCACGGACGGACAAACAGATGGACGTACGCAAGGACGAACGGACAGAAGCACGGAGGGACAAACGAACAGAAGCACGTACGGAACGGCAGATGGATGGACAGAAGCACGGACACACGGATGGATGGACAAACGCACATACGCAAGAATGAGCGGACGGAAGGACAAACGCACGGACGAAAGCATGCATGAATCGACAGACGGACGGACGCACGGACGGACGGATGGATGGATGAACAAAAGGAAGCACAAATGAAGACACTTTCTTTCACAAAAATGACGCTTTGATTTCGCGCGTATATCTGCCGAGAAAACAGCAGCCGCAGTTTGTTTGTGCTATGTATTCCAGTGCCTGTATATATCAAGTGCATTGAAAAGTGAGTGCAGATTTCGATCCAGCGGCGCAATAGAAAGTAAAACAATGAGTTCAGCCTACATATGTTTTTTAACGTATTCATCTGTGATTGAAAAAAAACAGAACAAGGTAAACTCAGAACATTAAAGTTGAAGCGCAAGGTGATTATTATACTGGCACTTATGTTGTTTCTGTGAAGCGGTGTGGATTAGAGTATATTTAATGCGGTGACGCGAGCGTATTGCATGAAGAAATAAAATTTCTTTCATTCCATTTTATTAGCCAAATTCACGCAAAGTGAATCGTCACTTCGAAGTATAAATAATGCAGTGCCTCAGGAAGTAAGAACACTAAATTCTCGCAACAAGGGCGACCAAGCCAAGGAGATAAAACTTCCTTGGATCAAACAACGAGAGAATACATCGCCGCTTCATGAAGTAGATGAATCTTTACAAGATCAGCCTTTGCGAAAATTGTTACATATATTGTCGCCTATTTCGTTCCTGGCACCATGACATTTCAATGAATAGTAGTCTTCTATTCCTCAGCTTGATTCTCAAAGCTTCCACTGTTTGAATAGATTTCGCGTATGGCGCACACTACCCAATGATTACTTCCTATTCCTGCCCTTCTTTGAAGCCCAAGTGGAAGCCAGCAAAGCGAGAAATTACTCTCACTCATGTTCCAAAAGATAACGTTGTGCTTGCACACAATGACGATGAGGCTCTGGAAAAACAGAGCACTACTTGCATTGCGGGATGATAAAGGACGTGTTCATTGGCACAAAGGCTACATAGAAAACAGTAATGCAAGAGCAGGCGTGACCTGCTGGCGTGACGCTCCCAAGATACACAAAAGAAAGGAACATACCCCAGATGAGAGTTCATAGCGTATGCTTACGTATGCTTCAGGTTTAGCTCACGTAACGCTGCACTTTGTACAGCGCAAGTATTTGACTGTGTAATCACTGATTAATTTCGACTGCACCACTTAAGACTTCTCAGCCGCTGATACCGTTGTAGTACCCAGTCATCTCGAAGCGTGGAGGGCTTGTCGGCTGCGAGAGATATGCCGTAGTGGTCATGTACGATATACAAATAAATAACGCAAAATAGAGGCAATCACAGAATCCCTCTCTTCTAGATTAGGTGCGTGAAAACTCACTCCGGCAAAGATAATTTTTCTGGAAGTTAGAACTGAACTTTCAATACGTGTTTACACTTTGAAGCGGATACAAGATCTAAAGTGTCTCCCACTACGTCAATACCGAAATTTATTTAATGCCTGGCTGAAAAGTACAGCTGCATCAACATTACTTCTAATAACATCCCCAATACTTTATTGGCATTATTGTCTCGTTGGTCTCAATAATATATTATGTGACAGAGAAAACGAGCCCATAAATCCATGCGCTTTTCATAATATGGTTCAGTGGGTCAGCGCTGAATAGTTAGATTGTCTAGTTCTTGTTGAGCACATGGGTGAGCAGATATCTCGCACACTATAGTATGGAGCAAGCAGTTTGCTTTCACCTAGGCCGAAAGAACTTCCTTCAAAAGCATCTCATTAACATTTAGGTGTACTGTTCTGCAGGCATATTGTCAGCGGCACTCGAGTTCGCACAGCTGAATTATCCGGCAGCGTCTAATTCTCCGGCAGCGCCTCCTTCTCCGGTAGCGTCTCCGTGCTTGCTAGGGAAACGCTGCACTGCGTTAACGTGGACTCCAAACCCTGAGCGCGTCCACTCGACGCGGTTGCCCATTGGTTCAACGAACATTCAAAAAACAAAAGTGAGCCTTCGAGCTGGGAGCGCATAGCGACGCATCGCCAGAAAGAGGAGAACGAGCCGAGATACGAGCCGGGACCGCAGAGCAACGCAGAGCGAGCCGAGACGCGAGTGGCGTCGGACGTAGCCGATCGAGCTCCTGCACCGAGTCCAGTTTCCTTATACATGTAACCACTGCCGATTCACCTGTAACTTAGCACAATAGAGTTTTTTCTTAAAATTTGAACCTTACCTTGACTACATTCTTTCGGACATGGCTGACATGGCGCAGTCGACAGGATGTGAATCGACCGAGCTGCATGCGGAGGAGGAAACGACGCCACGAGAAGGAGCGACGCCACGCCGTACATCGTCTCGGGACTCCGAAAGGACCATCGTCGAAAGCGTGTTCACGACCCTCGACCACAGAACGATGGCCAATGCAACGAAAAAGCAACTCGTCGACGAGCTGAGAGCACAAGGTCTACGGTGCTCCGGACGAAAGAACGAGCTCATCGCAAGAATCATCCGCGACAACATCACTCGCCAAGCCCTAGAGCCGACGGACTCGTCAACGAAGGACCAGGCTGCCTACGACGACGACAGGCAGGCGCACCTGGAGACACTGTCCGCCGACAACGCGAGGCTTTGCGCTGAACTGAGCAGCCTGCGAGCCCAGCTTAACCGTGCGACCACGAGTGAACGTGAGACATTGCACGAAGCCCATCAGAACGCTTCACTGCCAACGGAACGGGTGACGACTTCAACCCTCGGGCTGCACCAATCCGTCCCCGCTGACATAACGATGTCCTCGGGTTCGACGCGGCCACCGTCACTGAACGACGGCACCAACCAAGACGCGGCACGCCTCGCCGCGCCAACCGTTTCAACGAGCGAGGGAGAACCTTCCATGGCCCAGATCCTCGCCGCGCTCGTGAACACGCAAGCCCTGCTCGCCAACGCGCTGTCGAGAGGTCAACCGACGACGAGCCCGATCCAGATTCATTCCACAAGCGACACGTCATCCTCAATCCCCTTGTTCGATGGGACGCCGCAACAAAGTGCTCACGAATGGATTACGCAAGTGGAGAGAATCGCAGCGCTCGCCCACTGGACGCCATCGCTGACGTTGGTGACAGCAGCAAGCCGCTTGACGGGATCTGCCAAGGATTGGCACAGCGCCTACGGCTCACAGTATGACACCTAGGAGCAATGGAAAGAAGCGCTCATTCTCTGATTCAAACGAAAGCTGACAATGCAGGAGTTCCTCGAACTGCAGACGAAGCGACGCCTTCAGAGTCACGATACCATCATCGAGTACATGTACTCAAGGAACGCCATTCTGAACAAGGCGCCGTACCGTTTATCAGAGGAAGAGCGTATTTCCCTCATTCTCAGCGGCATCGAGGACGACACATGGGCCAACCCACTCGCAGCGCAGCTGTGTGGCACAGTAACCGAACTCATTGACAGAGCGGCTTTGCTCGACGCGAGGCGTCGCACGACCGTGTGTGCCGAGAACGACAAGAAACCGTCATCGTCTACAGCGAGCCGTGGTCAGGGTTCGAACCAGCGGGTGCCAGCCAGCAGCTCTGCCAACATGCCGAAGGCCAACCCACGCAGCGATTCCCCGGGAGCTCCACACCCGCGGCCCATCTCTGCTCGTTCGTGCTTCAACTGCGGCGACATCGGTCACCTGTCCCGTGATTGTAGAAAGCCGAAAACGCCAGCAACGATCAGAGCGGACGAGAAACGAGCGAAGAGGGACAATAGCAGCCACGAAACAGGGACTACGTCACCTAGGCAAGCGAACTGTTTTTTTGCATTCGACGGGCGGCACATTACCAATAGTGTCCGGTACTGCTAACAACCGACCCGTCCGCGTGTGCATTGACAGTGACGCCAACTTATCCATCAAGAGTGCCAATGCCTTGACGGACGACATTTTCACGCACGCATGGGTATCGCGCGAGAACATTGAAGTTCTCAATCGCAGCGTATGCCCAACTCTCGCTGCAACGCTTGAAATGACATTGGGCACCACGAATGTGCGACTCGAGGACGTCGTGGTAACGGAACTTTCAGCGGCATCGACCTGATTCTGGGATCAGACTGGCGACGAGTCGCGAACGTCGACGGAACGTTTCACACGTCAAACGATGTGACTATCGTTCCAGTCGAGCTCTCCGGAAAACTTTCATCGTCCGAAGTGCCACCCCCGAAACAAGGCACACCACACCGCACCGGGGAAACGCTTATTGCGACGTTCTGCCGGCAATCGGACGAGAGTGTTTTCAAAGACGAAGGGTACGTGCGCCTCAACACGAAATGTCCCGCACGCGACGAAGACTTCACGAGTCTAGTCGAAGACGCCACACGGAAGATAACGAAGGATGCCACCGAGGCAGAGAGGGAACAACTTCGCGCAATTCTGTTAAGGCGTCACCAAGCGTTCACTTCCAAAGGCGACACTTTGGGAGTGTGTCCTCACACCGAGCACAGCATCGAACTCGGAGACAATATACCAGTGTCATCGAGGCCGTACAGGTGCTCACCAGCTGATCGCAAGTTCATCCGAGAACAGGTGAATGACTACCTCTCCAAGGGCATCATAAGGCCGAGCGAAAGCGAGTACGGTGCTCCAATGATAGTCGTCGATCAACCGCACCACCCGACGACTCCACGAAGAATGGTACACGACTATCGCAAGCTCAACAAGAAAACCAACCAATTTCATCACAGACTGGGAATTACTCATCAGAGCTCCCCACCGTACTGGTCACAATCAAACGGACTGATTGAGCGAATGGTAGGAACGTTGAAACAGGTGCTACGCGGGATGCTAAACGGCGGGGACAAATGGCGGAGGGGGCTACCCCGAGCGACGCTGGCGGACAGCGCCACGGGGCATCGTCACGGTGGCCACAGCCCATTTCGACTCATGCACGGCTGCGGCCCAAAACTGCCAGGAGGGCTCGGCCTCGCCTCAGTAGAGGGAGACATCGACGGGTCTCATAGACTACACGACTTGGCAAAGGGGCGTGCAGAGACGGGAGAGAGGCTGCGAGCGGAGTCGGCGTGGGGCGGCGGTCCGATGCGACGGGAGGCGGTGAACTCCGAGGTTCATGACGGGGGACCTCGTCCTGCTTGAGTTGAGCGCTCGAGGCACATTGGATCCTCGCTATGAAGGTCCGTTCGATATGACGGCCCTCGTCGGAGGGGACAGTGCCGAGATCTAAAGAGTGCCCCACACACCGGGCATGATCAGCCTGAAAGTCGTCAACGTGGAGCAGCTTCGTAGATATAAGGAGCCGCTCCTAGAAGTTACGGAACCATCGCCATCTAACGACACGCACGCCTGAGGACAGGCGCGATTTTCGGGAGGGCCGTGTCAGCGGCACTCGAGTTCGCACAGCTGAATTCTCTGGCAGCGTCTCATTCTCCGGCAGCACCTCCTTCTCGGGTAGCGTCTCCGTGCTAGCTCGGGAAACGCTGCACTGCGTTAACGTGGACTCCGAGCCCTGAGCGTGTCCACTCGACGCGGTTGCCCCTGGGTTCAACGAACATTCAAAAAACAAAAGTGAGCCTTCGAGGCGAAAGCGCATAGCGACGCATCGCCAGAAAGAGGAGAACGAGCCGAGATTCGAGCCGGGACCGCAGAGCAACGCATCGCAGAGCGAGCCGAGACGCGAGTGGCGTCGGACGTAGCCGATCGAGCTCCTGCACCGAGTCCAGTTTCCTTATACACGTAACCACTGCCGATTCACCTGTAACTTAGCACAATAGAGTTTTTTCTTAAAATTTGAACCTTGCCTTGACTACCTTCATTCGGACATCGCTGACAATATGTTAAAGAGCCATCTTTGTTGGGCTGATAGAAAGCAAGAAGTTCTAGCTGCCCATCGAGCATTATTGAAACCGCACAATGCTTTTAATTTATAGTATATTTATTTTGGATATTTTTCCTATTTATTTTTGTTAGGCAGTTCAAGGTTTTACACAAAAGGTTCTTTGTGAGATGAAACTGAATGGCTGTGTTGCTTTCTTCATCATAGCTTTAATTATCCGGAGATGGAATAAGAATATCAAAAAAGTTATTTTTTGAAATAAAGAGGGACTTGATTCTACAGTTACCTTTTTAAACAAGTGATGCAGTGTAGATGAAGGATGGTTCAGGTTAGTTAAAATCGCCCTGAGCAAACGTAGTGTGCTCTATAGACATTATCATGACATTATTATACCAAAGACATAGCGCTCGCGTTTTGTCTTTGGTATTGCCGTTCTAAAATTTTCGTCGAGAAAACTATTTCTGTACAATCCTGTGTATTCGTGTTTCACCTGATGGCATGCTTCTGCCTGCCTGCCTGCCTTGCCCTGCCTGCCTGCCTTGCCCTGCCTGCCTGCCTTGCCCTGCCTGCCTGCCTGCCTTGCCCTGCCTGCCTGCCTTGCCCTGCCTGCCTGCCTTGCCCTGCCTGCCTTGCCCTGCCTGCCTTGCCTGCCTTGCCTGCCTTGCCTGCCTGCCTGCCTGCCTGCCTGCCTGCCTGCCTGCCTGCCTGTCTGTCTGTCTGTCTGTCCATCCGTCCATCCATCCGTCCGTCCGTTCGTTCATGTCCGTATGTTCACCGGTCTCTATGTTTGTCCGTCTGTCTGATCATATAGTGAACACACCAATGCCACCTCACATCTTTTCATCATTTTTTCATTTTATACAAGTACCACCATCCAGTGGAAATTCCAAGGGTCAAACGGGAGGTAGGTACCTACTAAGACTACCCCTCGAAGACGCATGGCCCACGGCTTAGGGAGCTTCGCCACCAAAAAACAATATGCTTGCGCCGAAATTTCGTAGGGACTGAACACGAACCGAACGATCAATAGGTTGTACGGGACGTTTATTGGATGGTATTGCACATGGTTAATGGTAGCGCCGTTTCCATTCCACGAGAAACAAACACCACTAGTCAGCGGAGGGGTAATGGTGGTGAACATTTATCGTAATAACAGTGGAGTTGCAAGGGAAACCAGGACCAAGTGGCTCAGCTGCTTTACAGCCAATGGGAAACGCGTGCGACGGATTCTCTCTGCCACTTTCTGCAACTCGGGTAAATCGCAGCCCCTAAGCAGCAAAAAAAGCGTTCGTCGCGGAACAGCTCGTTGCACACACGACTCTTAACAGATTGCTGCTTGCCCGCAATTAACTTCACTACCAAAGCTTCAAGCTCTTTCTTGTCCTGGTCCGGAGCAGGTTGACAACAGGCTCCGTCGCGTATACGGCACTGTTGCACCGAGCTGTAGAGCAGCGCGTTCGTCAACTTAGGAGGCAGCCACTCACATTACAATGGGCTAGGTGATGCTCACACTGCGAGAAAATCTCCGCATTCGAGAAAATCGCAGCGGAGGTGGAACTTAAAGCTCATTTGCGACGTGCATGGCAGTGCTCCGTAAGCAGTCCATGCAGCCCTTCAGACCATGTGATTCCTCCAACGACGCAGGCCGATGATGGCGCTGGCGGTTTCAGTGGTGTGCCTCGCGCTAAAGAAGAAGCAACACCTTTTAAAGTGCAGTGTTTTCGTTGACTGACAAGAGAAAGTATGGCGAGTACTTGAGCTTGACAAACTGACCTCAAGAGTCAACTGTTAGGCTAAGCAACTTGCGACTTATCATTTACTTTAGGTATTGTCTGATTTGTTGTGCCCAAAGCTTGATCTCGGGCGCACAAAAAACGTGCGACAACAAAAAATTTTTGGCGAAGGCTTCGCGAGTGCGTTATGCGGTCATATTGCAACAAAAAATGGCAGCATATCCACGGAGTTTGTGATGGAGAGTGGGGCGAAGCATTCGTCCGTCCATGCGTCCGTCTGTGTGACCGTCCATGCGTCTGTTTGTGCGCCCGTCCCTGCGTTCTTTCGTGCATCCGCGCCTGCGTCCGTTCATGCGTCCATCCATGCATCTGTTTGTGTGTCCATTCGTTCATCTATTCAACACTCCAAGTCCCACCATCTCGCATCTTTTTATCATATATTGGATGGATGGATGGATGGATGCTATGAGCGTCCCCTTTATAACGGGGTGGTGACAAGTATGCCACCAGGCTCGAAAAAAAAAAAACCTTTTTTCTTTTTTTATGTTGGCCTAATGCCTCTACTTCGATAAATTCTATCTTAATGGAAAAAAAGGTAAATTTTCAGCTTAAGTTCTCTGCCATTTACGGCACACTGTCCATATTTTATTTTTCCAATATTTATTTTTGTCCTTTCTCTCTAATTTTCTGCCACCAATACTCTAACCGTCTCTTACTTATTTCAATCGCGGGTGTGTTCAGCTTTCCATTGTTGTCCCTAAAACCCAAGGCTTCCTGTAGGCTCGTGCCCAAACGTACACCTGGGTGGATATCTTCACATTCAATCAGAACATGCTCCGCCGTTTCCTTATCTTTCCCGCAGCATGTGCATTGTTCTTCTTCTTTACTGAATCTTGCTTTATAACTACGCGTTCTAAGGCAGCCCGATCTCGCTTCAAACAGTAAAGCGCTTCCCCTTGAATTATCGTAAAATGCCTCCCTCCTTATTTCATTTTTGCCCTTTCGGTAGTTACTCAAAGCCGGTTTTTTCTCCATAGCTGCCATCCAGTAAATCCTCTCCGCCTCCCTGACTTTTCCCTTAACGCTCTTTGTTGACATATGGCTTACAATACCAGCCGTATATTTACTAGTGAGTCTTCTAGTTCTTTTTCTCCACTGTGTGTCCACGCTCTTCCTATACAAATAACGGAACACCTTCTCTGCCCATCTACTCTCCTTCATATTTCTTAGCCTTTCTTCGAACCTCATTTTGCTCTGCGCTTCCTTCGCCTCAAAACCTGCCCACCCCATATCGCCCTTTACAGCCTCGTTTGTCGTCTTCCCGTGAGCACCCAACGCGAGGCGTCCCACAGTCCTTTGATTTACATCCATTCCCGATTGCACCTCTGCCCTCATGCACACCACTGAGTTCCCAAAAGTAAGCCCTGGAACCATTACACCCTTCCACAGACCTCGAAGCACCTCATACCTATTGTATTCCACAACGCTCTGTGCTTCATTATTGCCGCATTCCTCTTTCCTTTTGCTGCCGAGGCTTTTTCCTGTACCTCCATGTATCTATCACTCTCATTTACCCATACTCCTAGGTACTTGTATTCACTTACCCTCGGTATTTCTTGGCCTTGTATGGACACCGTCTGATCACAGGGATCATTGAATACCATCAATCCACACTTCGTTACACTGAATCCTAGTCCAAGAGCTTCACCTTCCCTTCCGCATATATTCGCCAGCTGCTGTATATCATCTCGACTGTCCGCAAATAAGACGATATCGTCCGCATAAAATAAACCTGGAAGCTTCTGCTCAATCATCATGCCGCCCTGTTTGTGTGACAGATTAAAACCAATGTTGCTACCTTCTAGCGCTTTTTCCATACTCACCATGTACAGCATGAATAACAGCGGGGACAAAGGACATCCCTGTCTCAGACCCTTGCTAACCTCAACGTTCTCTTTGCTACGCATTCCTTCCCACTCTATGCAAACTGTATTTTCTCGGTATATCTCCCTCAAAAGCTGTATACAGTCGTCGCCCATGCCCATTCCTTTCAATATATCCCACAAAATTTCCTGATTAACGTTGTCGTATGCCCCAGTGATGTCTAGAAAAGCCACGTACAAGGGCCTATTCTCTATTTTAGATATTTCTATACACTGAGTGAGAACAAACAGGTTATTGTCTAACCGCCTGTCGACTCGAAATCCATTCTGAAGTTCTCCCAAAATATCGTTATGTTCGGCCCATGTTTCTATTTTCATTTTTACTGCTTGCATCGCCAACCTGTATAGTACCGATGTAATGGTTAGTGGTCTATACGAGCGAATCTTGTCCTTTTCTCCCTTGCCTTTATAGATTAAGTTCATTCTACTTTGTCGCCAACTGTCCGGTATTTGTCCGTTCTTTAAGCTTTTTTTTACTGCTTTTAACAATGCTTCTTTAGTGTTATGTCCTAGTTCGTTAATGAGGCTAACGGGAATCCCATCTAAACCCGCGGCAGTGCGGTTTGGAATTTTTCCTTCGGCCTTTTTCCAGTTGAAATTATCAAGTACTAGCTCTTCCTCTGTTGCTTTCTCCGCCACACTTTTACTCACCGGGGAGATCCCCTGGACGCTCTTTTGAAACGAATCGGCTGTTACCTTTTGGATGTAACCTAGCGCTTCGTACCCTTCCAATTGATTTCCTCCTTCATCTAGAATATGTTGTTGCGTTGTGACAGACTTCCTACCTAGCGCCTTTATGTGGTTCCAAAAAATCCTAGGCGCGGCCTCCTTTTTTTTCGTGTATCTCTGTCATCCAGCGTTCACTTTCACCTTTAATTTTTGCCTCTACCAATTTCTGTACAAGGGATTTTTTCTCTAAATATATTTCCCATATTTTTTTGACTTCGTCCTGCGGCCGCTTCTCCTTTTTTGCCTTTCTATGCTTCCGTGATGCTTCGCGTCGCTTCTCGATCGCCTCCCGGATTTCCTTGTTCCACCAACTTTTTGGCTTCCTTTTTCCTTTCCAGCAAACAGTTTTCTTCTCTTTCCCTATCTCCTTCGTCATTAGATGTAACAGCTCACTATACTCCCAGTCCTTGCCTGGTATTTCGCCTACTTCTTCCTCGACTCTTGCGGCTATATTTATTATTTGTTTGTCATTTAAATACGAGCTGCCAGACTTTGATTCCATGCTCATATTTTCAGTTTCGTATCCCATTTGTAATGTTATTCGTTTATGATCACTACCCATGCTGTTAATGCCTTCCTCGTCTATCCTCATTTCTGTCAGTTTGTGGTAAATTCCTTCAGTCATGAGACAATAATCAATACTTGATTGCTTGTTTCCGACTTCCCATGTGATCTGGCCGTCACATTTAGGCCCCGTGTTAACTATCTCCAGACTATGTTGCTCGCAAAGATCTAGTAATAACTTCCCATTGGTGTCTAAATATCCGTCAAGGTCATGTATGTGGGCATTCATGTCCCCTAGAAGGATGATTTCGGCCCCATTACCAAATTCCTTAATATCCGCACTCATGCAATCCACTATCTCCTGATTCTTTTCTCTGCAGTTATTCCCCGTCCACAAGTAGGCTACCCCTAGCCACGTTTCCTTTCCTCCTACTGTGCCCAGAAACCAGAGGTGCTCTGAACACGTCTGTTTCACTCTAACCCATTTGGCTCCGCGATGA
Source organism: Rhipicephalus annulatus (assembly GCA_013436015.1). Classification (NCBI taxonomy): domain Eukaryota; kingdom Metazoa; phylum Arthropoda; class Arachnida; order Ixodida; family Ixodidae; genus Rhipicephalus; species Rhipicephalus annulatus. The sequence continues at coordinate 231,066 of WOVY01012912.1, forward strand.
ATTAGCATTCCTACACCCCCACCTTTCCTTTCCGATATGGTCCTGTTACACCCTTCCCAAACATAATTTTCAATATGTGGTGGCTCTTCCAAGTCTCTAAGGTGTGTTTCTGTAACCGCATACACGCCTATCTGTTCTTTGTTTAACTGCTCCTCAATCTCTAACCATTTTGCCTTCTTTCTGCCACCCTGCATGTTTATGTAACTAATTGCAACACGCGCCTTTTTCCTTTTTCTTTTACCTTTTTTCTGGTTTTTCGCAATTCTACCTGTCAAAGCGTCCTCCTGGTTGTTTTCCCTGTTACGAGCTACCCCGGACTCCGAAGGGCCCGTGAGCCCCCCAAAAAAGCTACTGCGCGTCCTGCCAGTCGCCAGCCCACCTCGTGTCCAAGCCTCTTATCGAAATGAATCTTGTCTCTTTGGAATCCACCCCACCTGTGCACTTCCCTGTTTAAATCCACTACCTCGAAACCCTTCTCTCGACTAATTCGCCATATCTCTTTGTTTGCGTCGACAACTGCTCTTTGCAGGTTGACGTTGCTTACTGGTACTTCCGGTACTGTGCATACTACAATTTGCACCTGGGGGGGACACGGCGCGCATGTCATCCACTCCTTTCGCCAAGGTCGTCGCTAGTCCTGACGATTCTTTTTTCAGGACGTCATTTAGCCCTCCCGCAATTACAACGAGGTTACGATTCCCCATATAGAAGCACCCCCATCCAGCGGACATTCCAAGGACTAAACGAGAGGTGGCACACGCAAACTTTCTTACGGCCTGCGCTTTGGGTCCACTTCCCACCTTTAACCACCTCGAGTTCATGGTATATTCTAGTTCACTGTATTCATGGCACTGCGACCAAACGCTCGGTAAACCTTTCGAAAACCAAGGAGGTTACGCCCAGCGAGTATAACGTAGCAACTTTTCCCTGTCAGATAGGGCTCAATTTACATGCCAATGGCTGCTAATGAGAAATGAGAGACAGGAGAATTCGGCTTTTACTTTCTTACGGCTTGAGCTTCGTATCTACTTCTCATTTTTAACCACCTTGAGTTCATTCATGGTATATACAAGTTCATTGTATTCATGGCACTGCGGCTCAACGCTCGCTAAACCTTTCTAAAGCTAAGGAGGTTACACCCAGCGAGTATAATGTAGCATCCCTTTCTTGTCCGATAGTGCTCAATGTACATGCCAATGGCTGCTAATGGGGATTGCAGCGTGCGCGTTGACTGAAAGCCGAATGCTCATGTCTCTCATTCCCCATTAGCAGCCATTAGCATGTACATTGAGCACTATTTTTTATTGTTAAACAACGCACAGAAGAAATCTCTCACTGCCACCACCTTGGAGGTCGAGTGTTATACCTATTTCAGGTATGTGCCACTGGTGGTTACATACGAGGGACGCCCAAGCCACGCCATAAGGAGCTTCGCCCCTAAAAATTTGTCAGTGAACACGTAATTGCGCACAACTAAAATTATGGTCGAGCGCCTTGTGACCCGGGGAATTTCGTGCTCGGACGCGGGAGCTTCATCTTTGTCACTGTCTGCGCGGCGATTGAAAAGCGAGGGCGCTTGCGGTGCTGTCCCCCGAAGCATTTCGCTGTCGGAAGTTCCCGCACTTTTTCATTGACCGATGGGCAGCTGGTATGACTTGGTGAACGCGCGTAATGAGTCACCATCAGGATATCCGAGGCCGCTGCCCTCGTCGTAGGCACGTTGACAGATAAAACTTTCAGGATATGAAAGGAGGAATCAGGGTGATAGTAAACTCAACAGTTGATGCGGAGTATCTCTATTATGCATCTTCATGTTTTTTGTCCCGTTTTAGTGTTATTCGCTTAGACGTTGCACCGCTGCTAATTATCTAGCGTTTGCGGTGGACAACATGAAGTTCTTTGAACATGGTGGCGTAAAATGGTGTGCACAAACGAAGACAGTCACGCAAAAAGAACCAAAAAGAACAGGGACAAACTTACTTTTAGCTTTCGTCACCCTCCAATATATACTCATTAAACAGACAAGCGCAGGTACAAATGTGGCGACGTGGTCATGGCCAATACATAAAAAACACGCAAATTTTACGCTTACTTTGAATTACACAGATGGGTCTCTAACAAAAGCATTGGTTTTTGCAGATATGCGAAATGCTCTATAAATTTGCAGGCTATGGTAACACTGCACCCAAAAATATATCTTTATCTTTCCGAAAATCGGTGAGCACACAACATTCAATTGTTGTGAGTATCTGCATAGGTTATTATAATTGACAATTGAGACGTGGGGTTCAAAGTCTCACAACCGCCACATGGTTATGAGATACGGCGTAGTAGAAAGCTCTGCAAATTTCGACCCCCTGGGGTTCTTTAACTTGCACCCAAATCTGAGCACCCGGGCCTACAACATTTCCGCCTCCATCGGAAATGCAGCCGCTGCAGCCGGGATTCGATTCCGCAACCTGTGGGTCAGCAGCCGAGTACTTTAGCCACTAGACCACCGTGGCGGGGCTAGCTTATCTTAACCTGCTTACATCAGTGGACAGCGGTTGTGATACTCGGCGGCTGACGCGAAAATTGCGCACTTCATCACGCCGCGGTAGTCGCATTTCAGTGGAGAAGTAAATGCTTGCGGCCCGCGTATTGTGTGATGTGCTTATAATTAGAAACGCACCACGTAGTCAAAATTTATAGAGCTCTCCAGTGCACCATGCATCTAAGCATGTTGTGGTTTTCACATGCGAATTATTATTATACTGAGGTTATTATATTCATAAGTTCCATGCACACACATTAAAATTTGGGTGTACTGTTTTGTGTAGCTCATATTTCATGCAGAGACTTTTGAGTGCTCTGCTTGTGGCATGAATTTCTATATACAACGGGAGCGTCATCAAGCTTAACGTAGTATTAACTAAGCAGCCTTGAAGGTGGCGTTTTTTTTTATAGTTGAGCAATTTTCACCAAGGCAAGGATGGGTATACAGAGAGCGTGACGAAGAATGATATTGAAGATCGAACTTTTGGAGAGAATGCGACGCCGATTGCCCACTTTTTGTTGTTGTTGTTTTCTAGGGCCTCGCGCTCAAGTAGTCCCCTCTCTTGCAGCCTTAAAAATACGCGAACTGGCTCGATCTTCGCACTACAGAAAGACGCGGACATTATACACCACCCACGTCAAATGTGTATCGCAAGACTGAAGGGTTGACGGGGTCATTGGGGCGTGGTGAGGGCTACTGAAATCGGTCCCTCCAAGCATTTTCAGCGTATATATATCCATACACAGACGAAAACACACACATACAGGTGTCCATGCAAACGAGTAAGACATCCTACCCACCTGCCGATAACTCAGGATACGCGCCAGATGCATGCAGATTCCTCAAAATTTATAACATTATCGTAAAGCGCCAAGCACTCGCCTTCTGAATCACGCACGACACATTCGCTTCTTCGAGTCATACTTACGCATTCCGCGATTGATCTATCGCACGTAGGAAGTAAGTGCTGCATTATATAGAGAACAGCACAGTCGACGAATCTGCATTCTTCGCGGTTTCCATCGCAAACATACTTCGCGCTCATTCTTCGTTGGCAAGGCGTACGCTTCCAGGGAAACCTGTCGCACTGGAACATCTCAAACGTCTACTTTGATCACGTCAAAACGTTTCCTACACGAGTGGTTATGTCATCGTCGCTGCTTTCAAAATGATCCAGGCTCGCCACACTGCATCGCAAAGTTTTTGATGAAGTAAAAACAAAACATCTCCGCATAGCTTGGGTTTTCTTCCAGGGTACGAAAAAGCCTGTCATCTTCTCTGATCACGAACGCTGGTTCCTGTAGCAGCCGGTGTGGTAGGAGGGATGCATCAGCTGCAGAGACTGAAATGATGGGCCATATTTTTTCAAGTGCTGCATGAAATTGCGCTGCTTCCCGGAGCTATTATAGGTTATTTAGAAGTGAATCTTTCGACTTTGACAGTCACACGTGTTTATTATTGATGTAGCTAGTGGTACGCACATTGCTGGGAAGATGGCAAAAGAACCAATAACAAAACAAATCGCTACGTTCACAGACTTACATCTTGGAAATAGGTCTGGAAATATTATTCAGGAAGTCTAGTTCATCTTTCACTGGGACTAGGTTTTATACTGTTGTTACAGCAGAATGAATTTTCCTATATGCAGGTCTACTTTCCCAAGAGGTACCACAAAGAGATTTCGCACTGTGTGTTTAGCATTTTATACCCACCCTTTATGCATTGCTAGAAATCGGCATCACATCTGCCGTGGCTATAGTCAGCACCGCAACTTCAACACCCGCAGAATGACCTGAACTCAGAATTTTTCGGTCGTATCGAACATATATACAATAAATTATGTTTGCAAGTGCTTTTCTGACCACCATTCTTTATCATAGCCAATAATAAATGAGTGTCATGTGCACGAAAGCGCAAATTCGTAGGAACATACCAAGGAGTGCTGAGTCATGTCCTTACAAAATTTCTTTACTTATATGAAGAGGAAATAAATAGAGCGGTGCACTCCTTTGATATGCGGAACATAAGGAGAGCTCGCAAGGTGCTCCAGCAAAGTTAACAAATACTAGCTCAAAGAAAGGATAGGCAATGTCGTGATAGTGTTCAGTTGAAGTGGACCAATGCGTATACATCAAAAGAAATGGGTGTACTTGTACGTGTAATTAGGAGTCCTAGCGGGTGCCACCTGTAGTCACAGGGCCGGATGTAGGACATTCCTTTTCGTTGCCTTTTTGTATCATGTAGCTCGTGACCGGAAGCAATAGTTTATTGTTAACTGGAAAATTAATGTTACATTAAACTCCGAATTATTATGTTTGCCGGAATCAGACCCTTGCTAGCGAATGAACAAATTAGAGGAATGAGTCGAGTAGTATGCCCTATGTTAGACTCAGCCAATTGTAGCCAGCCAATGACAAAGCATTACAGGGCACTAATACATTTTGACTTTTTATATTTATAGACCAAAAAAAAGCTTTCAACATGTGTTTTCGTGGGTACCGTGAGAATATGTGCCTACATATACTACCCTAACTGAGTTTTCCGGAAAAGCAATTTTGGAAATTGGCAGCCAACTCTGGAATGATCTGTAACCGAAGATCACACTTTGTATGCATACTATGTGTGTGCCCGCTTTTTTTTAAAGCCTACTTTTCCCAGTAGATGAGTTCAGCACACGCTTTGTTTTTAATGAGGGGACGACAAAGCGAGTGCAGTTCAGTTTTGTCAACTGCCTACAGCGAGGTAGTCATAGTTGAAGACGCCCAAATGTTAAGCAACGAGGAGATCAATTTGGGGCTTCTGAGATAATTAACGCGCCGGTCATTTGAAATCAAAAGACGATGCTATCGCACACAAATAGAAGCTGATATCATCGCTGAACACTGGTGCACTCAGACGAACTGGCACAGGTTGATTTTGTGTCGGATCACATCGCTCAATTGCTTTCCGCACGTCAGAAAAAAGCACGTGAGCTATGTTTACACTCTGGCCAGCCGTGGTGGAGTGTATCGAGTTTAGTGACGTCATTCGATACTGACCATGGAGGAAGGAGCGACTCCCTGACAGATTTTTCCTTTTGACTCGTCATTTATTGCTTAAACAAAATTATTGACGAGTGTCTGGCAAAATGAGCCACCCTAACTGTTGCAGGACTCTCAATATTTGAAAGCGGAATTTTCTGCCGAGAATGCATATTTCCCCTTTAAAGCACAACGTCAGACCTTTTGCAAATTAGAAGGTTTTAAAGAACGCCCGAGTTTCTTCAAAAATATACATTCTTCAATGTATCGTTCAATAAAAGAGCATTGAATAAGTTGTCCACTTTAAGAAGTACTGGGTGATAAAACATTCTGAGACGAGCGCAGTCTATGTTCAACAATTTAAATGTACACACTATTGGACTCTAGAACATACTGTTGCGCCACCTACCTGATGACGTCACTCATGGGATGCCGGGTTGACTTTGTCTGCTAGAACATCGAATTTTCTACGCTTTTGCCGTGCACACTGAGCGTTCTTGCCTTTGTTCTGAAGCTCAGTGCTTAAAGAAGTGTTAACACCTGATAATACAGGCAAGCAAACTACGAATCGGTGTCGCCGGTGGTACTCTCATGTCTAATTTGCATTGTAAAATAGTGACTAAAAATCAGTGCAGCAATGGGGACGATTCAGGTGGTGTCGCGAAAACTAAGCTGCCGTATTCAACAACCACTATTCTATATGTGACGTCAAAATGATCGCAGTTCTGGCCTCTGTAGTGAAGCTCGGTCAATGTGAACTGAAATCGCACCAGTGAGACTTTCCATGGTCACTTTGTCATGTGCTGGTCGGTCCATCTGGGGGTTCTGGGTTGTTACTACGACGGCAGTATCTTTTTTTTGTTCGCTGAACCTTCAATCTCTTTGTATATCTAAGGTTTGGACACTGCAAGGTCCGTAGCTCTAACGGACACACTAGATTTTATGCTCTACACTTTTCCTTCGTTCGCAAGAAGGTTTGTGGGCTTTTTATGACCAAGACAATACCATGCATGGACATAAGGCAGGATGGGAGTAGACATCTGCACTATTTCCAGCTTCAGCCATGCTGCTGATTTTTTTTGTTCACCTTCCTTGCTAGTTGTTGTCTTGTGAGCCTTCCTGATTTCCATGGTCGTCTCTGCAACTGTTTCATCGCTATACAGAACTGCTGAGAGCCACAGCTGTGGGGTTACCAGACGATACAACTTCCATACAATAAATAAAAACGCCGATAGCTACATCTCTCGCGCGTGGAGAGCCATCGCTTTCTTTCCGCGGTAGCACCCCTGCGTAGCTACGGCGACTCTTTGTCTTTACATTATTATCGCTCCACTGCATTCGTAGCAAGCAGCTTATTGCAAAAAGAAATTAAAGCACACACAACTTTCTTTTACTTGAAGGTTTATCATTGCGCCCAAGTGTCCTGCGTAGAACGAGGCAAGACAGTACAACCTAGCGACTATGATTATCGCTTTCTTTATAGCATTGTGACTGACGATAAATGTATCTTCCAAAACAGGACATCACGCAAATCAACTTGGGTATGAGCCACAATACGCTCATGTGAAGATGTCGTCCTGCAATAAACCCTGGCAGCAAGCCCGTCAGGCAGCAAGAAAACAGGTTCTCCAAATTTTTCGAAGGTTGCCTTAGGCCCCGACCACTAATTTGCTGGGGTTCTCAACAAACTTGTTGCCAGCACTGTCCGTTCCATCATCACCACCACCACCACAACTTCACGGAACATTAAAATCGTTATAAGACAATACCTTCCATTAGTGTGGGCTTGTTCATCACCCGACGCTAATGCGCAATAGCAACCTCAAATTACGAACCCTCCTAAGCAATTAAGTTTATGCAGTAGGATACCGCAATGTTATAAAGGCAAATGTGTTGCCAATTAAAAAGTTTCAGATGGAAGCGTAACGGGAGCAGAGCTTACGTACTTTACGGAGACTACTCCGTTCTTGAACAATGCCCTGCAAAGTTTTCTTTCCCTGGTTTCTTGACAAAGCAGCACGTTTGTTCCCTAAGGAGGCCTAGTGCTCCTTGCTTCATAGCACTGCCTTTATGGCTGAAAGAGAAGTACGTATAAATGCAGCTGAGGCTTAGGAGCCCTGTGCTCGGGGCGTGGTGATATATGACATGAGCACACACGGATGCTGTTCGGTCGTGGCTCCGTTGCCGGGCACAATGATCGCTGCAAAGAAACAGACTTCTATTCTGAGTGCAGCATCCTCGGCTGCAGCAAAAAACTTTCATTTTCCGTGTTGTTGCCATGGGTGTGCGAGCACATGGGGCTTATTGTGTAGCCCGAAAGACGGCCACAATTCAGCGCGTGACCTCGAATCGGTGTGCTCCTATAGTCGTGTACAGAGGACAAACCTTTATTCAGCCAAGAACGCGCTTCCAATTTTTTTGCGTGTTGCCTGCTGTGTAAATGCAAGGTTGCCTTGCGTATGCTAAGTTACGTGTGGAGCCGCTGCCTCCCTCTTTACAATGGACTTTCCTCCTCTTTATGTCAACGGGCGTACATCCCTCGCTTCTGATTTCCTATTTTTAGCGTGTTTTTTTCTCGGGATTGTGGCATGTGCTCTCCGCTATGTGACACGTATGGGTGCACTTAGGGCATTGTCTATGATGTCATTTCACTGATATCGCTTTATTTCAATGCCCTTAAATTTATTGACAACTCCGACACGTATTGCACTTTTCTAGGTCACACAGCTATGGCACTTTTGTCACTAAGTAAGGAATTATATGTATTAAAAATTGGACACTCGTCCAAAAATCATAGGGATTGTTCCTAACACTTTTGCAAACTTTTCTGTCATTTAAATAAGTTTTCAGTTAAACTATATATAATTCTTTTGTTGCACGGTCGCTACATATCACCCACAAACGGTCGTATAAAAATATTTGCCAATACGTTTCAATGCATCTATCTCCATGTAATCTGATTCTTCCACCCTGAGAGGGTTGCTATTTCCGGTTTTATAGTTGGGATTCATCTGCGAAAAAATTGAGCGATTCTGACACAACCAGCTGCTTGGCGCCACTATGCCCATTGACGCCACCAGCACTTTTTACTCTGCGTAAATTTTTGTCACGCCCGTTTTCACCAGTTGTAATAACTCGTGAATGAATGTACTTGCTGCTGTTTCACTTTTAGCGCCCACTGTCACGAAGAGTACGTTTTTCACTTTCTGTGAATGGAAACGCACTTAAGTTCAAGAAGCCTTGCATTTGTACCATTGATTACTTTATGACACAAACAGCTGTTCTGACAGTGCGGAAGTTGATGACGTAGACAAACCATTTTTCGTAATTACTCGCTCCAGTGGTGATAGAGCAGACAAATACAATACGACTGCATTGCATGGATGTCACTCCTTGTACAACTACTGAATTAATTTAGCGGGAGTAAATAGAATTCCTCTCCATGTCACGGAAAAAATGTTCGGAATACCAAATGAAGTGTTACCTGTACCACATACTTATGTGGTAGCAGCTACCTTTGAAATATGCTGGTGCTCCTCAACTAAACAGAGTGATAAGATGTCGAAGTCTGTTCAATGTGCAATTTTTATCTCTGAGTTGTGCGTTTAGCAATTTTAATACAGGTAGGCCTATGCCAAATGCCAATGGGAATCTATTCTCAGTTAGAATTATTTAAATTCTCGTAATATTACGACACCTTTAGCGCTGCATTATGTTTTTCTACAATAAACAGTGCTTTCAAAGTTTTCTGTATTTACAATACATACCCCATGGAAGTTTTCGGGATAAAGTACGGAAACTATGAAACTTGTTCTGAAGCCCCTCAAAAACACATTTGTTCATGACTAAATTAATTAGGACTCTAAAAAATTTCGTTCACGCCCCTACAGCCCAGAAAAAAAAAACGCATGAATCAGAGCAAACAGATAGCAAAGTGTCTCTAAGCAGCTACCCAGTGTGGGAACAATAAAATGTACTCCTGTGTAACAAACAGTGCTTCAAATTCGGCATGACCGAAAATAACAAAAGAAGACAAGTTTTAAGTCGTTTAAGTTATCATAGACGACAACGCTAGTGAGGCAAGTGTTCTCACAGTGGAGTGGAATAAAACTGAGATGCTTCTAGAAGCTACACTATAACAGATTGGTTTGTTTAAAGATGATAGTCTTTCTTGGGGACCTTCCACGCAAAAATTTCGGTCTGTCTGTCTGTACACTTGTCTGTTTGTTCCATCCTGACGACACTTTAAACAGTACCGAACAATATCCCAAACGCCAACCCTATCTGCAGCGCACCACAATATTGCTCGAAATTTTGTGTTCATACTTGTGCGATTGTCAATGAAAAAATTGGCCCCATATCTGCATGTTTCTACAAATGTCGTCGCAAGACGACAGTCTTGCGTGTGGAAAGAGTGAACAAGAAAGACATTTATTTGATGTTCTACGCAAGAAAATCGGTGAGTGGTATTCTGGAGGCGCTGCGTTATAGTGGCTCGAGCGTGCAGCGGAGGCGAACGAACGCATCAAGTCATGTCCCCCGTGAGACATGAGTGCCATCTTGCTGTTTTCTTGGAAAACAAAGCGTGTAGCTCTGAGACGAGAGTGCGCGCCCATCTCAGAGATGATAGTGTAGAACGCAAGGCGACGGGTAGATGCCACCACCGTCTCATCTTAGCAAAGCGTCGGAAACACTCCATGTTCCGTGCAAGTGTTACATGGTCAGCGCATTCGTGATAAGCTCCACGGTCCTTAAAATTACTTATGTATACTTTTTTTAGTGAAAGACGCACATGCAGAAAGGTGCGTGTTGTTATGGTGCCCCCAAGATGCGCAATATTTGTTTTTAATTAACAATTGCCCAAGCATGAACGCTCAGCCTTGAGCAACATTGGTGGGCGCTGCAGATGGGGTCGGCCGTTTCAAATACCCGATGCTGTTAAGGGTGGACAGCCAGACAACTGTACAGACATACATACATACAGACATACATACATACAGACAGACAGACAGACAGACAGACAGACCAAAATTTTTGCGCCGAAGCTCCCCGAGAAAGACTATCATCATTAAATGCAATTATTGCACATAACTGAGGCACCATAAGAACGCGTCAATATTCTGTATATGTGTCTATTTACTAGAAAAGGCATACATAAGTAATTATAACGACCATAGCGCTTTGCACGTTGCGCTGACGATGCAACGCTTACATCGGCTTTGCTAAGACGACATGGTGGTGGCAGCTACCCGTCGCCTTGCTTTCTACACCTTATCAACTGCCAGACAGCCGTGCGCTTCATTTTCCAAGATAACTGCCAGATAGCGCTCATGTCTCACGTGTTACGTGACTTTACGCGCTCGTTCGCCTCCGCTGCACGCTCGAAGCACTCTAACGCAGTGCATCCAGAATACCATTCACCGATGTTCTGGCGCAAAACATCGAATAAACGTTTTGTTCTCTCTCTGCAAACGCAAGTAGATCTATCGTCCTTCGTCGACATCTGCAGTGTAAAATGTATATGCGGGGCTCTTTCTTTTTTTAGAGTTCACACGAAGCTCAAGCAGTCAGTCGTGTATTGGACAATTGAATTATACCTCGGGAACAGTCCTACACTGGGCATAGCAAACACAAGCACGAGATGAAGCACAGATACACAAATCAAGTTTTGTTTTGCTGCAATACATTGTATATTCCCTGAAAAAGGATGACAAAGAGTGATCTCTTAGCATGATATTAGTAGCGCTACTGAAGAAAGAACATGATTATCTGAAGTGTTGAATGCAGTATTCACGTATCTGCTGGTCACCATATTTTCTTCGTTCTTCCATGAATCCATTTTTCGTTGCGGTGAAATAAAACTCGTTGTTGTCTGTCAGCCCTTGCTCTTGTTTCTTCTTTCGATGTCCCGTGGTAGTTTTGTTTATCCGATGTCTCGCTTATGCTAACAAGTTTACGTTAACACTCCAAGTTGAATTTAGCACCTTTATTGATGGCACGTGTGCTCTTATTGATAGAGAGATATCCTGACGAAACTGAAATAGCTATGCGGTATGCATGCAGATATTAGAAGAAAAAAAAAGCTGTAACGATTGCAAAAAGCATTTAAATATAAAAATACACTTGGTAGAATGCATCTGCAGCGAGAAAGGTACACGAAAGACAGAGAAGTTAATCAGAGTGTAGGGGCTAGTTCGACTTGCTGGAAATATGTTGTACACGGGTACGAAGAGACGCACAAAAAGACTACGTTTTCACCTTTCTCCTTGCTTCAGCTGGTTGGTTGGGCTACAGTAAGTACACCACCGCACTGGCTACACAAATTTAACTGCACGCTTTCGTTTTCAATAACGCAGAACTAAACACCGCCTTACTTTACGATGTAATGTTTAAAGCTCACAAGCGCAGTGATTTGGGCCCATTGGTGTATATTAGGGGGGCTAAAAGAGCGATAACAAAGCAGGCATAAATTATGGACGTGAAGCACACACGGAAATAACGTGTACGTCATGTGCCCGCGTTCTTGTGTGTGTGCGTGCGTGCGTGTGAGAGTGCATGCGTGTGAGCGTGCGTGCGTGTGAGCGTGTGTGGGTGTGTGTGGGCGGGTAGGTGGGCGCGTGCGCACGTGTGTGTGTGTGTGTATGTGTGTGTGTGCGTGCGTGGGCGCGCACCGTATTCCACAGTCTGTGTCTGTGTCTTGTTAACTCTTCTCTAGATAGTCTTGCCTTATCTGCTGGTGTAAAATAGGTCGTGTCCGAATAGCATCTTTTTCTACGCGATCCATTCATACCTAGAACTCGCTTTTTAAGAAAATATTAAAATATATTGTACACAATCTGCTATGCCTCGATTTCGATTTCTTATAGTCCACGAAAGCGCAATGAATTATCCTTGAATCCACGAGAGATTCAAGAAATGGCGAGACTTGTTAATAATGCAGTGGCACTTGCTCTGTCCTGCCGCCCTCTAATATAAACCAACAGGAGCGAAAACTTCATGCAATGAGACTTTATGCACGGCGAATAAATTTCTTAACAAAGGAAGTACATGAGCATTACTTGCAAAATTATAAACTTCCCTGTATAAATCAGATACAGACAAAGTGGAGAATGAATTCTGCTCCAATATACCATAAAAAAGTGCGTATAGGGGAACCTTGGGACTTTTGTGTGTTTCGCCTTAGGGCCCAATGTTCGAGCACACCATGTTTATACTTCGATACGACTGTGCAGTGCACCTGATTAAAAAACAAACAATACTTGCGTAAAGAGAAGGAAGTAAAAGGGGACATGCGGGCCGTTTTACGAAATCCCGAAATATGAGACGGAAAGATTTCTTGTGACAAGGGACACAATTTTGCCGTAGCCTAAAAGCTTTCATCATGTATCCCGTTTAAACTTATTCAAGCCCATATTTGATAGAATGGTGGCGTTGCGCATGTTGCTTGTTGCAGCAGCCGCCCATACGATGAAATGCGTGTGACCAAGATTCAGTTCCTACAACGCTTCTGATTATTACTCGTGCATATACCTTCTTACTTTCATCGGTGTCGTTCTGTTCGTCTCTTGAGCCCTTTCACATTTCGCCCTATGGGCATTCCGTTCCTCCAAACGAGCTGCCAGACTCGTTTCAAAATAACGTGCTTGCGGTACCGTTTGTGCTTTTTGAATTTTCTTTGAGTTTATCTCAGGTTCACGTAAGAAAAAAGCTTGAAACCTTCAAACATATTTGTCTCCTGATTTTATTTTTGTCTTTCACGAACAGCGGTCATCTCAGGTTTCTTGCAAGGAATGTTTATGTGCCCGTTAGAGCCTGCAGTTTTTTTCTGAATCTTTTGTGCAACGAAGCAGATCTTTCTGGTTCTATTATCAAAGGATCACGGCCTGAAAAATTTATTTGAAGCCCCCTTCCGTCTATGCCCTTTGAAAAACGACAACCTCTTCACTTAAGCTATTTTCGCTTTTTTTCTATTTTTAGGCCTAGCTTCACATCTCTCCTCACTAACATATATATTTTACTCTGTTCACTTGAAGTTACCTCATAGCGTCTTCAATGTTTCAGACGTAGCATTGTCGTATTTCGTCGCTTTTCAAACGAATCACTCCACGCTGGCTACAAACGCCGAACTGATGTGTTGCTTGTTGCGTTCGGGAATGCGTATGCAGACAAGTACTAGTCATGCCTTAGGTGGTAGATTATATCTACCCAAGGACGACAGGAGCTGAGATTGGTAATTTAATTATGTAATTCCCGCTGTATCATATTTGGTACAGGGAATATATTACCTGAACAAAGCTACTATTGGTGTGGTGATAAGCAGCTATTGCTGACCCAACATGGTATAAAAAGTTAGTGACTTGCATATTATGCAATACAAAATAGTTATTTACAATTATTACTAATTAGGTTATGTGCCCAACAAAATTTCATTTATATTTTTCTTAAAACGAACTGTACAAGAAGAGTAAAAGCAGAGTTTTTTTGCAGGTTTTCTGAAGGAATAACTATTTGTGCGCTTGTTAGAGTTAATTGCAAGAATGTGGACCATTTAAGTTTGAGTGTGTTAAGATGAACTAACATTGGCAGCGTGGACCCAACAAATGCAATCGGTAACTATTAGGGTGTCATTATGAATTGAACACAGCCATCCTGTATGAAAATTAGATATTATACGGCGCACTCACGACAGGTCTCGGAAATGCTTCAGGAATGAGCGTACGAAGGCGTAATGTTGCTGAAAGGTCAATTGGTGTTGCAGTGTTGCATACCTAACTCTATAGACATTTTATATGTTCTCGTACAAAACAGTCGTTACGTTTGATTAGCGTCTGTGCCATTTTTTATTGTATAATGAAGAAACTACAACGTTTTCACTTTGTCCCCTTGTCTTGAACTTATATTTGTTCACTTCGAGCTTAACGGCCATTCACATTTACTCTCGCAATTGATGCAGCAGATAATAAATATGTATTTGTGTTGCGAGTTTTGTTTTGTTTACTAACCTCCAGTGCACTGTATGCTCTGTCCCTCCCTCCCCAAAAAACACACCTTGAATCGCAACGTAAAATATATTGGCCAGTCTCAGTGACCAGTCCCAGTGTACAATACATTGGACAACGCTTTGCGGCAAAGTGACATCACATGGAGAAACACAACGTGGCATAGATGGAGAACGCGACAGTTACCCAGATGGCATCGCTTTTTTTCAGCTTAGCTCTGTTCAAGAGTTTAGGTTTAGGCCTTCGTCGTGATTTTCAGCTGCAAACAAACGAAGACTTTACTCATACGAAAACTTCTCCGGGATGAACTTTTTAACGCTATCACGTTCGAATCTTCACCGATAACGTAGAGCGACTTTTCCCATAATAAAGAAGATTGAGCAGTCATGCAGTCTTGGGCCTATTGATAAATACACAACGTTAGATCACTAGGAGCATCGCCAAAAGTTATTGTATAAAACTATGAAACGAATGAATTTTACAAAAAACTTTATTACGCTTGCTCTTCATTTATATAGGTAACTGTATCGTACTGTGCGTATCCATTCCCGTTATATAGATATCACAAAAGTTTTAGAAACTCGTAGAACCAATAAATCTGCTTCATTCAAATATGAAGTAAATGTTACCTTGTGCCTACTTTTTCATGTGAAACTGGCCTTTTTAGTGTCCTTGATATTTGTCTCAATAACTTCAGCTAATGCTGGGGCTGTGCTTTAGGACGCTGTCACACTTGTTTGTTTTGCCTTACGCACCACCCATTATTCATATTGTTACCACATATGCAATTTAGGTATGTGCATCTGTGTAGTGGGGAACAGGGTGGTGCGAGACGAGGAGGACGTTCGCCGAACCAATGCCGAGACATTGCTTTTTTTGCGACAAACAGTGATCTGCAATTACTTTATCAGACATTACAGAATTACCTAAACATGATAGAGGAATGGCTTGAAACAATTGGAATGTCTCTAAACGTAAACAAAAGCACGCTTCTAGCGTTCTCGTTCAGGGATCCTGTCAACATCTCCTTGATGTATGGCACAGAGCAGATTACCCAGGTGTATTCACTCAAATACTTAGGCATCATTTATAACAGCCCGTTAAATCGGAAAAGCCACATCGATCACATTGGGTCCAAAGCAACACGAGCCAAGGGGTGGTTACGCAAGCTCAGCAACTTAAAAAGGGGGTTGCGAAGAAATACATTGGTAATGGTCTATAAAATGTAAATTCGTCCTATCATGAAATTTGGCTGTGTCCAATTTTTGGTTAGTGCGACATATAAAATAAGACCGCTAATACTAATAGAAAGGGAGGCTTTACGAGTGTGCCTTAGACTGCCCAAGTTTGTTGCTAACAATGTGCTATACATGAAAGCGCGTATACCCTCATTGTTGAATAGATTCAAAATGCTTACTATCCAAACATTTTTAAATCTATACACTGTGCCCAAGAGAGCATCGTTTTATGCTTTTATGAAAGAACCAAGCTTATTGTTTGAAACTTGGTGGTCGCAATTCCATTGCCCACAGATCAAGTTCGTTCGAGTGCTGCTGGAACCACAGAACGTCAAAATCAAACATTTTTTCTCAACAAGAAACGTTAATTCTGATCTTCAAATATAATTTGAGATTGTTTATCCTTCTAACGAGAAGCAATTGCCATTTCAACACTTTAATGATCGGCTGCAGGAAAACTTGGCACGCGTGAACATGAACAACATAATTGCGACTGATGCATCCGTATCAAATGAAATGGCTGGGCCAGGTATCTTCTCACGTTTCCTTGACTGGTCTTTTTAGGTTAGACTCCCAGATTACACACCAATCTTCATAGCAGAATTATTTGCTATTGTACTGGACCTACGGAAACTTCTTTTGGGTGAATCGGAAGCAGTCATAATTACAGATTCTTTTTCAGTATGTGCTGCTCTATCTTCAGGAGCCAACTTAACACTTATGCACATGTTTCGAACACTCATACCGACAAACTTGAAAAAACTGCAGCTCTTATGGGTACCAGGCCATCGTGGCATATATCTCAATGAGATGGCGGTTGCACTAGCCGCAGTATCTCTTAGCGGCCCCCTTATCCCGATTTTGCCTGATACAGCTTACGCGACAGCAATAAGGTTTAGAAACCTCAGTTTGCATGAATACGACTGCTACTCAATGGATAAATATCGAGATTTCGCACATCTAAGATGCCGCTGGAATAGACAGTGGTGCGCAACACGGCGCTTGGAAGTCACTTTTGCAAGACTGCGTTGCATAATTCCGCAACTGAATTATTATGTGCATAAAGTTGGTCTAAAGGCGTCACCTTTATGTCACACTTGCAAAGAATTGGAAACGATAGATTATTTCTTTTTGTTCTGTCGCCAATATTCTCATCAGCGAAAAAGATACCTGGTAGCTCCACTTGAAAAATTAGGATTAGAATTAAATGTGGCAGTAATTTTGTCGTTTGGCAGCGTTAAATTTGGTTTTAGCCACAGGGACATCTGCTCTGTGGTATTTTATTACATAATTGAAACAAAGCGATTGCCATGTTAAACTGCATATATATATATATATATATATATATATATATATATATATATATATATCCTGCTCACAGTTGGTAATTTTTTCATCCACTTTTCTTTTCTTCTTATTTACATTCCATTGGTTTTAATAACTTCCCTTGTACATTCCTTGGCATTACTGTCTGTTATATCTCATTAATATTGTGTTAAAACACGGAAAAACGAGCCCTTAGGTATACACTTCTTTCCCTTATTTTATATATATATATATATATATATATATATATATATATATAAATGTATATATTTAAGCGATTGCCATGTTAAACTGCATACACATATGTATATATATATATATATATATATTTATTTATTTATTTATTTCGACATACTGCCAATCCCATCAGGGATTTTAGCAGGAAGGGCGTGAACATAAACATTCGAATAAGTACACAATAAAGACATACATCGCGATAAAGTACAGAATGAAACTAACAGAATCGGATCATTGAACAATTTCAGATCAAAGAAGGCATAAAACATTAGTGTAAAGAAGAGTTGTCAGAAGAAAATAAATGCAGCGACTTGGTTGACACATTGGTTGACACATTGGTTGACATTGGAGTGGACACGGTGGCATCGCCGTGACAATGTCGCCTGACGTACCGCTGTTCATGCAGGTCCTTTGCGCGTGCCTACGCTTCATAACCGGAGGCGCCGCGGAATCTTTTCAAACTGGATGCGACGAGCTTCGCTACGATGCCGGCCTGCCGTCATCCTTCCGTGTGGGCGGTGATCCCTTCCGGTTTCATGAGGGCGTCTGCAATCAGCAGCTTGGTTACATCGACGACCATTTCGGACAGCCACCTGGGAGCACGATGACGTCAACACGCATGCCCACAAGGGTCCGCCTGTATGCTTTAAATCTGGGACCATCGCCTACCTGCCTCAGTGGACACGGTGGCATCGCCGTGACAATGTCGCCTGACGTACCGCTGTTCATGCAGGTCCTTTGCGCGTGCCTACGCTTCATAACCGGAGGCGCCGCGGAATCTTTTCAAACTGGATGCGACGAGCTTCGCTACGATGCCGGCCTGCCGTCATCCTTCCGTGTGGGCGGTGATCCCTTCCGGTTTCATGAGGGCGTCTGCAATCAGCAGCTTGGTTACATCGACGACCATTTCGGACAGCCACCTGGGAGCACGATGACGTCAACACGCATGCCCACAAGGGTCCGCCTGTATGCTTTAAATCTGGGACCATCGCCTACCTGCCTCAGTGGACACGGTGGCATCGCCGTGACAATGTCGCCTGACGTACCGCTGTTCATGCAGGTTGGTGACCGGAAGGATAGCTTCCGTAGCGATTTCATAGCTCTTATAGTGCTGCCGTGTCCACAGGTTTTGGCTGACTGTGTATGTGACTGTTTTTCTATTGTGGGTCTGTTGTTGAGTCTTTCTGGCGATGTCGAGCTGAATCCGGGGCCTATAACGGACGCAGTATGCAAAGAAATGCTCCAGAACCAAAAAGAAATCTTGTCTAAACTAACAGCGGTTCAAGAAAAGCAAAATTCGTTTGAAACTAGAATTCTAGACATGCAAAATCGGCTTCTTGTTATTGAGACTAAGGTGCAAAGCTTAGATGAGACTCGCAGCAGGCTCGCAACTCTTGAAACAATTGTGGCTGAATGTCGTGACAAATCATCTAGTCTGCTTGATCAGGTGGACGATTTGGAAAATCGTTCGAGAAGAAACAACCTTATCATAAGGGGAGTAGCAGAAGATGAGAATGAAAAAGAAGAAACTCTACTAAAAAAAGTAAACGATGAAATCTTTAGCTCTACCCTAAAGGTAAACATAACGTCTATTGAGAGAATTCATAGGATAGGAAAAAAAAATTCTGGCAAAACTCGCCCTGTCATCCTTAGGCTGGCAGACCATAGGGATAAAATGAAAGTCTTGCAGAGGTGCTCAAGACTGAAGGATACGGATTATAGTATCAGCGAGGACTTCTCGAAAAGAGTACAGGGAATAAGAAAAAAACTTTGGGACTCTGCTATCGAAGAAAGAAAGGCAGGAAAGAAGGTAAAACTTGTTTTTGATAAGCTGAAGGTAAACAATACTCTTTACTGCTGGAATGAAGCGCGTGCCGAAAGAAGCAAGCTTGGAAACGATGATGCAACACGTGATAAGTGACAGGCACAGGGTCAGAAAGATAATTTTAAAATAATCAATTTAAATGCCCGAAGTGTATCAAATAAATCACATATGCTTGAAGCCTTGGTTATCGATCACGAACCTGATATTATTTTAATTACGGAAACATGGTTGCACGAAGTTATACCTGATACTGAAATCGCTCCACCCGGTTACTCAATGGTTCGGAGGGATCGTGATGGAAGAGGGGGTGGAATTGCTCTCTTAGTCAAGAAAGGCGTTATTTATAGTTCCCTGGATGCAGCAGATGGTATTGAGGCCGTATGGATTAAAACAAAACTAAATAATCGCACAGTGTTTATAGGTGGGGTCTACAGACCTCCAAACTCTCCTGTTGAGTACATTTTGCAACTAAGAAGATTCATGGACAGCCACTTTAGAGAAAAAGACAATATCATCTTACTAGGTGATTTCAATCTTCCGGCTATTGATTGGCATTCGCATGTGGCCGTCGGCTCACATGATGCTTCTTGTGACTTATTTCTCGACTTAATATTCTCTTTCAATTTACATCAGGTTGTAAATGAGTTCACTAGAGTATGTGCAACACGGTCCTCTGTACTTGATTTAATTTTATTATCCAACGCTTTGACTTCATATGTGAATGATTGCCTTGTTGAAGAGGGTTTATCAGACCACAAGATGATTATACTGTCCATGAGCATGTCGTCGTGCACCTCACAGCAGAAATCGGGCATCACTTATCCGAACTTTCAAGCTGCCGATGATGTTAGTGTTTTGGATTTTCTTGAAAGGTCGTTTTGTAACTTCACTGCTATTTATGAATCAAATGGTAGCTCTAACTGCTTGTGGGAATATTTTCATAATATAACAATGGAATGCATTAGGCGGTTTATTCCTAAGAGTTTTAAAAAGTGTAAAAGAAATAACCCTTGGATCACGAGAGATATAATTCATGTCAAACGGAGGATTAAAAGGAAGAGAAAAGCTTGTTCTCGTGATCCAAGTGCCCAGAACAAGACTGCACTTCATAACATGAGGCTTGATCTAAATCGTCTTGTCAAGGAATCTAAGGAAAGATTTTTTAATGTAACATTGAAACAATTTCTGTACGAAGCACCTAGCAAATTCTGGAGGTATGTAAACCCGTCCGAGAAACAGAATAAACCGGTCGATGAAAAAATTGCCCTTGAACGCGCGGAAAATTTCAATTCTTTTTTTTCTTCTGTTTTCACCGAAGATGATGGTGCCCTTCCGTCCCTTTCTGACGCTTCCAATCGCCCTCCGGTATCCGACCCGTTAATCAACGAAGAAGGAGTATTAAACCTTCTTCTACACATTGACATTAAGAAATCCGCTGGTCCAGACGGCATTCCGAACGAGTTTCTATATAGATATGCTCAATGGGTCGCAAAGTATCTTACTATAATCTTTCAAACTTCAATAAATCAAGCCTCATTTCCTGTAGCCTGGAAAGAAGCTAAAATAATACCAGTTCACAAAAGTGGGAACACTTCAGAAGTGGGTAACTACAGGCCTATCTCTCTTACGAGTACCTGCTCTAAACTGCTTGAGCATATACTGTGTAAGCATCTCTCTAATTATTTAGACACTCACAATTTATTATCACCAGTGCAACACGGCTTTCGAAGGGGATTATCTACAGTAACGCAGCTTGTTGTCACAGTTCACGATTTTGCGCAGGCAATTAATCGACGGGAACAGATTGATCTAATATTCTTAGATTTCGCCAAAGCCTTCGATAAGGTCTCGCATCCTAAACTCTTACTAAAAGTAAATGAAATATTCAGAAACTCAAATATTACTCAGTGGTTCACTTCTTACCTCCATTCTCGTACACAGTACGTAGAAATAAATAAAATTAGATCAAAGTCCAGACCCGTTATATCCGGTGTGCCTCAAGGCAGTGTTCTGGGGCCTCTTTTATTTCTTATTTTTATAAATGACCTGCCCTCAGATTTGTCTGTTCCCGTGAGATTGTTTGCAGATGACTGCGTTATATATAACAAGATCACATCCCTGAGAGACCAGGTAGACCTGAACAACAACTTAAACAAAATTTTACTATGGTGTAATGAATGGCAGATGGTTCTAAACCCCGTAAAATCAGTTTGCATGAGCATAACAAGAAAAAAGGTACCTCTCAAATTTAATTACAATATTGGTTCCCACGATCTAAAAAGGGTAACAGAATATAAATATTTAGGGCTAATATTCACTCCAGATTTGAGGTGGAATACTCACGTAGACGTCACCTGTAGAAAGGCAAACAAAACTCTATGGGGTCTGAGGCGAAGGTTACATGACGCAACACCCGAAGTAAAAAGTCTTGCGTACAAAATGCTAGTACGACCAATAATTGAATATTGTAAAATAGTATGGGACCCTCATACCACCACTAACCTATATAAACTGGAGAAAGTTCAAAGAATGGCTGCCAGGTTTATATTCAATAAATATCAACGCATGCACTCTGCTTCCGAACTTTGCAACCGTGCAAACCTACAAGCCTTAGAACTTAGAACCAAGTATGACCGTTTGAAATTTCTATTCCTCATTATTCGTAGTCAGGTTAAAATCAACTCATTAGATTTCTTTGAAATTTCTCCAGATCCGCGCTCTAGACACAAACACACCTTATATATACAGCCACCAGCCACCCGAAACGACGCATTTAAATACAGCTTCTTTCCGAGGGCAATTAAAGAATGGAATGAACTACCAAACAAAGTCGCGATGTCTTCCTCTATCACTGCGTTTTCTGCAGCTTTAGAATCGCTTATTTTCTCCGAAATAGATGCGTCATAGTAGTTTTTTTTTTTTTTTTCAATGTCAATGTATATTGCCTCTCGCTTTGTTAATTGTTGTTTTCAATGCGCAGAATGCAAGTGCACATGCCTGTGTTTAATTTTGTCTTTTAGTGTAAATGCCTGTGTTCGCTGTATGTCTCTATTTTGTAACGTATTTCATGACCATTTCTTCTTTCTGTTTTCCACTCCTGTAAAAACCCCAGCTTGGGGTTGACAGTATTAATAAACAAACAAACAAACAAATATTGGCATATGCATCAAGAAACACAACAAGAAATTACAGCAATAAGAAACTACCCTACAATATGGCGAAGTATTTCAAGGAAGCGCAAATTTATACACACTGAAAAACAGAAACATGTTCAAGAATCAACGGAGCGATTTCTCTTCACCTGGATTCAGTACTAAAAATTGCTTAAGAAAAAATATGGTGACATGATACTTCGCTCGTACAATGTTCACACGAACACACATATTAAAATCAATCAGGTGATTCCGTTTGCATAATACAAAGTTCATTTTCGACAAGGGTTAGAAATTTTGCCAATTCGGTAGTGCTGGAGATACTCGGATCCAGTTTATTCCATTCATTAGTGGCTAACGGAAAGAATGAGTACTTAAAGCAGTTTGTGTTGAAGGAGTATTCGTTAAGTCTCATTGGGTGTTTTGGCGTGTTGTTCTAGTTTGATCAAACGTAAGATAGGCGGATACATCAATGTTTTAAATGACCATGTATTAATTCATGTATGAATTTTGCACGTGCTAACCTTGTTCTATTCATTAGAGTAAGTAATCCAGCTTTTTTCATTAGTTTAGTCGGAGAATCTGTCTGTCTGTACTTGTTGTAAATGAACCTCATAGCTTTCCTTTGTATTCCTTCCAGTTTCGTGATTTGCTGTTTTGTGAATGGTGACCAAATAATATTACCGTATTCAAGTAATGATCGCACAAGGGAAGTGTATGCAAGCAGTTTTAGAGAAGGCGGGGCCTGGCGAAGCCGGTATCTGAGTGTAAACAAGCGGCGTAGTGCAGCTGAAGTAACGTAACTTATGTGTGCATCCCATCTTAGATCTTCAGTTATAATAATTCCAAGATATTTATGCTGACTTACTCTAGTTATGGGAATGTCATTAATTGGTGTAAAGAAAATTGACCTAGTTTTTTTTCGACTTACTGATAAAATTGTACACTTGTTTACATTAAGTGACATCTGCCATTTACGGCACCAGCAGGAAACATCTTGTAAAGCACTATTTAAAGCTACATGGTCCTCCATTGAGTTTATTTTCTCGATATAGCACGCAGTCATCCGCGAATAATTTGATTTTTTCCTTAATATTGTAGGCAAATCATTAATAAAGAGAAGAAAACAAAATTGGCGCCAGCACACAGCCCTGCGGAACTCCAGATGTGACGGAGGTGGTAGCAGAGGTTTCATCGTTAAATTCCACATACTGTGTACGATCAGTAAGATAATTTTTGATCCAGTTAAGAACAGTAGAATTTCCTAAGGTGGCCTCAAGTTTTTTGAAGTAGTTTCTTGTGTGATACCTTGTCGAATGCTTTGGCATAATCGAGGAAGATTAGATCAGTTTGTTTTTGGTTGTCAATACTCTGGGATACCTCATGTGTTAATTCCACTAATTGGGTTATGGTTGAAAGACCTCGGCGAAAGCCATGCTGATAGGGAGATAATATACGTTTTTCTTCTAGGAAGACAGTTATTTGTTTAAGAATTATATGCTCCAGGATTTTACTGATTGTACATGTCAGGGATATAGGTCTAAAGTTAGATATATCATTTCCGCATCCTCCTTTATGCACAGGAACAACTTTGGCCTTTTTCCACTCTAGAGGTAAAGAGCACGTTGATAGTGATTTGTTAAACATGACGCACAGATATTTAGCTAGCACCTCTGCATATCTTACAAGAAAGATGTTAGGAATGTTGTCAGGCCCTGCTCCTTTTTTTGTGTCCAAGTTTAACAAGAGATTTATGACACCGGCCTCATGGACAATAATCGGTTCCAGGGTACCTTCCGCACTAGTGTCGATGTCTGGAATGTTTCCGTCATCGACAGTGAATACAGACTTGAAATAGTTGTTCATTTTGTCTGCAGTGATCGGGTTATCTTTTTCCGGGGGTGTGTTGCTTTTGTTGTTTTTGCAGGCTTTAGGTAGCTTCAAAACTTGCTCGGGGAATTTTTTAGAAAATTTGGAAACGTTTTTGTGAAATAGTTGCTCTTCACTGTTTTGATTTTTGTTTTTAGGTCACTCACAGCAGCGGTCAAATTATTTACTGTTACTGCTCCGGGTTTTCGTTTCATTCTCTTTCGTATTCGCTTTACTTTGCGTTTCGCATGTATTACCTCACGTGTTATCCACGGGTTGTGTTTTCTTAATTTTTTTTCACTCTAAGAGGTACAAAGGTATTAATACAGTGGTGCATAATTTCTTTTAACTGAGACCATATTATTTCAATGGTCGTGGAACTATCATTACACAATTCTTCGAAGGACGGAAACTTTATAATTAGATAATTTAGTATGCTGGTGTCGTCAGCATATTTAAAATCCGGGTAAGTAATTTTTATGTTCGTTGGTTCTATTTTATCACGAAAGGGGACAGTGCACAAAGTGAGCTTGTGATCAGATATGCCATCCATAACTTCAATCTTTGTTTCATCGGCTGGGAAGTGGTTACTCAAGAATATAAGGTCAAGAATATTTGAAGTTTCTCCCTGGACACGTGTTGGTTGGTTGACTACTTGTTGAAGATTAAATCGCAGCATTGTGTCGATAAGGACATCTGAGCATGCGGAATGAAATTTCATGGATTGCCAGTCGATATCAGGAAGGTTAAAATCACCCAACAAGATGAATCTTGCGCTTTGTATGTTTTGTTCAATGTAGTTGTAGAGCGATTGCATGCTACCTTCGCCAGAAGTAGGACTGCGATAGCAGCAGCCCACAATTGTTGTGTGAAGGCCAAAATTTAGTTTCAAAAAGACAGCTTCTACACCTTCAACCTCTGGCAGCACAGTGTATTGTATTTCGCGTTTTATCATTAACGCTACTCCACCGCCTCGTGTCGGTCTGTCCTTCCGTATTATATTGTAATTTGGGGGCGTTACTTCACTATCTAGAATGTCATTATTTAACCAGGTTTCGGTTAAAGCAACAAAGTCTGGCTCAAGGTCGAGAAGTAGGCATTCAAGAGATCCTAATTTGTTTAAGACACTTCGGCAATTCACATTTATAAACATCAACTGGGGCGGTTTCGAGTGCGAGACGCCGGCCCGTCGCTTGGCAGGTTTTTTTTTTCCAGTTGAGGGATTTTTTGCCTCGCCAATCATCACTTTATCGTTTACGGTGTCATCCCAGCGATAAAGAATACGGTCTATACTAATTTTGTCGTAGACAAGATGTACCTTTTGCCCGGATTTCTTATTTGGTTTCGCCGAGTCTTACAATTTTTTCCTTATATTACGCACACGCTGGGAAAAGTCTTCACTAATTGATATGTCGGTATCCTTTAGTTTATGACAGTTTTTCAAAATCTTGTTTTGTCTCGATAATCAAGAAGTTTGAAAATTATTGGTCTAGTTTTGTTCGCGCTCGGTTTACCGAGCCGATGTATCCTTTCGATTGAAACAGGTTCAATTTTCAGAACACCTTTCGCAACTGTATTGTTTATTACTTGCTCTAGTGACTCCTCGTCTTCTTTTTCATCCTCAGGGATGCCATACACTATCAAGTTACTTCTTCTTGACTGGTTTTCTAATTCATCCAGCTTTAATTCTAGGCCTGATACTACTTTTTCTAAGGCGGAAACTTTTATGGTGCAGTCCAGTATTTTTTAATCTAAGGCAGCCAGTTTTTCTAATTTGGACTCAATAGCGGTTAGTCGTTCTTCTTTAATTTTTTTAATATCACCAGCAATTTGCGTTAGTTGTTGAGAAATTAGTTTTAAGTCGGGCCCGGGGTTTGTCTCGACGTCACCTGCTAGTAATAACAGGTCCCTCAAATAGCAGGACAAGTTACACAAAGGATCACAAAGGAACCTTGGGCACGGCAGCACAATCAAGAAGAGGCAGTCAGAACGCATGCATTCGCCATAGCGTTTTCTCACCTGTACGACATACAAGAAGGGATTAGCGCTCTGCATGCTTCGGGTGCCGCCGTGCCCATTAATCGCCGTCGCTTGGGGGGCCGTATTTATATCCAGGGTTGTCGACGTTGAGTGAGGCACCGAGGGGGCGCTGAAGATGGCGCCGGCGCAGTACGTCGCTGAAGCCAACGGGTCCAACTTGTAGGGCCGGCCATCCAGACCAACCGGCGCGTGTAGCACGTGGCGGGCTTTATCACGGCCTGGATTTGCTGTCCACGCTGTCGTCGGTTTGCCCGCTTCTTCAAGCCCCGCCGGTATCAGCAGCAGGAAAGTGCCGATCTGTACGACATACAAGAAGGGATTAGCGCTCTGCATGCTTCGGGTGCCGCCGTGCCCATTAATCGCCGTCGCTTGGGGGGCCGTATTTATATCCAGGGTTGTCGACGTTGAGTGAGGCACCGAGGGGGCGCTGAAGATGGCGCCGGCGCAGTACGTCGCTGAACCCAACGGGTCCAACTTGTAGGGCCGGCCATCCAGACCAACCGGCGCGTGTAGCACGTGGCGGGCTTTATCACGGCCTGGATTTGCTGTCCACGCTGTCGTCGGTTTGCCCGCTTCTTCATGCCCCGCCGGTATCAGCAGCAGGAAAGTGCCGATCTGTACGACATACAAGAAGGGATTAGCGCTCTGCATGCTTCGGGTGCCGCCGTGCCCATTATATATATATATATATATATATATATATATATATATATATATATATATATATATATATATATATATATATATAATTATATTATATATTAATTATTTATTATATATAATTATATATATATATATATATATATATTTAGGAATAAAGGAGCACACTTACGAAAATTTGAT
Source organism: Rhipicephalus annulatus (assembly GCA_013436015.1). Classification (NCBI taxonomy): domain Eukaryota; kingdom Metazoa; phylum Arthropoda; class Arachnida; order Ixodida; family Ixodidae; genus Rhipicephalus; species Rhipicephalus annulatus. The sequence goes on from WOVY01012912.1 coordinate 258,151, forward strand.
AATTGTTTACTCTACGTTTCGGCCGTGGCACGGCCTTCGTCAGGATTAGGAATCCTTCGTCAGGAATCCTGACGAAGGCCGTGCCACGGCCGAAACGTAGAGTAAACAATTATAAAATTTTCGTAAGTGTGCTCCTTTATTCTTAATTATATTTGCACCGGACCCACTGAATTTCTTTTTTGAATCATTATATAAATATATATATATATATATATATATATATATATATATATATATATATATTTCTTGAAAGTCTTCCTGGATTCGGGTCGAGTTATAAGTCACCAGATGGAGCGCACGAGCAAACGAGAAACGATGCTTTATTGCCAACGTTACGGCCGGGACCGCCCTTCCTCAGGGCATACGTGCCCTGACGTAAGCCATACATGCCCTTGTAGCCAATACGCAGGCCATACGTATGCCCTGACGAAGGCCGGTCGCCGGCCGTTACTTTGGCAATAAAGCGTCATTTTTCGTTTGCTCGTTCGCTTCAACTGCTGACCATCAAGTAACCGTAAATTTTCTTGATGTTACCATAACGATAGAAGAAGCGAAGCTCTCTACAACCCTATATCGCAAACCAACGGATCGACAACAATACCTCCATTACCAAAGCGATCACCCACGCCACTGTAAAAACAGTATTCCATACAGCCAGGCTCACCGGTTTAAGCGAATCTGCTCTAGAGACGCTGACTTTGACACGAGCTCACAGAGGCTAAAACTTATGCTCGAGAAACAAAAATACCCCCACATGTAATTAATGACGCTGTTCAAAAAGCGAGAAAACTAAAGCGTGAAGACTTACTTATAAAGCGACCACCGCAAGAAGACCCACAACAGACAAACCTCTGCTTAACTTACAGGACAAACTTCCCAATGTAACCAAAATTCTTAAACGACATTACAACATTCTGGAACAAAGTGAACGTCTGAAACGCGCATTTCCATCCGCCTCAGGCGTCGTTTACCGATGACCACGTAACCTCAAATACACACTTGTCCACTCTCAAATTAACACATCACCCCCCAATTATTCATGCCGACCTTGTTTAAAGCCACGATGTCTTTTATGTAAGGTGATGCAAGAAACACACAAAGCAACCAGCACACAATCCAAGTTTTCGATTAACATACGAGGAAACCTAACATGCGATTCCTCTAATGTGGTATACCTACTCGAATGCCACGTGTGTGGTATGTAGTACGTCGGACAAACAGAAACACCATTTAGGATTCGCTTCAATATTCACAGAGCCCATGCGAAATCAGCCCAAAGTCTACCTCTATGAAAACATCTCAATCTTCCCGACCATGCATTCGACAAACTATCAGTAATGCTCTTAGAGACGAGATTTAAATCAAATCGAGAACGTGAACAACGAGAGTCATACCTTATCCACCGATTTAAACCCTCGATAGAAGAATAAATGAGAATCCTGGAACACTTGCAGCAATTAAAGCATTAGAAAACAATAACGGCAATAATGAAAATAGTAACTGAGTTCACGGCACTGCAGCTGTGAAGGGCACTGGACAATTCAAAACAATTCCAAGTGTAACTACTCTTCCTAAGTGCAACTTTACTACCCAATCAATTGTGCTATGCATGACATGCCCGTAAGCAACCCTGTGCACAGCCGGGAGTCCCCCACTGCACGCGTAATCCAGAAGCGGGCAAGGAATTCGCATTGCGCCCGCTTACCAGCCTCTGCCGTAATACGCGCAACCCCTCTTTGTACGACGAAATGTTGACGAAACCCCGAGTAGTTAAAGGCTTAAAGCTTCCCAAAATGCCCGCTTACGAGCCTCTGCCCCAATACGTGGTACCCCTCTTTCTACGACGAAATGTTGACGGGGCTCCGAGTAGTTTAGGCTTCGAACTTCCTAAAAAAGCTCTTTTTTGCTCCTCACCGAACCGCCAGCGCAGTCTGGTCGGGAAGAATGCGTTAGTGAAAGGAAGCATACACAGACCACTGACATCAGAAAGGGGAAGGGGAGAAAGGGCAGAGAGATGAAGGGGGAAGTGGAAGGAAGAGTGGAAGGGGCGCCCGAGGGGATTCCAACTTATATTCTTTTTCTCTTTTTTTTCTTTTTTCTTCTTTTTTCTTTTTATATTTTTTTCTGTCTTTTTCCTCTTTCATTTCCCTCTGATTTGAAATTGTATAAAGCTAAGCACCAACAAATTGTACCTTTAATCCTGATGAAGGCCAGGCTCTAGGCCGAAACGTCGAAATAAACCACGTTGTGACCACTCACAGAGGATCTGCTGAACTAAATATATATATATATATATATATATATATATATATATATATATATATCATTCGTTTTTACACCTACCTTTACCTCTGTCTCAAATCTCATCTGATAGCCTGCATCGCTCCCTGCTCAGATTTTTTCAGTCCAAAATTACGTTGTGTTTGAAAAACCATAGGCCTTTTATTTAGGATCCTGCCGCCCGGTTCTTGGCCGATCCCCCTTTGTGGGTGTGCGCCATATTATCAAGGATCATCATCAACATCATCGTCACCATCATCATCATCAGACCGCTCAGCTGTGAAGGGTCGGTAACGAGCTTGCTGAGCGGGGGTTGCCCACCTCTGTGTGGCGGGGCCGTGACGATGGCATTGGCCATATCGCTGGTCGGCCGCGAATGAGTCACGACGTGGCCACGGAGTTTTAGTTTCACTGATGTCTGTCACACATACCGATGGTTGCAAAAAAGCTAGTGGCGCCGCCATGTAGTAGGGGGGACTGGTAGGCGGATGAGGAATGGTTTCGTCAACCCAACCACCTTGTCGACACAGCTCTTCACGTACTATGGCCCGAATAGTGACGGCAAGGTCGGCTAATGGGCTCACGTCGACGCTTGTGACCGTTGCCACAATTTGCCAGCCTACCAAATTTCGGGGCAATACGACGGGTCTTCAGCTTCTCGAAAGTACGGTAGTGACGTTGGACGGCGGAGACTGAAGTGAGGTCTTCCCTGCCTGTCAAAAAATTGTAGACATCCTCTGCTATACTCTTCAGAAGGTGTCCGATCATGTTCTCTTCAGACAAATACGGGTATATGATGAAGCAGGGCATCACAACCTCCTCTGTGTAGGTAATACACATTTCTCCAGGAGTCTGAGCTCTTTGACCCAACGTGCGCTCCACGCCTTTCTTTTTCGAATCAGAGTCGCCGAAGCATTTTTCGAGTTCTTCAGCGAAACGATCTCACGTGAATCTTCATGGTTTTCGTACCACATCAGGGCGTTTTCCGTGAGAAAAAGCGTTGCACTTCCCAGTTGGTTGGTGGGATCCTAGCAGTTGTGCGGGCTCACCCTTTGGTAATGTGTCAACCACGCATCCACATCATCTTCTGCTCTTCCCGCGAACGGGCGGGGTTCCATGTAGTGATACTGAGGTGCAGCCGGCACTGACCTTTGCGTGGTTGAGAAGCCGTTACCTTCGCTCTCAGCCATGACGGTTGTTGTCGGTGCAAACCGGCAAGACGACGGTTCCGGCGAAGTTAAAACAGCTGTGGCTCCGTGGTTTTTTGACGCGCTGTTAACCACCACCTCCGCCACTCTGTTACGTCTACGAGAGGGGTTTATTCAGAGGCGACGTAACGGTCGACTCTAGGGTATGCAATGAGCGCGCACCAGAGATGTAGATGTAGATGTAGATCCTAAACTCGTGGCTCACACACACTTTGGGGGATCGGAAAAAATCGGGTAGCTTACGAAAAAAACTAATGTCCTCTTGCCACCAAACGTAAGTGCTCTTCGTCTCGCACCACCCTGTTCTCCGCTACACAGATGCACATACGTAAATTTCATAAGTTGTAACAATATTTTCAGCATTGCCTTCGGCAGCTTAAGTTGTTTATTACTGGTATGTATCCCAAAACGTATTATAAATGTTCATGTTCATTACTATACAGTGCTCGCAAAATGTACCATCACAAGTAAAAATGAGACAAAGAAGACATAGGGTGGAGTTTTTTTATCCAAAATATCGCACGAAAAACCCATATAACTTGCGCAACACTTACACTTACGTCTTCACGTAGCTAACATAATGATATCAGTACGTTGTCGAAGCATACTTGAGCTTTGCGACTTATGCATGTATACACGCACAAAGTAAAAAGAACCAAAGGGTCGGCAAACTGTCATTTTCGCAAATATAATTGACGTAATAAAGATAAAAGCGTAATAACCTTATAAACAATGAAAAATAAAACAATAAAGTGGTTTTCGCATGACATATCAAAGCGCACAATGTGCATCGAGCACTGAAACTGCGCCTGGTCCACTCAGCTGGAGAAAAGTATGTGGCATCGCTAGGACAAGGTGGAATTGCCGTAACTTGGCGTAGAAAACGACGCATGCGCAGTGAGATGAGTGGTCACGTGCACGTAGGAGCGCAGCTCTTCTTCTTGAACGGCCGATTTGTCGCCCATGTAGTAGAGCAACGCGTAGGCCATGGTGAGAAACCCTGTGCCAAGGAAGTCGCCGCATCCCGTCAGGCAGGGGATGGCCGCGTTGTCCGGGTCGACGCCCCAGTTCCAGAGGTGGTACACGATGAGGCGCGCCAGGTACAGCAATACCAGCACCTTCACAATTTGAGTAAGTGTTGGTTGCTCCGGCATAATAATACTAGTTGCAGTCGCACGTGTCAAAGCCCCGACATAATTATTAGGCATGTCGTAGCAGAGAAATTCAGAAATTCTGACACCGCCACTCGCCAAGGTGTACTAGTCGCTAGGGCACTCGGCTGCTGACTCATGGGTCGTGGGTATGAATCCTGATTTTGGTGCCTGTATTTTCAATGGAGGCGAAAGTTTTGTAGGCCCGTGTGCTTAGGTTTGGGTGCACGCTAAAGAACCTAACGTGGATTAAATATCTGGAGCCATCTACTACGGCGCCTTTCATATACATATGGTGGTTTGGGGCAATAAGCCCCACATATTATCATCATAAGATCAAATTCCAGATCAGCGGTCATATATTTGACGGAGGCCATGTGCTTGAGGCCCATATTTGAGGCCCATGTGCTTTGATTTAGGTGATCGTTCAAGAGCCTCAGGCGGTACAAACTTCCGGAGCCATGCTCTACAGTCTCTGGCATATACATACAGTTGTTTTGAAACGTTCAGCACAAACAAATATATTGTGGCTAATTTCAGTAACGAGCACCAGCACCTGTTTTGCCACACGGCTATCACTTTAGCTTACCCTTTCGCAGACATTGCTGAACGTTTCACATCTACATCAACCGACGACAAGTTTCGACCGACACCAAGTGACGTGACTTCGTTACTTGCAGAGTTGATGTCAATTTGACCCTTTCGGAACAGCAAATGACTGAGCTACGTGAACGGCTATTTAGAGTTAAAGAGTACTTAGCATCCAATTCGCAGGTTGTTCAGACACTGATCCCAAATACCGAATAATTGCATATACCGACACCTCACCCATAAAACAACACCCTTACCGCGTTTTAGCAAAGGAACGTGACGTGATAAATGCTCACGTTAAAGAGATGCTGCAAGATGATGTTATCCAACCTTCCAAGGCTGCTGTATCGATCTCCAGTTGTTCTCGTAAAGAAAAAAGATGGATCACTGCGCTTCTGCGTAGACAACAGAAAACAACAGCGTGGCTGAAAAAGACGTCTATCCTCTGCCCCAAATGAATGATTCCCTCGACCGACTGCGGTAGGCTAGGTATTTTTTATCGACGTTCTTGAATAGTGGCTACTGGCAGATCAAAGTTCATGAACAACAACACGAAAAAACCGTCTTAGTTACACCAGATGGCCTATATGAATTCAAAGTACCCCCCTTCGGCTTCTGTTCTGTACCTGCGACATTCCAGAGCACTAAGAACAGTGTTCCTACCGGTACAACGTGGCACATGTGTCTAGTTTATCTAAATGATGGTGTCATGTTTTCTCCGACCTTTTAGGAGCACATAAAACGTCTGCAGGCAGTGCTGGAAGCACTCCGCTCTGCTAACCTGACGCTGACGCCACAAAAATGCCACTTCAGTCATAAAAAATTAAAGTTTTTCGGTCATATTTTCAGTGTGCATGGTGTTCTACCAGACCCTGACGAAAGCACCACCGTGACCTCGTTTCCTGTTCCACGTGAGAAGAAGGTAGTAAGTGGCTTTATAGGGCTCTGTGCGTACTATCGCCGCTTTATAGCCAATTTTTCTAGGATTGCTGAAACGCTCATTCAATTCACTCGTGAAGACGTGTAATTTGTCTGGGAGGAAGAACAGGACGCAGCTTTCTCTAAACTGTGGGAGCATTTGCAGACACCGCGAGTCCTCGCTCACTTTTAACCAAGATGCTGATACTGAGATTCATATTGACGCCAGTGACATGAGTGTTGGTGTTGACCTCGTCCAACTACAAGAGGGCACGGAGCAAGTGATAACACTCTTTCCCGTGCCGACGTAAACTACTCCACGTCAGAAAAAGGGTGCCTCGCTGTTGTATGGGCCACGATGAAGTTTAGGCCTTACCATCATGGACGCCACTTCAAGGTATTGAACGACCATCATTCGTTGTGCGCGTTAGCCAACCTACAGGGCCCGTGCGGGCGACTGGCACGATGGAGTCTTCGTGTGCAGAAATTCAATTTTATAATCACTTTCAAATCGGGCCGCAAGCATGAAGATGCCGATTTGTTGTCCGACGCCCCTGTCGAAGTTTGTGGCCATGACAACGAAGATTACGGTAGTACTTCAATACCCTTACTACAACCGATCTTATTACACGACAGCACGCGGACGACGAAATACGTGAAGTTATCAAAAACTTGAAAGACGTAACTCTTCCATACCTCATTGCACTTCTCCAAGTTTGTCGACATTATGCATGTGAGATGGGGCCCTGTATAAAAAAACTCCAACAGCATTGAGATAACTTATCTTCTAGTCGTGTCAACTGACATGCGTGACGACATGCTTCTCGCCTGCCACGATGAGCTCAAATCTGGTCTCATAGGTTCCCCTCGAACTCTCGATCGAGTTTGGCAAGCGCACTACTGGCCTAAGCTATATGCATCTGTTAAGCGATACAAAAAAATCTGTCGGGATTGTCAACGCCACAAATCTCCTCCACTGAAGCCCGTAGGGCTTCTTCAACCACTCGAACCACCTAGGGTGACATTCGATCAAATAATAATAGATTTACTGGGGCCCTTTCCGCTGACATCTGCCGGCAACAAGTGGATCGTAGGAGCCACAGACTATTTGCTATTTGACAAAGTACGCCGAAACAAAGGCGCTACAGCGCGGTACAGCATAAGCGTAGTAAAAAAGGGCGTGTGTGGGCTTCGTAGCCTTGGCTGTGCTGCCACAGGAAGTTGTCACCGTATATAGTGAACACTCTTTCGGCCTGTTTATCTGCAATAGAGAGGACACCAGAAAGCGAAGCTAGCTGCTTCGTCCGCTGGAAAATGCGCTGAAGTGATTTGGCCTTACTTGGGCGTTGTTCGGCATTGCGATGGTTAGCAGAGCCGATTGCGTTCACGCATAGCGACGTCGCAACTGCAACACCGACAAGGCGCGGGCCAGGGAAGCCGAATTAAAGCGCCAGAAGGGAAAGATCAACGACACCGATGAGGTGTGAGGGCGAGAATGGAGAAGGCGCGCTGGCAACACCGACGAGACGCAAGCCAAAGAAGCGAAGGCCAAGCGTCTTCAACGCGTCGGCAACATTGACGAGACGCGGTGAAGGAAGCCAAGTACAAGCACCGACAGCAAAATGCCAACGCTAACGAATCCTCGACGTCATCGTCGTTTGGCAACGTCTCGAAAGCGCCACACGCTTCCACTGAAGCACCCGTACTTCAAGCACTGGGCTCCACCGGGCGAACAAGAGTCGACGTGTAAGAACAATAAGGGCTTTTTTGAAGACACTACTGGTCCGAGTGAGTTGCATTGCGCATCGGTGACGTGTCGATCTTAGTGCTCTACGTCACTTCCAACCCGCCGCAGGAGCAGCTTCAGCGCTCTCGAGGAGAAGCTGACTGTTGAAGCAAGGCCTGTCGATGTGCCTCGTATAGTCGCGGGAGATTTCAACGTTTTCGTCAGCGGAGCAATACGAGAATGGCTCGTCGATTACATGCTAGACGCGCACTCGCTGAAGTGCATGTCGGCGGAACGGAAATCACCCACCACAATAAAGAAATGCGCATCCGTGTGCCCTTAGCCAACTGCGACGCAGAATGTCTGCAGGAACCTCTCAGCGTGCACTTCACCGATCACAAGGCGGCGATAATCAAGGCGAAACACGCGCCTGCTCTGGTCCAGCGCCCGTGTCCACTCTGAAGAAACCACTAGACATACGCCAGCCATCGCTTCAAACGAATCTTCCAGCACTCACCGCAGCACCCGCGTTAGCGCCTTTCAACACGTCACGCCACACGTGCGCAACGCTGATGTTTCGCACTCCTTCAGGGTGCCGTTCGAGGAGAGGGTTCAAATTTTAGATTATCATGAATTCCAATCCCTAGTGCTTCTTCAGCGTCCACCTAGATTTAAGTACATGGGCCTATAGGTTTCCCACTTCCATTGGAAATGGGGCCGATGCAGAGGGGATAAGATCCAGAGACCTGCTGCTGACATTCGAAGACCATATATAATAATAGACCACCGTGGCGGAACTCAAATAGGACAGGTACTATTACGAAAAGTGGCTAAACAATCTTTAAAACACTTTGTTGGCCAATTAATGTAGTTAGGTGTAATAACGTCGACCTATAATTTGTACTTCTACTTAAAAATTTACCCTCTCTTCTTCACAGCATTTCCTGTCGCCCTTTTTATTACAACAAGCTTCCAGAGTAACCGTGGCTCTCGCGTCATTTTAGGTATCGCTACTTCAATAATAAGGACTTGATTCCGTAATACATTGCAGAAAGTGGCGTTTGTCTAAAAATGGCCTCTTGCTCATGCTTGTCATAACCTACCTCTGTACCTCGTTGTTGGCATTTTTACGTATACATTGCTTTCAATTCGCACTACTACACCCTAGTACTGAACTCTAACTTTACATACCTTCGTGAAGGGCCTTTGGAGGATTGGTTTTGGGACGTTAAACCCCACATATCAACCTTTGGAGAGTGAAGGCCGAACATAATAGGGATAGCCTCGGGGAAATTTAGAACAGCTAAAAAACAACGTGCTTAGATGAAGCAATTCTGGGTTACCTTATAGAGTATACGAACCGGATACTTAGAAATTGAAAAGGGTGAATGCGACTGGCAAGTACACTCTAAACCGAAATTCGGCAAAGTTGGACTAACTGCTGTCGTTAAACCAATGAACGAACGGTTCATCCAACAGGGACTAAATGTGTGACAATGCGTGTCTTGCGCAAACGCCCGGCAATGAAGGGACCAACGGGGAGGGCAACTGCGCCGTGATCGCCTCCTGTCGATGCTGCACTGCAATGCTCGGCGTGGTCGGCGATCATGAAAACAAGTTAAATAGGCTATACGCCACTGTGGAAGTGAAGCACTATGAAACGAATAGAAGATGTTATGAGAGGAAAGTAGTACAACACGCAGTCAGTGCACACAGCAAGCGCCCTCGCGTTTCCACCATGCCGGCACGGGTGGGCCGAAACCAAGTGAAAATCGCCGAACACGGGCAATGCGGATAACTCTCTTCAATGTGCTGAATAAACTCGAACTACGGTGAACACTGACAATGCTAATAAAGGTAAGCTGTTCATCAGCGGTCGTGTACCCACACAGTGACCACAAGTTCAAAGCGATATATAGGAAAAGTAGGCTTCGTACGTCATCGGTATCAAGCGGGCTGCCGGTGTGAGTGCATTGCCGGCACAAGCGAAGGAAACGTCGCGTACAAGTTCACAAAAATAGTAGCTCAGACAAACTTATGTCTTTTTATCCATGCGACAATCGTTATCAAAAATCCAACGTGTAGGCGATCGCGGATACGACTAATCGTGCGGCTGGCGGTACACAGGGAGTGACTTACCAGCACGATGAAAGAACTGCGCCTGCGAATGGTCTCGTCGCTGTAAGTATACAGATATCTACATCACTCGGTAAGACACAGCGGACATGGGGCACTTACCTATTCTTCATTTGTGACTATAAAATAACGACGACGAAAATTCCACGCGAGCCGCATGTTGCGATCGCCGGTGGTCGTTTAGCCGTACTCGTCGTAAGCCTAGCGACGCCGTCAGCAAGCCGACTCGGTATGGCATCGGCGGGGCGCCTGCGGCTGCTTCGCCGGCTTTCCCGCACAAGCGCCGCTGCTATGTTTGTGTTTGCAGGACTCGTGCACCAGCACTGCGAACGCTAGTTCGGCCGACATAATCGAATACCAGCTGATAATTCGTATTCTCGGGCTGGAGGCATGTTGAAGATTAGATGAATCCATATTAAAAGATCGATGCGCATCGGTGCTACGAATAAGCCCATGTAAATTTTCGCGTTACGGTGTCAATATTTATTGTTTTTTAAGCCGAGTAAAAGTCGCCCACTGGCACTATATGGGAGCTCAAAATACTGTGCTATATATACCCGAGAGTCTGTTTTCTGTAGTACAGCGCGGGCAGTCAGTGTTTGCGGTGTTTTACTTTGAAATAATAGTGCGTATGAATGTGTGTGTGTGTGTGTGTTGCATGAATAACATACTATGATCTTCAGTGCTGATTAAATTGGAATAAACATAAAATATACTGCACAAACGCAGTGTCGCCTTGTTTTGCCATTGGTCCAGACGGTTCAACTGTTAGTCCCACTGGAGCATTCTACTGGGGCGAACATTTAAACCAAGTGGAGTAAGTGCTTGCCGTAACAGGTGAGCCCTTGCAGTTACTCCTGAAGTTAGTCCAAAATTGGTTCAAAATCTGTGGAAGCGCATTTAGACCCCTAAAGGACCAATGGCATACCCCACTTTAGTCTTTTCCGGCTTAGAGTGTATTTTTCTTTGTTTTTTCTCGCCTTTCCATTCCGCTGGTGAAGTGTTGCATGCAATATGTCTGTTGAAGCGTCTGTCTAGGAGGCATTCGCGTCGCCTTTTGCACTCGTATCGCAACGCCAAACCACCCATAGAACAACAACAAAAAATTAATGATATGATAAATAATATTAATAATATTGATAAAATTCTAATGGTATAGGCAATAACAATATTATTATTAGTAATGAACTGACTGGTGATAAACTAACGGCTAATGTGAATCACCACATCCTCCATCCCTCGTGCATACGCCTCAGGCTTGGCTTAAAACGCCATGATGACCGGTGGGCAGTTACAGCACCTCACCGTGACTTCTTGTTTAAGCAAAAAAAAAAACACCAGGCTTGCGCGAGACGCACTGCACTGTCACCGCGGAAGCTGCAAGAGTGGCATTGCTAAAAACATTTTTTTCATTCATGCATTGTGTAACTGCTACGAGCACACTTGCAGGGTAGCGATTATTCCATAAATAACAATTATTAGTGGTAGTAAGGCATTCACTATGTCATTCTTGGTCATAACGCGATTGGCATTGTGCGATGTCTGGTTGTTCCTTTGCTGTTCTGGAACAATTTATTACTTATAATAACGCGATTCCTTTTTCGACATGAAAGCTGCCTAGTGTTAATCTGAAACAAAGTTTCACGAATGAGGTTTCAAGCACCGGTGTAGCTTAGTGGTAAACTACTGGCCTGGCAGGCAGGGTACCTGGTTTTTAATCCCAGTCGGGCCTCGCAGTTTTTCTTTACTTCGCTTGTTTTTTTTTCCACAGCGCGCGATAGCGGATACGGACAACGGCGACGGACAGTAACGGCACGAAGGCCCTTGCGCTCTCATAATATCTTTCTCTGTAATGCATTAGTGACTCTCTGAAACATGAAAGTTTATGTGGCTATTACCCCCCGGGAAATACTGAACTCAAAATTACGAACACAAAAGATACCAATATAGTCATGCAAAAAAGAAAACCCCTCCAATGCGCATGGGGTGTTTATATATAAAACTGAATCAGCAAAGATGGGAAAACGGACACAACCATTCACCTTTGGTGCCCTAGAGTGTGTTTACGAGTCTCTCTAATAGATTGCGCCAACGACTCGTGGAGGGTGAAAGTGAGTAAAGGCCTAGTTTAATTCCCTAAGAAAGCATGTATTATTTTTGGTGCTTAGGCTGCGAATTTTTTCGCCGGGCTTAAGTTTACCAGCACTGGACGCAATAAAGAATGATTTAGTACAAGTGAAGTATGCTTCTGTTTCATTGCAATTACCAGTTCTACTTGGTGATAGTTATCTCTGTTTTTTCTTAATTGAAACATAAGCCTGCCAGTACATTATTTTTTATTTTTACTTATTTATTTGGGTATGTATTTGTAATAATATTTACCTATACGCTTATTGATTGATACTGTGATCATGTACACGATCTTGGCAGCTTGGTACATTATATAGGTGCATAAAAATAAAAGAAGACACAGGAAACAACAGATTTGTTCGCACGTGTGCTTTGATGAACAAAACTAAAAGGCAACAAGCGCTAGTCCAGCATTATTTGGGTCCAACAGATTAGTTAGCACGAGGTAAAAGAGAAAAAAATAAACATACGAAAATTATTCTAGCCGGAGAAGATAATTGCTTCCTACCGAAGGTGAGATTCAAATTGTGAGACGTAATCTTGCATCAACTATTTATCGAGCTATTTGTTCCAATCCACTACAGTTAATTCTAGGAAAGAGAGAATTTGGAACGTGTCACGATTACAGTTACAGCTAGTGAGTTCCTGTGTCTGGTATCGTAACCTGACATATATAGAAAGTGCGACGTGTCAACCTTGTATTGACCTTTCATTAGTTGAAAGAAAGAATTCTAAATGGCATACACGAGAAGAAAGAATGACATAATTGAGCCAGCTTTGGCAAGCCGACCCGTTTTGAAGCCACCAGTGTCGGCCCAACATGTGACATATCACGCGAAGATCAAGTACGCAACGATTCTTGCCGATACTGTGGTGCGCTGCGGAGTATGGCAAGTGGCAGATTTCATTCTAAATCCATTTGTTCGGTGCAGACCAGCCGGCTCACGCTGGAGATTTAAAAGCGAAACGCCACCGAGGCAACTAAAACCCAGCGCACGCTCTGACATTTTCATCATGTGTTGGGCCGACACGGTGGGCTTCACTCGTGTGATGATGCTTTTTCTTTTTTCTTCCTTCCTCCAGGCCCCGCCGATACCGCAGCTGCAGGAATCGAATAAGGCGTCCAATGCTCAACGATTTGAACAGAAGCGGCTGTTGTCCTCCTGTCTACTTTAGCGGGTGTATTTGTGCGTCTACACCTGGGAGTGTTTGTCAGCGCTGCTCGTAGTAGCCCTGATGGTCGCGTGCGGAATACTCATGTTTTTCCTCCTGTGTCTAAACAAAAAGTGAATTCTTCGTGTTTTGTGATTACGAAACATGGTCGGGGGGTACACACCTGCCCTAGCGATGCACCACAGTAGGCTGCGAAGAAGGTGATGGTCATGGAGACCTTGCCGAAGCGCAGAATCCTAGAGAGCACGGCGAACAGCGTCTGGCCGGGCACCACGACGCCGACGACCACGTAGGCCACGTTGGCCATCTCCCCACCCTGGTAGTACATCTGTAGGGGCCCCACGCAGACGTGTTCCCCGAACGGTATGTCTCCCAGTAGCGTCAGCCGGTTCAGGTTACTGGACAAGCTGCAGCTAAAGACGGCCGCCAGGTTGCCGCCCAGCGCTGCAATCGGTAACCATCAGACACGCGAAGCAGAGTATTTCATGGTTGGTTCGATTGTGATTCGAAACGAACTTTCTTACACGAAAATGTTTTACGCTGGGGTACACCACCACTCCACTCACGTCTTTCGCTCAAGGATAATACGTGGTAAAGTATACAGATGACCAAGAAATATTTGAAGAAAAGAAAACATAGTTCAGTTCTCATGGGTCACACTATGACACCTATATATAGCTCCGCTGCGTGTGGAGTGAAGCGACTGCACCACGGAACACACATTAATCAGTGCACTAACGGTGAGCTATTTATGTACGTTATTTTCTGTTGACGGTGATCATAGCTCGGCGGCACTTCAGCGAGTTCACTTTATATAACTGGTGATATAGCGAGAATGGTGCGGTTGAGATTTTACTTTAGAGGTTATCGCTCTTCCTCTGAATGTGTTCCCACGGTCCATACGAGTGAGCACGCCTCTGCAAGACGTTGCCGCTCGTGTGGGCGTGCCCTTGATGCGGGTGGTTTACCCGTTTCACAGCTAGTTTGTGTTGAAGTTACGGAGAGCACAAATGCCAATTCGCTCACTGCAGTGGCTGCCTGTGCGAAAGAGTGCACTGCTTAAATATTAAGAAGTAACAATTGTGAGAGCTGCTGATTCGCACTGGTCCTGTGTATACTTGAGCGTTCGTTTCGTGCGCGTTCCTTTGTATCTGCGCAGCCAGCTGTTTGTGAGAAGCTAGTACACAGCTCTTAGTTGGCGCTCGTCCTGTTGTATGTCCATTTCGTGCGCCTGTCCTGCTTGAGCAGCGCACGGCAAGTTTCGAGCTACATTCCGTTCTTCACGTTAACTTAAATTTGTTGCTGCCGCCTTCATTCCTTTGCCGTTGTGGGAATGCGCAGTAAATGTTCAGATACCTCTGTCAAGATACGTTTACCTTTCAGATAAAAGCCTATTCTATGAAGGAAGGAATTGTCGACGCCTCCTTCATTTCTTTTAGAGCCAGTGCAAATGCGCGCTCCTCAACGGAAGCAATCGGTCCACCTTAGTTCAGGGAATGGTCGTGATGCGTCGCCACATGTGGAGCTGCTTGCGCCACACGTGCGTTCAAGCACTTTCCCTCGTAGGTATAGTGGACACCTTTATGTCTCGAATATTATATTTCCGTCAGATTTGCTTTTCTCCTTGGTTTGTGGCTCAAAGCCTTGCCGATGCCACCTCACGGTGCTCTTGAAGTCAGTGCATGAAGTAGTCTCGTAATGATGCTTCCCCATTGTTTGCTTACATAACGCCATGAACGCTGACATGCCACCTCAGAACACCGTAGCATTTACAGAAGCAGCGTGAGCGCCAATATTGTGAACACCAGGAATGTAAGACACCACCCCAGGGATCTGTACACAACCGAGCAAAACTATAGATACTTAGTGCTGGGTACGCATTTTCTTGGGGCGTCGCGGGCTTGGGAGCGCTCGGCGTTGCGTACACAACCCATACCCAAACGGAATGCCTTTTAGTTGGCGCCACGGTTGCGCGCACGCAAACGCGAGCCGCACAATGGTCACACGCGCTCGTAGCAACATAGCGCCTGGTCACGTAAATATATTTTAATTATTTTGTACAATTTAAAGTGTTAAATTTGACGTGCATAGGTAAATGAAGTGAATTACTTTCAATAAATATTTTTAATTATTCTGCCAGCTTTATTCTCTAAAAAACTTTTTTTCGTATGTGCCGTAGTTGCAACTGAAGCTGGCACCGTCGAAGCCAAGCAATTCGGACGGCCGGTCGTTGTCTGACAAATGCGACAACAGAACAATGGTGTAACTTGTAACTCTGTGTAAATTTTGCCTTGTATGTGTACTTCTTTACTTTAACATGTTACCAGATACCGTTTGCATTTACCGTTTTACCGAAACGCGTGTCTTCCAACGTTTTCAGTTCCTCATACGTAGAAGTTTACGTACGTACGTAAATATGTATGCCTTTACGTTTTTGCGAACCATAAATGGTGATGCTAACTGCATATAACTTACATATTTTTGAATGCCCGATGCGGCAGAATCACGATACTTGTTTATCGTGTACAGTATCCTGGTATATGCAAAAGGATAAAAAATACAAGGTTACTGTAACGATGGTGTCGACATCTTGTGACAATTCATCCAACCACAGTCTCAAACACGTTGGCTTACGCGTAATTTTTTTCGAGCTGAAAATGATTGAAAAAGTAACTTGAGTGTAATCATGCTGCTGGCGTTTTTGCACGAGACGTACAATGCACAATGTTTCTGCAGTAACAGTTTTGTGATTGCTTACCTTACTATGGTCCCGCTAGATGGCGCCAACTATTCAGCTGGTTGGGGGCCCGCACGTTTTTGGCTTCTATGTACTAGGCCATTCTAGCTTTGGTAATCTGGCTGAAACAATTTATTCACCATTGGTCTACCGCCAGTACCTCACGCAACAGAAAAATGTCCACCTGGTGCGTGAAGTAAAACCTTGCGCTGCTTCACCGTAGGCGGCATCTTAGAAGGCGGCCGATCCATGCTGACCAAGATTTAGCGCCCTCGTGCTATAATAATTGTGTCAAGCTAGTGGCTCTGGTCAGTCTCGGCTTGGCTCGCCCTAAAGGTGAGTTACATCACGGGTAACATGATGCACCAGGGCAGGTTATCTCCGCTGGGAGGCCATTGGTGGCAGCGTTGTTTACGGCAGCGTGGACGCATCGCCCCAGCGATCTTGCGACGCATCTGTTTGGGGGTTCGCGCATGCACAATACCGCCGCCCCAACGTCCTGAGTACGCAAGCCGCTTGGGTACCCAGCACTAAACCATACTAGGGAGTTTTAGTGCCGGGTACCCAAGCGGCTTGCGCACCCAGGACGTTGGGCCGGCGGTATTGCGCATGCGCGAAACCCCAAACAGATGCGTCGCAAGACCGCTGGGGCGATGGGGCCATGCGTCCGCGCGGCCATAAACAACGCTGCCACCACTGGCCTCCTAGCAGAGATAAGCTGCCCCGGCGCACATGCTGGTGCATCATGTTACCTTCACGGCGAGCAAAGCCGAGGCTGGCCAGAGCCACCACTTTGACTTCTAAGTTTTAAGCACAAATATTATAGTGGCCAGCCGCTATACAAATAGCATGACACAAAGGCGCGATATGTTGCACGGCATGGATCGGCCGCCTTCGCAAGAACTCACCGTATCCGCGCTGCGGATACTTTAGCCGTCGAGTAAAGTAAGCCAAAAAGCGAGCACTTATAGCGATTACACGGTTTTAGCCAGCTTACCAAAGTTAGAATGGCCTGGAACATTAAAACTAAAAACATGCCAGACCCCGACCAGCTGAATAGGTGACGCCATCTATCAGGGCCATAGTGAAACAGACAATCACAACATTGTTATTGCATAAACATTGTGCATTGTACATCTGACGCAAAAACTGCGCAGCGACAATATTACAAATGAGTAACCTTTTTATTCTTTTTCACCTCAAAAATATTACGCGTAAGCTAACATGTTCATGACTGTGGTTGCAGAAGTGTCACAAGATGTCGACACTGTCGTTACAGTAACCTTGCGTTTTTAACTTTTCTGCGTCTACCAGGATACTGTGCGCGATACAAAAAGTGTCCTGTTCACTAAGTATGTTTCATTTAACATTTTAAATCATAAAATAATTAAAAATGACTTACGCGACACAACGCTATGGCGCGGCGAGCGCGTGTGACCTTCGTGCTGCGTGCGTTTGCGTGCGCGCCTCTATAAGGCATTCCAGTTGAGTATGGGTTGGGTACGCAACGCCGCACGTCCCCAAACCCGCAACGCCCCAAGCGCTTCTGTACCCAGCACTACAACTCCCTATTTCGTATGATTTGCATCGTGAGGTGCCACATGATGGGCTATCTACCTCATAACCGTATAGAACAGGCCGAAGCTTGGCGATGGGCAAGAGCTGGAGATGGCAACGAAGGGCTACACCTGGCACATCTGGCTGATATATTGTAAAAATACAAGAGGCACTACATATTGGCTATTTATTTGTTTATTTAATTACTTTGCTGTCAAGTTATCACTGAGAGAGAGTTTCAATGCAAGCCATGAACCTATGGTGCAGCCTCGTACACGGCTGCGAAAGTAGTTGTTTAAAGACATCGCGTAGAATGTGGCGGATTCCAGTGTTTGAAAAGCGTGACTCACCATTTACTGCAGACAGGTGCAGGGCGATTGGCGGATAAGCGAAGACTGCGTAATCCAGGATGTAACCACCGAAGCTGCAAAAACGCATTGGCAATAAAAGTTGCTAGCATCTTGTATTTAGGAGCTTCCGTACGAAGAGCTTTAAAATTGTCGGGTAATTAAACTTGGAGCCTCTTAGAATATTTCACATTGCCATTACGAAATTCTATTCAATTGTCCTTATTTACGAGACAGTATTTTAGGTGACAAGGCAAATGTTGAATATCTGAAATGAGGACTGCTTTTAATTTTATTTACTTTCGTTTATTGTGGTTTTATTATTTACCCGTTTTGTTTAGTTATTTGAGGGTTTATTTATTTATTAACAATTCTTTTTATAGAATTCCACATCATTGCCGGTTGAAGACACTATAAATTGCTACATACAATTCCTAAAAATAAATAGAGAACAAAACAAAATAGAATGATCCCATAAAATGGATTCGTACAGAATAACCTAAAGACTGCTGCAAATGCTTGAATAATATGTGGTATTCAGAGCCCCGAAACCACCATATGCCGCGGTGGTCTAGTGGCTAAGGTACTCGGCTGCTGACCCGCAGGGCGTGGGTTCGAATCCCGGCTGCGGCGGCTGCATTTCCGATGGAGGCGGAAATGTTGTAGGCCCGTGTGCTCAGATTTGGGTGCATGTTAAAGAACCCTAGGTGGTCTAAATTTCCGGAGCCCTCCATTACGGCGTCTCTCATAATCATATAGTGGTTTTGGGACGTTAAACCCCATATATCAATCAAAACCACCATATGATTATTAGAGACTCTGCAGGGGAGGACTGAAAAATATCGACCACCTGGGATTCTTTTACGTGCACAGAAATATCAGCACGTGGGCCTTCAGCATTTTCGCCTCCACCGACAATGCAGCCACCGCAGCCGGCAATCGATCTCACGACCTGCCAGTCAGCAGCCGATTTCCTCAGCAGCTAGAACCCCGCAGTAGGCCCTGCTGCTAATGCTATACAATGGCGTTAATAGACAGAACAGCAGCAGTAACAGCAAAAAAAAAGCCGATTTAGACGTAAATTATGGGGAGAAATTTCACCTGAATTAACGCAAAAGCTTCGAGTGTAACACTCGCTTTCCTAATGAGCAATGGGTGCGTTCTCTGCTCACTTACCTCGAAACCGTGAGTGCGATAATAATTGGCAGCCACCCGACGCGCAGCACCTCCCGGGAGACGGTGTTGCGTCGGGCCAGAACTATCCACATTGGCAGCAGGAGCAGGCACAACGCGATCACCAGCGGTGCCAGATCTGCATATGACCGTCAAGCGCATATTTAATGTAGAAGTGTGGGAAATGGGACAGTCGGTGCTGCCTTGTGGTGCGGCCACGCATGAACAGACGGGAGCACACAAAAAAAGAGATGAAAGAAAGCTGTATTGAACGTAATGGATCAATTATATTGATACAGCAAGACTTTTTTAAGTTATGCGCAACTGATGCACACAGCTTTTAGTGAATAACTGCTGGTCTTTGTTTGCAACACTTTTTGGTCCACTAGCTCTGGCATTTTTATTATATACTATCAACGTCAAGTGGCCCAATCCACCCACAGCTCGTGTTCTTAACGAACGCAAAACTTAGCATAGAGCGGTCGCACTTGAGCCTGAAGCCTACGCGTATAATACCACAACTTGCACCTTCAGCACAAATGGTGTCAGTATAGTAAACATTGTGATCAATCGATATCAACTATTCTTATAGCAAGTGGGCCTGAAACTTAACCGAACACCCGAAGCACGGCGCCAAGCACATAAGCGTGTGCGCAATGAACAAGCGTAGTGTAACTTGCACAAGAACGCATATCAAAAGGCTTTACATTACTTTTGCAAGACCTGGTCGTTAAAATGCTGATAAAAGTTGGCCAATCCGACGTACAGTAAAAATTGATGAAATGCGAAGCATGAATGAGAAAGGTTAATATGTCACTTTGAAATCAGCACAACGTGACAAGTTGAAGGCAAGTGATGCGTTCTATGACTTCCGTGACATGACTATCATGTTTGGATGTGTTGTTTACCTTCGTCATCTATTGACGTCACAGGATACCAAATTTATTATATGTAGAACTAGCGAAACGGTGGCGAGCATGCTATGAGCGTGGTATGTTGTCATGCTCTTACATGATCTGCGAGTCAGGATTATTATGTTTAGACCAGTCATATATTTTGTCATTTATTGACGTCACGTAACACCAAATTTTGTATATGTAGAGCTAGCAAAACGACCGCCAGCGCATCATGAAGGGCCCAATATACTCCAATGTAGCATTGACGCGAACCCGATGGGTACAGCGACGCTACCTTAGAAAAACGCGAGCACTCTATAGTCTGACGCCAGGCGTGACCGGCGCGATCAGCGTCCGTCAGTGCGGCCCAACGGCAACCGGTGTAAAATGTGGCATGCTGCATTTCGTGCCGATGCGTTATCCAGACAACACAGCGTCTCCCTCTTTTCGTGACGGAGGGATGCCGATAACGCTGAAACGCACATGCGTCAAAGCGATGCAACACGGCGCGTGCCTGCGAGTATATGGCACACCAGTGCCTGGCGTGGCAACGCCAGCGTGACGCGACGAAATGAACGCCAGAGAGCACGCACACCGCTTCACGTCGAAATGTATTGGCGCCTTCACTCTGGCATGTAGACATGTATTTACATGACGCGCATCTCATGATTATTATGTTTGCACCACTCACATGCGTTCGTCATCCATTCACGTACCGTAATAGCAAATTTGGTGTATGGAACGCTTGCGAAAAGGCCGCGAGGGCATCATGAGCGTGGTATATAGTCATGTTGTTACATGACAGACATATGTTTTCATGTTAGGGCCTGTCTTTTGAGTTTGCCATTCAATCATGTCATGCCATACCAGTTTTGCAAGAAGCCATGTGAACGAAACCACCGCAAGAGCTGCAAGACCATGAAATGTAAATCATGATATTCATGACACACATGTTATGATTTTTATGTTATGGCTATTCAGATATGTTCTTCATATAGTCATCTTATGCAATACCAAGTTTGGTATCGATACTTGAAACGGCCAGGAGAGCTAAATGTCGTAGGTGGCTGGCTAGATAGATAGATAGATAGATAGATAGATAGATAGATAGATAGATAGATAGATAGATAGATAGATAGATAGATAGATAGATAGATAGATAGATAGATAGATAGATAGATAGATAGATAGATAGATGGATACGCTCAAAGTCACCGAATTCCGCTAAGAATTGCTTCGCATTTAAGTAGGTCGTGGCAAAGACGCACACGGATGGTACAGCATTAAAGACAAGTAGCCAGAGAGCAGGAAAAGCGTGGTCAGGTCGCCGAACGAAGCCGCGATGGCCGGCGCGATGTTGTCCGGGTTTTTTTTCCCACATGGTGGACAGCACCACGACCGTGGACATCACGAAGCCTACGTGAACAAAAAAAAACAGGAGTTGAAAAAGCGCTGTTTCAGAGTACAGAACGTCAGCTTGCTATATTTTGTAAGGCAGCATGTGGATGAATGTTCGTAATTGTTCAATTTGCAAACAATGTGATTAAAAAGAGCCTTTGTTGACATTTAATTGTTTAGGTTAACTACTGTGCTCAGATGAGTGAACTGAAAATCAGTGAAGGGGATCTTAATGTCGCGCATTTGACTTCGCCTTACAGCCTTGCGAAGCGATATGTCTAAAAAAATTTCCCTACAGGTCTTCAACGTTTTTTCTTTTATTTGTTCAGTGATATGAAGCTGAGCTCACACTTTCAAATGCACGTGTTAAGTTTATTAGTTAGGTTGTTCTCCTAAAATTTCGTGAAAAGGCGCTATTTGCTCGCCCTCCTTGCAATTGGTTTTTCCTGTAGCGGCAGGCATCTTAAGAGGGTTGAAGATATTATTTGAAACAGTAATTAGGCAATAATATTATTTGCTTTTTAAGTACTGTAGTTAGACAGTTAGGTCAAAAGGCAGAATTTAAGCCCTTTATGCAAAAAGCCGACGTCCGCATTGAGATTTTACAAAAAACGATCTGTAATATAACTGCAAATACAAGAAATTATCCCCAATTCTGCGGTGAAACCAAAACCGAAACGCAAAAGAGTGAAACCAAAATGAGGGGGCGGTATATCAACCATCTACCGAATCCTTTCTGTGGGTGTGTAACCTGCATAGTTATTACAAGAGACCCTTTTTCCAAAATCTCAAAGCAGCAATGTGTTCTTCACATCAAGGACTCCGATTCATCCATTTCACTTAACTACTTGACTCCGCTAATTGAAAAGGTTATTAATGCAAGTTTCCTTAGAACTATTTCAAATTATGTAGTGAACCTTCTAAAATACTTTTGGCTACAGAGAAGACTGTGTAGACTTTGAGCAAATAGCGCATTTTGCTGATATCTAAACAATATCAGACATTTTTCAAACGCCCTGCATAAATACGTGAAGTAATGCGTATTAATGGAATCCACTAATTATGTGCACATGGATATTTCAAAATAGTCACGCACAAATGACAGAACATGGATGATTGACACTTTACCCTATCCGCTTAAATAAGCGTGACCGTTCGTACAGCGAGAAAGCTCCCAATATAATAAGCCAGCCAATTCATATGCCTCTGTATAAAATGTTCAAAATATCAACCTAGTGTATTAAAAGACGATTGTCGAAATGAGTTCTAATACAGTTTTCCGTCTTTATAAATCAGCTCCTATCATGCATTCTAATTTTATTGGTTTAAAACGCCTGCGTTATACAATTCTGTGAGCACCGAAATAGAGCACCGCAATATGTATGTGCATTTTCACATGTGTGTCATCACAACAATATTCCTCATTTCTTGATGCCTATGAATTCGCTTGCTTTTCAAACTTGTTTATATTATGTAACACCCCGTGCGTATTTCTAGTTTTGTCCACTCAATAGTTATGTGTGCATTTCTAAAATTCTCAAGAATATTTTTAAATGCGTCACAATCGCATTACTTGTTTTTGTCCCGTGCTCCCACATGCAGTTCTTCGGTGATTGAGGCTACGTAAAACAGATACGCAACTGAGAAAGAGACTGGCGGTGTTGACAGCGGCCAGCGCTCCAGCGTAGAGGACGGCGATGTGGGAAGGGTCTCAGAAACCGTCAAACACCAGACCTTTCAGGACGGCGAGTGAACATGTAAGGAAGGTCGCCACTGTCGACTGGCACTGCACGTAAACGTAGATCGACAAAACAAGGTGTAGCTCATTCAGACTCATTAAAATATAGCAGATCCCACGTACAGTGGGAACCGATGACATGCGAAGCACTAACAAGGAAGGTCAATATCTCACTTTAAAACCAAACCAACGTTATCAGACGGACGTAAATTATGCAGTACCCGACTTCCATTCATGTGAAGTAAGTGAAACGAGTGCGAGTGCAACACGAGCGGGGAGTTTAGCCATGACTTTCATGATATCCATGTCACGATTTCCATGTAAGGATCTTCGTCATGCAGTTATGTGGAACCCTACCCGTTTTGCAATGTGTCATGTGAACGAAACCACCGCAAGAGCAGCAAAGGCATGTAATCTAAATCATGACATTCATGACATAGCTACCAAGGTTTTCATGTTATGATTAGTTATATATACTCGTCATATAGTCATGATATCGCATACCAGTTTTCGTATTGATACCTTCCTATAAACGGCTTGGAGAGCTAAAAGTCGGAGATTGTATAATAGATAGATAGATAGATAGATAGATAAATAGATAGATAGATAGATAGATACGCTCAATGTCAATGTACTTTAATAAGAAATGCTTCACATTAAAAAAAGCTTTCTCATTCAGGGCTCACTAAAACCTGGACTCACAAATTTTTTTCTCAACAGGATTACCTTGGACTCAAGCTTATGGCCAGAACAGACTATTGTGAGTGTGAATGATTTGAATAATGAATGAGTGATTCAGCCTCTGCACGTGAACAGGTGATTAGTAATGACCTCACTTTCCAGGCCAAACAGCACTGAACGAACAAAATACTAGTTACTGTAGTTATTATTTAAATATTTTCACGCACTGTGTTTGATATGGCGTGAATCTCAGGGTGATACAGTTATGAACAAAGGAAACTCGAAGAATAGGTTGCATAGTAGAAGAGTTATCGCGAATGAAAACTTGACAACATTGTCTGAGACCACTGTTTATGCAATTTCTTTATGTGGTGTAGGCCTCGTGATAAGCGCACAAGCGAAACTACGCTGACATCAAGCGTGCTTGCGGAAATAAAGACAAAAGCGCTGGGTTCATGTGACCCTAATCTTTTACTTCAGTTCCCAGTTGCTGATTCTCATGTGTCTAGAGTCGCTAAAGAAAATGTTTCATGTGTGATCTTACCGGACTAATCTCGACATACTCAGCTTTTATATTGATACGCATAATCCACTAGTACACTTATTTCCCAATTTCTACTCTGTCCACTCTTCAATTTCGAGCTGTACTGGATTAGAACTACAGCAGCAGCAATATTTGACAATAAGAGGTTGTCGCTATGCTTTTTCTTTCACGTTAGCGTTTACATTGGGGGTTGTTTTTTAACACAAAATAGTTTTATGCCGGGGTCGGCTGAGATTTCAGTGACGTATTTGCGTCACGGAAAAGACGTCGAAAAAATATGCACAATCAGAAAACGAAAAAAATATTCTAATAATGACAATTGAAACCATCACACCTAGGTTTAGGACAACATATTCTGGGCACACTATCCCCTGTGCCATAGTCACATGTTTTGTACGCTTTTAAAAATACGTCACTTATATGTACCACTGTCCTTTCATGTTCTTAGTATAGAGCAACAAAGCAATATGGCCATCGCATCTGCCATTAGTTTCTTCAACGCGTCGTTTCTAAGCATTCATACCATTCGGTGTGTTTCACAGAAAAGCGATTTTGTCAACGCCTTAACACACCACCAGGTAGCGCCCTTATCCTTACCCCATTCAGTTTGGACTGGCACGGTGAACGGACGTGTTTTTGGGCGCTCCCGATTGACTGCGCCGATAAGTGGTTTTGCATGTTTTGAGCTTGCTTTTATAACTATATGCAACAGTTAAAACCTTTGTAACACTTACTACATTGCACGGCGTTTTCGGGGTCAGTCTCCAGGTATTTACTTGTTTGTGTCTGTGTTTTTGTTTTTCCCCTTGCCACCTCGTGGGAGAGGTGGAGGTACACCGAACACGCAAATTTGTGTAGTAGAGCTTAGACTTCCTTTTTTTCGTAGGGCATGGTTTGTCGTATACCGTGTTTTGTAATTATTGATTGGGACAATTCATAAGGACGATTGGTGTCAAAAAGACATGGTTAAAAAGGCTGTAAAATTTTCACGATGGGGGGTGGGTTTGAAAATAGACCTAAGTGCAGACACGAATTAAGTGGAGGCTGCCGCCAAGTGTAGGCAATGTGAGATCGAGGGGAAAAAATGGAGAAAATGACGGTTGTCCAGAGTAAACTGCTGATGAGAATCACCGAGCTGAAGATCGCGTTGGCGACAGAGCAAGAGAAAACGAAGGCTGAGAGAAAGGCTCAAATCCACCGAGGAGGCACTAGCGAAGGTGAGCAAAAGAGCGGCCGACAGAGAATAGTAGGGCACCGGACACAAGAACGGCGGAGAAGAAAGAGCAAGCAAGTTTGGAAAAAAACAGCTTCTGTCGGTTCAATGGCCACAAAAGCTAGCTTCAGCGAAGTAGTGGTGGGGCTGGGAGGGGACACAGCAGCTGGCGTCACAGGTGCAAGAGACCCCCCGGTGCAGGATGCTCCAGCTGAAAAGTCACAGCACGTGATAATCGCCGGGCACTAGAATTGAAATCGATGCACCAAGAGGGCAAGAGGTGACAAAAAGGTCGCAGTAGGAACGTTTCCAGGACGCAAGCTGGAAGCAGTCATGAGGCAAGTGAGCGCAAAACTAAAAACTACAGCTGATAGACGAAACCTCGTGATAAATTCGGGTGGTTTAAGTGATGTCTTAAATGAAGATACGGCAGGACTAGCGACCACATTGGCAAAAGGAGTCGACGATATGTGCAACATTTCTCCTCAGGTACAGGTAGTGACATGCACAACACCGGAGGTACCGGTGCCTGACGGCAACCTGCAAAAAGTGGTTGTCAACGCAAACCAAGAGATATGACGGATGAGTCGAAAGAAAGGCTTTGAGGTTGTGGAAATAACCAGAGAGGTGCATAGATCGGGTGGTTTTCAACGAGACAGAATTCACTTCGATGGGAGGCTAGGCCATGAGGTGGCTTAGTGACTTGCAGGACGCGCAGTAGGTTTTTTAGGGGCACGCAGGCCCTTATGGGTTCAGGAAAGCTAGTATGGAGGAAAACAACCAGGGGGGTTCTTTGACAGGTTATATGAACACAAACGATTATAAATAGGCATCAATATTTAAGACACGTAGAGTCCGGAGCAGAAGTCGACGTAGCCACGAGGACCAAACCAATTCGCACGTAGGGTGTATTAGCATGCAGGGTGGCAGGAATAGGCTGGAGTGGGACAAGGTAGAAGAACAGCTAAGGAATGAGAGGCCGATGGTATATGGTTTTGCAGAAACACATCTTAGGGGCATGGAACAACCTCCTAACCATCCGGACTACACGCGGGAATATCTTAATAGAACAGATGGCCGCTAAAAAGGGGGTGGTATTGGAACATTCATTCATAAATGTACAGACTGGCAAAGGGTCAAGCAGGCATGCAAGGAACAATTATGGCTAAAAGGAAAAGTGGCAGAGCAAGTGACGCTCCTCGGTTTTGTATACTTGTGGACAGGGGCAAAATGCAGAGAGGAAAGTCAATAAATAGTGCAGTGCAAAGGAAATGACTTTGACAAACTAAGAGAAGAGTTTGAGGTATTTATATGATGAGATATGAATGTGCACATAGAAGATATGGATGGATATACTAATCCAACAGGCAGAATGCTAATAGTTGTGTGTGAAAGGCATGATTTAATCATTTGCAACAGCACCGAGAAATGCGAAGGGCAGATAAAATGGGAGGTGGGAAGGCTGAAGTCGACGATAGATTTCGCAATAAGGTCAGATAAGATGGATGATCGGCTAAGGGTGAAGAACATAGACGAATTGGGGTCCAGAAGCTTAGGCAGCGATCACAAACCTATCAAGCTGAGTTTTGGGAAAAAAAGAAATTGGAAAGGCGGCATTACGAGCAACCACACGGTAATAATTATTCTGAAATGCAAAAAGAAATAGCAGCTAAACAGATTAAGAAAATAATCACCGAGGATATTAAAGCAAAGTGGACGTACACAAATATAACTCGATCGTTTGAGTTAGAGCTTGCTAAGGTACGAGTCAAATCAGCCGGAAAAAGCAGACACAAGCCCAAGAGCTGGCGGAATGATGAAGGTAAGGGATCCATAGTAAGACGTCAGGAAGCTTCCAGGGAACACAGGTATGATAACCAGAGGGGTGAACCGGAAGATGATGTGACAATAAAGTGGGATAACTTTTTCAGCTCCAGGTGAAAGCACCCAATTTGACCAGTGAAAAGATAAGATGGGGGCCCAATGAATGGCGGAAGTAAACAGGAAGGTTAGAAAGGCAGCTGCAAACTTTTAGAACCATTTCAATTCTCTGAGTAATAAGACAAGCATAAAAGAGAGGCTTATAACTACATTTAAAGGGCTCAGACTATAAGGGGATGAGGCAATGGAATTAATGATAACAATGATGACAGAAAGTTTTAAACACTAAGACAGCGCTGCATGCACCGTACCAGATGAAGATGGACCAATTAGACAGACAGACCGCCGCGGTACCGTCACCTCCAGCGACGGGTGCAGTGCTGGCAATCGGTTGTACTGCATTCGTTGTTGATGGTAGCGTTGCCTCCGGGACATCCATCGCACGACCCGCTCTCGATGGGAGACTGAGAGAGAAGGCGGGCGCGCGAGAGAGAGGGGTGCGCGCGCAGCTGCAGCGAGCGAGGAGAGCGGAGGAGCGAGCGAAGGGGGAGGGGGTATAAGGCGCGTTACTGACACCGATATCAGCGTCGCGTCCGTGGCTTATTCGGTAGAGCGTCGCGCTGCGGCCCGCCAAGTCCTTTTTCTTTTAAAGATAGAGAGAAGACTGCGGACGCCGCCGACGGCGGTGGATGGTTTGGGGTCCTTATAAAGTGTATTCACACTTAAAAAATCAGAGCACATCCACAGAATGAATGATGATGAGTGGGGCGAAACGTTCGTCAGTTCATTCGCGCTCCCATCCATTCGTTTGTTCCTGCTTCCGTCCGTCCGTGCGACCGTCCACGCGTCCACGCACCCTTGCAACCATCCATGCGTACGTCCGTCCATTCATGCCTCCGTCCGCGTGTCCGTCTCTGCGTCTGTCCGTCCTGTCCGTGCGTCTGTCCTTCATCCGCCCATATGAGCGTCCGTGCGTGCGTCCGTCTGTGAATCTGTATCTCTCCATACGTTCGTCGGTTCATCCATCAAGTGAACGCTTCAAGTACCGCCATCTCGCGTTTTTTCATCATATATTCATCATATAAAAGCACCACCATCTAGCGGACATTCCAAAGACTACACGAGAGGTGGCCACCTACTACTATTACTTACATCACGGACGCGCGACCCACGAATTAAGAAGCCTCGCCCCTAAAACATCGCTGATCCCTCAGCGATAGGAGTCAGTTAAACACGAAAGTAATATGCATCCTTAGGGAACTAGTTTAGAGTTAATACTACATTGAGGTAAGAGGGCTTGCACAATGTCTATTAGTTAACATGGATGCATCCGCGTTGTCGCTTAGTCATACATCTCCGTCCCCACGACTGGCATCCATAATTAAGGAATGAAGAAACCCTTGTGGCAACAGATGCTTGTGGTAGTTCAAGTAGTTAAGGGGGAGAGCACAACTAGAAAATAAAATGTGACAGCCGGTAAAGTGTGACTGATTGGACGAGAATCTCGCGCTAAGGTCACCTATAGGCACCACTTACATACCAATGCCTGGCCCGGCGACAGAGAAATGCCACGCGCGTCGCCTGTTACTTTCGGTATGCGGCGACTGTTCGAGGGGTGAGCGTTCGTGGGGAACACAGAGTTGAAGCCAGATGAAGTCGGTGGGCGTGTCAGATCTCTTTGAAATGGCTGGATGCTATGAACAACGCCGACGAGTGGCTGGATGAGTGGTTGTATCCGGCTGTACCAATTAGATCAGGCGGTGGCTCAAGCCACCTAGTCATAAAGCTAAGTACTACCACTGTGTGTTTAAGGATTGAGTTTCACTCGCGCCTCGATTGTAGCCACCAATCACTTAGCCTCTTTCTGGTTATTTCTACCCATTTAAAGACGATTCTGCCTTCACTGTCACTAAACACCAATGCTTTTAAAAAATTGGCGCCAGTATCTTCGGCTATACGGCGAAGTCCTTTACAAATCATAATCAAAGGTTCAGCCATTTCCTCCTGCTCTCCACACGCAATACATACCGTGTCTGTGCCTTCAAATATGATCGGTACGTCTTGGTCTGCAATTGTCCCGTTCTAGCCTCGCAGAGCAGAGAAATACCTCGAGAATTATCGTACATCTTTTCCCTTGCAATTTCCTTCTTAAAAGTTCGGTAGGTCTCCAGTGATGATTTCGTAAGCAATCCCATCTTTCACATGTCCCTTCTCTGTTTCCTTCCCCTTCTTTTTAACCGTTGCATTCTGCTGTTGTCTAAAAACGTGCTTGACAATTTTGAGTTCGTTTCCTTCATTTAGTATCGACTTTCTTCATGTACAAGTAACTGAAATCTTTCCTAATCCAACGCTCCTCTCCCATTTTTCTCAATCGCTCCTCAGGAAGCTTCCCTGCATTCAAACGATGTCGATCCCATGTCTCCGTGTACCCGCTGATTTGGGGTATTCCCGTATGCTTCCAAAGCAAGTCCACTAATGCCACTTTGTTTATTTTCTAATCTTGCTTGAACTTCTGGTTTCATGCACAAGACCACATTGCCGAACGTCAAATCCGAGACTATGACACTTTTCTAAATTCCTCTCGCAACGTCATACATATTGTAGTTCCCCAATGCCCTATTTTTCTTACACCTCCACTCCTCGTGTTCTTAGCTATTGCGTATCTTTCGTGCTCTCTTAGGTACGTAGCCCCGTTATTTATTCATACGCCCAAATATTCCCAATTATGCACAATTTTTTGCGTCACTTCTTGTATCTTAGGATCACTGCCTTTCTTAGCAATAAAAATGATTGCAATAAGTTCCCTGCGGAACTTCCAATTTAATATATCTTCCTCATTATCAGAAATGTCTCTCAATCTCTGCAGATATCCCTTGTTGTCGGTTATTATTACTATATCATCTGCATACATCAATGCAGGTAATGACTGCTCATTGTGTTTCCCTTGCTTGGCAAAAAGAGGCTGTATCCGAGTTGATTCTTCTCTGACTTGGCTTCTAGTCTCTGAAGATACAGCCTAAATAACAAAGGTGACAAGGGATATCCCGGTCCAAGTCCGCGTCGTATCTGAATAGGTTCAGATACCTGTTCTTCCCATTTGATAACTACTTTGATACTTTTAAAAATGTCCTTTAGAAGATTAGGTATTCCATCTTCCACATCTAGTGTGTCCAGTATTCTCCACAAGTCTTCTTGAATCACACTATCGTAAGCTCTCTTGATATCTAGAAAAGTCCGCCACAGTGGCATATGTTCTTTTTCCGCTATTTTATTACAATGCAACAATGAAAACAGTTTGTCCTCCAACCTTCTTCGTTTACAAAACCCATTTTGTAGTTCTTCAGCACCTCGTCGTTGTCCACCCATGGCTGTAAACTTTTCTTTACTATCTGCATCACCAGCCTGTAAACTACTGTTTTCACTGTTATGAGACGGTAGTAGTATATATCGGCTTTAGCCCCCTTTACTTTATAGATCAAGCTCATTTTGCTTAGCTTCCACCCATCGGGGGCTGCACCATTCATTATTGCTTTGCTCACTGCCTCTCTTAATGTTTGCTTAGATTTTGGTCCTAGTTTCTTTATTATCTATGATTCGGATGCCATCAAGACCTGTTTATGTGCTATTAGGAACTCGTTTTTTTTCCCTTTACCACTCTCGTTGTCCCAGGGTAGCCACTAAGCTAATTGGTCCATTCTCATCTGGTACGGTGCATGCAGCGCTGTCTTAGTGTTTAAAATTTTCTGTCATCATTGTTATCATAAATTACATTGCCTCATCCCCTTCTAGTCTGACCCCTTTAACTGTAGTTATAAACCTCTGTTTTATGCTTGTCTTATTACTCAGAGAATTGAAATGGTTCTAAATGTTTGCAGCTGCCTTTCTAACCTTCCTGTTTACTTCCGCCATTCATTGGGCCCCCAACTCATCTTTTCACTGATCAAATTGGGTGCTTCCTTCTGGAGCTCAAAAAGTTATCCCACTTTATTTTCACATCATCTTCTGGTTCACCCCTCTGGTTAGCATACCTGTGTTCCCTGGAAGCTTCCTGACGTCTTACTATGAATTCCTTACCTTCATCATTCCGCCAGCTCTTGGTCTTATGTCTGCTTTTCCCGGCTGATTTGACTCGTACCTTAGCAAGCTCTAACTCAAACTATCGAGTTATATTTGTCCTTTTTTAATTTAGCCTTTTTTTTCTCAACGACACACTGAAGCCTTTATGAATTGCCAAACCACAATCAACCTATGAACTTATACCCGTCAACGTACGTTTTACAAGTTCTCGCGACTTTGAAAAATAACTTCTTTGCATATATCTCCTAAAGTGACGATTCTACTCGAGTGTGGCCTGTGTGAATACTTGTCAATTCTATTATGCTCCCGAATCGAACTCTTTGTTGATCTTTTTGTAGAAAAAAATTGCTGCAAAGTTTTACTGAGACCCGCGTGGTAAATATAAAGAAATGCGACTTCAACCTATATATTGAATATTTATAATACTGTTATACATATTTTTATTGCTTATAAATTATCCAGATAGAACAACGCGACAAGACAAACGGTAGTAAAAATGGTGTTTCTGCATATAGTTGAAACAAGTGCGTCCGCAGATTGTGACCAATTAAGTTAGCAAATCAGTGTTAGCGTGCTTAGAGTTGCATTTTTGATGATTACAATGGAGAAATTTGCCCCTACAACCTGTGCCTATGCCACACTTGTTTTCTGTTTCCACAAAATGATGAGAGCTCTGCATCTACAGGAGCAGCTTCCACATTAGTCAACCTGTAGTACTTGCAACGAAACTACCCCATCCATGTTCCCTGTGTATTCCTACTTGAAATACTTAACAAGAAATACTTTTTTCGATTCTATAGTCGAAACCATGTTTTTAGCGTTTATAGTTTTGATACACGTGAACTTCATTATTGTCAGTGCTGGCGTAACAGACCATAGATAATTACTCATTTGTTTCGTACACCAGACAAGTTATCACAAGAAGTTATCATCATGCAGGCCTTTTTCAAGATATCGCACAGGCAGGAATTTTATAACCACAGACTGGAATGATGGATAGAAATGCTACACGGAATACCCACTTACACGAAACTAAATTTAGCAAAAGTAGTGGTTTTCAGTGAAAACAATGAACATTGCATTGCAGAACGAAATGGTAAAACTATTTATTAGGTTGGTTTGTTCATATATTTATTTACCCTATATAGTAATCTCAATTATGACCACTTAATTATTCATGTGAAATATATTCACCTTACAGTTCACTATCAAAAGCTCTCCAAGAGTGTAGCAGTAATTAATTGAGCAAAAATAGGTACGTTACCTGCAAGAGGGCGATGTTTGCAAATATCATGGGTAGTTGTTCGCGAACCCGGTTCAGGTTGCCCAAGTTTGCCTGCGAGATAAATACAATATGCCTTGTAGTATATTGTATTCGGAAACAAGGTTAACCATTTTAAGTATAGGAAATACTCTACTGTAAAGAGCCTCAAAGGGGGCCTGTGACACTATTTGAACACATATTTATGATTAGTTATTCTGGTGCTGTGGAACCCACTACTATTATTGCACACACGACAACGTCAAAATCGACGCAGTTGTAATTTATTTCATGAGATAAACTGTCATTTTTCAGGCTACCGCGACACACAGCGGCTATTTGTATTATAAGAAGTGACGTCATGTCATGTCGCGTGACGACAAACACCGTACTATTTTGATTAGCTTGATGTGAGAAATAGCACGCCATATTCTTATGGTGGTAGCTAGGCCTACGAGTGAATGCTAAAACAGCAAAAGTCTTTTTTTATGCTTTCTCAGAATGAAATCATTCCTCTTTTGAAATGATGTGTTTTCAGAACAACGAACACAACACTTGACCTGCAAACGATGCTATGGCACACCGGCAACTAAAAGTGGAAACTTGTACCGAGTTTTAGCGAGCCAGAAATGCAACCGGCGGTGAACGCCCGCGTTGCCGAATAAAACGCACCTTGCATGCAAACTGACTGACCTTGCCGAAAGCGCATGTGTGTATTTTACAAAGTGTGACCATGGGAACATCTGCTACTCGACGCATGTGGTTTGTAGTAAGCACGCCATCATGCCCCCAGAAAAAGCGATCAAGAGGTATTGTGTAAAAGCCACCAAGAATTGACATTTTTAGGATGTCCTTATGAGACGCGCGCTGTGATTGGAAGTGGTCTTTGACGTCATCAGGCGAGTAACATGTAAAAGAGAACGTTTCTCGTTGTCGTCTGCTAAAGTATTGAACTTTGAGGACTCATAATTTCACTTTCTGTGCACCAATTTTCACCAGTCTTGTTGCATTTGTTTCAGTAATCCCGACTACATGCGTTTCAGTGCTAAATAAGGCTGTAGTAGAATTGTCGCTGGGCGCTTTCAGCCATCACAGTACATCTTCAGTCCTACCCCCGTATTCATACACGCTCTTTTTCTTGAGCTTGACTTACCACCACCTTCAATGCCAGACAAATGCGTTTACGACAAAATACTACCGTGGGTGGCCCTGAAGGCGGCGCCAAGGCACCACCAACGCACAACTGGTGCAGTCTCGTGAGCCTCTTATAAGCAAAAAAAAGCCTACCTTCCTCCAATACCACACCCCTAAAAAAGGTATAGTTTAGTCTCTGAGGCAATGCACAACAGGCCATGTGTGCTCCCACGAAGTCCTAATGTGGAATACAAAATACACCCACAATTTATTATACCTCAAAGCAAACCTATGCACTCTATGTGCATCTCGCGCGTTGGAAGGAGTATTTTGTTCTTGCTGAAGCACAAAAAATTCGTTTTTGAAATATATAAAGGGGAAAACTGAAATCAATTTCGGTAAACCAGCAGTGACTACGTGCGTTTGACGGGTTCTCGTTTTCCTAAAGGTAGGAAAATTTTATTTTTTCTAAGATTCGTTATACTTTTAGAAAGGTTCACGACTTATAAAACAAAAAGAGCAGAACCGAGTGATTATATCATTTACAATTAGCTTGCTGGGACGTTCAGCATTCTAAATTTTACTGAACAAGTTTAGAATATTATATTCAGTATTTTCTATTCCCGAAAATTGGAGTTTACTTTAAAAATTACGTTCGGCTATAATGGGTTCAAACTGTAACGCGAGAGCAAGGTCCTGTCCTTAAAGTGCGTATTTCAAAAACCTCGATGAAAATGTTTTATGTGTCATATAACCCGAAAAGTTCAAATCATGGATTACTTCAAAGTAAGCGATAAAGCTGAAAGTAGGTTGTGTCAATGAAGTTTTTGCACATAACTGTACTCTCTGTATAGGGTAGCACACTTTCAACCAGAAACATTTATGCGAACTAAGTATCTGTTTTTAGCTTTCTATGCACCTACTACATGGTAGCAAGGGGATACATGCCTTAAGGTCCGTGATTTTTGTCATCTGTGGCCGGCTTTAAACCACGACGTCAATATGATTACCGGGTGTTATTACACCCAGTGTCAATGTACTCCTGTACCACGCGATTTTCACAGCGCTATGCCAGGTTATATTATGAAGCCTGTGTACAACGCTCTTGTGTTTGTAAAGCATGAAAGTTGTTTTGACTGCATTTTCAAGTAGAGGAAGTAATTTTAGCTGCATTTCCAAGCATCGACGTGGCTGTGTGGCAGAATACTTGCTTGAAAAGAAATTGGCTGGGATTCGATCCTCACTTGGTCCCGGACATGTTATTTGTTAATTCATTTCATTTGACTCTTGTGTCAATCATGGACAAGATCATCATTTTTTGCTCCCAACAAAGTATGCCGGCCCCGATGCCGACGCCGGCATTTCTGCGAAACAAGCTTTCTAACGTTATTGCATGAAAAAGTCTGGCGCATCTACAGGGACAGTGTAAGGGATGTTGAGGCAGCGTTATCAAGATATGCTCGGACTGGAATTCGCTGACGTGTAGCAAGACCACGCTGCCAGGACGACTTACTTTTGTGTCCGGATGACCCTTTCTGCAGCAAAGCTACACATTTATTCCTCATATGCCTGGGCGCAAGCTCTAGCTCTTTGTTAAAGTGAACCTTATAAGACTGCGTCATGTTTCACCCTGTCGCCTCCTCAATTCCTCTGTCATCCTCACAAGACTCCTCCTCACTCTAACTTCCCTTCACACCTTCTTGCTATGCTATGTAATATTATGCATGGTTAAGGAAAATTCCTGCATTCAGTATGCGCTAGAGCCGTCATTTCGACATCTTGTCTTCAATTCTGCACTACTTTCTTCAGTGCTTCTGTATGCGTGCTTCATACTCTCTCCTTCAAAACAAGCAAAAAGTAGTAGAGGGCAACTTTGAAAGCGGGCATAATGGCGATAAGGAGGCCGCCATTTTGAATCGGGTTCTTCAAAGGGAAACAAGCATTCCCTCAAAATGAAAAAAAAATGCGAGGGTGTGGAGTTGAAGGGGGAGAGGGGTAGATGCATCACTGAATTATGAAATATATTATGAATATGCTTAATCATTCTCAATCTGACGGAGACCACACGTGTAAATTGTACGTTAAAAATTGATATAAGGGTTCCACCGTCATCAGTTTTTGTTGGGTATGTACTATGCCATATTGCATGAATTCAAGAACTCCCTTGAAAAAGTTCATAACTAAGTTACGACTGCGTATTTTCTTTCCTAGCGATTGGAAGTTTGCTTTGGCACAACGCTTTAACTTAGCGGGCCATGACTTCGATGTCCTCTAAAGAGATACTAAAGGCAACTATTAGGTCGACGTTGACTGTATAAATATTAGTCCATAAACCTCGTGTGTTCCTTTTGTGCCAAGGAAAGGCCTATTTTGAAATAAAATCACGTTTTAGTGGTCCGCAACAGGTTAGCGCACTTTAAATTACTTGCCTCAAAAAGTGGACAGTTCGACCTACTCTCGTCACTGTTGCAATGCACGATGTTGCCCGGCTTTTTAGCAGCAGATCGAAAGCTGTGGGAGTCACAGCAGAAACTACGGCCATAGATCAACTTCCCGCCATCGGCTCTAAAATTGTAGACGTTTTTTGGTTCAACTGTGCCCCGCTATATGGCACCATCTGTGCAGTGTAACCACGCGGAAATTGCATTTTTGAACCACTCGCGCCATTCTCCATAGTTACGTCTGCCGGTTCTTTTTTCCATTATTCAAACAGATACAAAAAGCAGCACTTTATTGCGTATTTTGATGCACGGAAGGTTCTTTATTTAGTGCAGTTAAACAAATTACTATGGAATAACTTTGCGTGGTTCATTCGATGTAATCGGGATCATTTTAAGAATGTCTGACTGCGGCGCTTGTGTTCTTGTGGATTTACCCTAACTACACGGTAAGTAGCGCACTGTCGTTGATAAACTTGTCGTTTTAGATCCTGTCATGCATTGAGCTTTCTTTCTGGCGGAAATAGTCAATATGCTTTAGTGTCCTTTTAACTTTACAAGCATAAGTTCCAGTATGCATGCCAAGTTGTGTAGACGAATCTGTGTCTATTGCATTGTTTTTGCGATAAAAAGTGACTAAAGTTATGGTAAGTGGCAATTGTAGCATCAAATTTCAATGACTTTCAAAGCGTCACCTTTATTTTGTGCCCATTTAAAGAGCACTGAAGGATTTTACATTTTTATTACCTTAACAAGCACACCTGAATTAGTGAACTTTGCTTCTCTTTTAGGACACACTGGTTCAAATAATGACTGCATTTTTGTCTAGTAAATGTAATTAAGTAGCTTCAGGATACCATATTATAGATGATTCCTCTTCAAATCTTCAGAAAATTGTGCGAAATACCAGTAGTGGAGCGGGGAACACGCTTATGGACAAAACTGCGTGTATTAGGGTGAGTCAGATACTTCAGTTAGGCGTCTAAAAAGTGTGCCTAAACAAGAAACAATGGGTTCGTTGTTTTATGAGATGTAAACATCAAAAGGATCTTATGCTATGGAAGACGCCATTGAAAATCAATAAGTTTTGTAATTTAGGTGAGCGTGTGATTAAAAAAAACATGACACTCTACAGAGCAACTGAAAGCTACAGTCTGACAGGCATGCATGAAAACGTACATTCGAATAGTGCAAGTGGAATAGACAAGCGAGGACGTGGATTAGTTCGGTATTATGTGGGTCGAAGAGTGGCACACTGAAT
Organism: Rhipicephalus annulatus; assembly: GCA_013436015.1. Classification (NCBI taxonomy): domain Eukaryota; kingdom Metazoa; phylum Arthropoda; class Arachnida; order Ixodida; family Ixodidae; genus Rhipicephalus; species Rhipicephalus annulatus. Next base: position 295,800 of record WOVY01012912.1, read on the forward strand.
ACGCACCTGGGTGCTAAGCCTCGCAACCAGGGTCTGCTCCAGGTTGCCGTTGAGTCCCAGCAAGGGTGGAATGGCCACGAATATGTGGTGCACTATCACATTCACCGGCCACTCCTGCATTGTTGAAATGAGAACATATAGAGCAGGCTCAAACAAGGTGTAGTCGCAAAACAGAATGCGGTGTCCCCCAACACCAATAAAAGTCTGGACATTTTTTTCTCTCAATTCTTTGCATCTTATTACAGAGGAGCTAAACTCAACAAGTGTCACTTAAGATTTCCCGCGAGCAATCAAACGATATTGCTATGATTTAGTCCAGCTTGAAAATTTCTAGAAATTTTCGGTTGTGATCAGTAAGACCCACATCGACGTGGAGTACTAGAACTTTAGCGACCACCTCATGCTGCATTGCGTGTATAAGCAAAAACTATATATTTTTATTTTCAGTAAAGGTAAAATCTGTTTTACTAACCATTCGACCAGGACACCTAAGCATAGCATATGTGGCCACTTTTTACATAAAAAAACAGATTTCAGTTGTACCATACATCAAAACAAAGCTTTAAGTAGAACTTTTAAAACAATGCAAATAGTTTTATCCGTTCAATTTGACGAAACTCCATTTACAAAGACCTAATGATGGTTTAAATTGGATAGCTACTCAACCCAATAAGTCCGCCTATTTTTAGAAGGTGGTTGCTTTTGGTCAGCCACTTTGTATACATTAAATACGTGGCCGTCAAAAACAATAACGACAATCTGTTTGGTCGTGCTTAAAGAGGCACAAAGTTCTCTGCGATTTTTTACTAAATTTATAAGTCGCAACTAGAACCATTCACATTGAAATACGAGGTAATACAATTACTGCGAATGAAGGATACTGGAGCTACGCAATACAACAGTTTATATTCCACATTATTACTGCAGGTCGTGCAGTGCAGTTTTAAAGGGCGCGATGGGGAACAATTTATCAATTTGAAGGTTTCGAAGCTTGACATTATGCGATTAATCAATTCAGGGTATGTGATTAGGATTGTGATGGGAAATATCTTACACGTTACTTTTTTTGCCGAAATACTTGAAGGAATTGTTACAAGCGACACGCACAGGACCAGTGCAAGCACATGAACTCAATGGTGCGTCTAGTGTCGTAAATACGGGTTGCTCTCGTTTTTATAGAATAAAGTTTTGGTATGCTCCATTGCGCTAATCCTGCAGTGAAGGCACGCCAAGCATGTAATAAGGCCTTATTTTTTAGCAGGTTTCTTCTTTGGAAAATGCTATGACGCTGGCAATGTGTGATATATAAGCAACCCATCGGGTTTCACCGCCAGCCATCTGAAAGTTGAGTACTGCTCGAATGTTATGATGAAACTGCAACAAATTTGTGAACGAATCTGAAAATGATATAGTGCCTCAAGTCAATAGTTTCATATATAGCATCATAGGAGTGCGTACAGGAGAGACACAGGGACGCGGCATTCTATTACTCACTTAAAAGGGTGTTTGTAGAGTCTGCCTCATACGTTTGTTCAATTATGATTACACAGGTATTTTAAACTATTGGCAAGTGAAGAAACCTGACGTTGCATTTCAGGAACTGTCTACTTCCCGTCTTCAACTCAGGCTAGCCCTTGGGTGAAGGAAGTCTCCGCATAATGTCTAAGTTCTTAACCCATTGTAAAGCACGTTGTCGTTTGGATTTTGCCAACGAAGAGAGAGGGGGGGGCGAGTGCGATGAAAATTCACTCTCACACTAAATGGGCATCCCTACCCACGCCCACGATAGGATATCTAGATTTATCGGTTTTACCACAAATGTGTTTTTGCCGAGGTGCACCACAACTCCGCTGACCTATTTACGTCACTGATGTCGCACAAAATATATCCTAACCAATGGCAAACTTCTCCCTGGGTTTCGAACATACAACCTCCCATGCCAAAGTGGGCGGAACAAAACCAGTAGACCATGGAGTGTACGTTGCCCAGCTTTTCATATACATTAGAGGCCGTTCAGTGCGTTCACATTTATAGCGAAATGGCCCGAAAGACGTGCATTGGGGACGCGGTAAAGGTCGTCGCCCTGTGTCTGAAGATGCGCGCGCGTCTTCACAAAACGAGGTCGTTCATGCACGCCCACTAATCTCGCGATTAAGGCGCTATGTACCTCTTGCAGTTCCACGGCAAGATTGCTTTTAAGTTACAGAAATTAAGGAGAGCACGAAGGTTGCTTCGCTAGCTACTCGATTTGAGTTTATTCAAAGCTGCTCACACACGAATAAGTAAGAATTCGATCCGCGACAGTTGTTACTCTGCGCGCGTCCTGTGTATGCCACTTTCGTGCGTGCTTTCTCCTTGAGCTGCCCGCTGCAAGTTTCGAACTGCTTGCCGTTCTTTGCGTGAGAGTATAGTTTGTTTCTGTAGCATATATTCGTTCTCCTTTGTGCACGAACAAAACAAAATAAACTGTAAACTCCTTCTGTTATGACACGTTTCTCTTTCCTGATATACTGATTCCCAGTTAGAGATCAGCCATGTTTTCTCACATATTCTACTTTTATCTGTACTCTCGTTTTCTTCCTTTTTTTCATGGAGCGGCTCCGATTGCTGCCTCACGAAATATTCACAATTGAGAGATTGCACGTACTTGTTTCTGTCTGTTTTTTTTTCTTTCTTCGTTTGTGAGTGTCTCCCTTGTTGCAACAATGCATTTTATAATTCACAGCGTTTATCAAAATTGTTTATAAAGCTCTTATTTTGAGGGACTCAGTAGTTTGCTGTTACACTCCAGCCATTTTACCTTGAGTACGTCGAGCAGGATGCCAGCTAAGGTGGAGCCGAAGCCAGCCAGGATAAAGGGCACGAACACCTGCAGCGCCGTCGAGGTCAGCTGAGCGTTCATCGTTCGTTCACCAGGAGTGGCGCTCCCAATAGCCGTGTGTGGCACACTTGCACGGCCGATAAGGGCAGTGCCAACGCAGGCGTCAATCGAGAGGGGTGCGCCCGCCTCGGACGGACGAAGATCCGGCGTTGGTGAAAGCATGAACGACGCCTGGCCAATCTCACGAACAGGCAACGACAAGCTTACGTCGTCGTTGCGAGGGTCCTGGCGGCCTTTCTCCGATGGTACCATGGTGGATGGCCGCATCGGTACTACAGTGCGTAAGCGTTGAAAAAACTGTGATCTACTGCCTTCATTTTACGCAATACTGCCACTTTGTGGAGACATCATGGGACTAGCTTCAAAATAGCGTGAGACTTGGTTTAACCGCTTGTGGGTAGGAGCGTGTAGGCACTATGCTAAACTTATTAAGATTTTTCGAATTGTGCCTAATATAGACCCTTTTCAAAATTGTAAAGTTTGCTTTTCTGCTATGCAGCTTGAGCAGCTAATGGTGGCTTGCCATTTAGTCAAAAGAGCTTGTTTAAGTGGGGTTGACATACGCAAAGGCGTGAAAAATGTTGAGTCGCCTCTCAAAATTGAGTACCTATAATAGACAAGACCGAGCACGTTCATCTAGGACCCCAGGCGTGCGCAAGAAGAGGGCAGAAAGGACCGCCGCGCCCCCTAGTCACCTAAGAGGGGGGCGCAAGATCTGCTCCATACATTGACTAGGGAGCGAGGTGCCCTGCTATCCCCACAAGAGGGGTATCGTAAAATCTTCCCCCAATATTGACCTAATGGGGAGGGGGGGCACAGCGATAGACTTTCGCCCCCTTGAACACGAACCCTCCACATGCCCATTACTACAATCGCGTCTTCGCGTGACGCACAGGTGCCGCCATTACTTGTTCAAAAAAGCAGTGCAGAGGAAGCGCGCTTGCAAATTATGAAAACAGTTTATTGGGTCTTGCGGTTTACATCAGAAACGATTCGAAATGCAGACACAAAGTAACACACGAAATGACATACCAGCGCTAACTTTGTCATCTGGTTTGTCATCTCGTGTCTTATTCTTAGGTGGCATTTCTCGTGCTGCAATTTATTTCAGTTACAGGACGGTCAAACGTTGTCAATCCTAAACGCCGACCAACGCCTCCAAGGGAAACAATGCCTGGAACGTCGCTCTCTTTCCAATTGGGAGCTTCCTGCCAGCACAAAATCTCGGAGGCCATGCCTCCAACCACGTGTTGCGACCATCTGCCGCGTGAAAAGCTCAGTCACGTGATATTACCTCACCACTCTGAGCTTCATCGATTTACCGAGTCCTGAATCACTGCCAGGTTATCAAAATTTCCGGAGCTTTCCAGTACGGCGTCTCTTATAATAATATGGTGGTTTTAGGACGTTAAATCCCACAAATAAATCAATCAATCAGTCCCGGATCACTCGCGGACGGCCCGCGGACGCCTCGGTGCACAGGTGACTACGTCCGATGCACGTGATCTAAAAGTCCCGAAACAGCCCAAGGGGCCTCGGGCCATCTGCGCGCTTGATGCTGACTGCGGCTGACTGCATCCGCTGTGTCGTCTGCTATGCCTGGCAATGCCGTCTGCTCCCTCCATAGCTGAAGCACAGGCCACAACACCGACTCATTTGTAACCTAAACAGCAGTTAGGTAGTGAATTATAACTATTTCTGTTGTGATGCAACTTACTGTAAGTACTCGAGCGCGTGTGCATCGTAGACCGGCACGGTCGTTCCACTGCTGTTTCTCCTAGCGAGCATAACGCGTGTTTGCTCGAGCTTCGGGAATACGCACATGCTCGACGTGGCGCAGAACACCGATGGCAAGAACTGGGTGCGCTAACAAAGCGAAATCCTGAAAAATGCGAGAAGCGGACAGAAAAGCATAGAGAGAGTAGCGCATTGAAAATTTTCCGTGTCTAATTTAAGATGGCCGCACAGCATGCGCACCGCGCGGTCGTCTGCCAGCTGCCTGAAATTGTTCGGCCGGTCCCGGGCGGCCCGCAGGCCGCCAGGCACGCGAAAAACGAACATGCGTCCGAGTGATACTGGACCAGTGGGCGGAGCTTCCAGTTGGTCTCCGAGAAAAACGAATGCGGCGCCGGTGTCCGGGGCCATCCGGAGCCGTCTGGGACGTGTAAATCAATGACGCTCACTGTCACGTGACATCACAGCTGCTCGGAAGCAACTGTGAGAGCGTTGCTGCGTTCGCAAGGGGTAGCCGCCAAAGGCGTTCACCTCTGTACCGGAGGGGGAGGGTAAATCCGAGGGTAGGGCGGCGCGTTCGGGGCTCACGTTTCAGGCATACTTCTTCTGGAGGCATTGCGCCGACGTACCACCCCCAGTTTAGTGAACGTTCGCTAGATAGTCACTGTCAGCACGAGTGAGCGTCTCAAGCAAGGTATCTAATTTCAACCATGTGACAGAAACAACGAAACCTCGAGGGGCAATATGGTGGTGGACTAGGCTGCTTGTAAATCATTCAGATGTATGAGCTGAAAAACAACATAAATGGAAAAGGAAAATTTATAAAAATTCGCTTTTGGTTGGTCGGTCAAGGTAACACCATATGAGAAATTTGAATGCACAGGCTTGATTTTGTGTTCTTCTGGGAAAAAGCAGCCTGTTATTTTTTTTAAGTTTATGATGTTTCCTGCTCATGCTGTCAAAAATTGTCACGAAGCTTTTCTTTCTTATGAGCGCAGGTAAACAAGAGAACATCATCTGCTCCCCGCCGTTGGGACTGGATTGTTATACTAAATGTTTAATATCATGCAGTCTTCTAAGACGCACACTTTCGCAAACACACAATCGCGATAATTCACGAAACTAGTGCGTAGGATGAGTTCACTCGTCCACGATTCCCGGTGCTCAGGAACTGCGTCCACAATAAAAGAGCGCGGGTCTTCGATAGTGAAATATTTCGTAGGGTGTAAGGATTGGAAAAAGCGATGTTTGTGATGTAGATGTTTATCACGAGTAAGCATTTCATTGTGATGCTCAAGCATCATGTATACGGGAAGAGAAGGAGATATAAAAATCTCTCTCAAGGAACACGCGATAACAATGATTCTTTCTTCTCTTTTTTCGTTTTTTAGCTTTCTTATCATGCATTTATTTTGCTCTCTTTTTGCTACTCAGTCACTGGTCTATTATTCTTTGAGTTGTTTCTTCCAGTTGTTTCTTTTTCTTCCTCCCTTTTTTTTTGTCGTCAGCCTCTCGCCTTTCATCTTTTTTTCGTAGCTTTCATGTATTTGAAATAATCTGCGTTTCTACTTTTTTGCTGTCTCTCTTTCTCCCTTTTTTTTCTCTCTGTACCCGTCCGTTCCTTCTCCTCTCATCCTTATTGTTACTTTCATTTCCTTCGCTCTGCTCAACCATTGGCTGCGAGATCGAGGGGAGTCGCCGCCTGGTGGAAACTGTCGGAAGCACGCAATCGTCGCCGTTTCCATTTATTCAGGAAAAGCATACTAGAACCACCTTTTCGAGAACTGGGCTTGCAATTATCAGAACCTGCTCTTTATTTTCTTTTGAAGCTTTTACATTGAGGTGATGCCACATGGACGTTTTATTCCATGTTCAGGAATACATCACTGTGACAAAACGATTTTCTTGCTAAATAGAAGACTCACCACATATTTTTCAAAGTTGGAATTGACACTTGAAATCAGAATTAAGGAATGAAGCAATTCAGAAAGTATTGGGCAAATTCACCTCATAATCAGCCAATCTCCTCCTTTGGGTACTTGCCACGTGCAAAGGAAAACAACAACAACAAGTGTAGATTGCTGCGTGCGTCGTCTGCTAGCCATGTCGGGTTTCTATGTGTGCGTTCGTTATGCGCGTTGTCAAAGGGTGGTTTGTCCGGTCATGTTAGCGCGAGTGTAACGACTTGAGCGTATTCCTGAAGAGACATACGAATGAATTTGACCTTGCTCAGCTGCTAATGCATTGATTGATGATTGATATGTGGAGTCGAACGCCCCGAAACCACCATATGATTATGAGAGACGCCGTAGTAGAGCGCTCCGGAAATTTCGGCCACCTAAGGTCTTTGCTTATGCATTGTAATAAGATCAGCGAGTGCAACTTTCCCCAGTGCTGTGTTGATTGTCGTCGTGCCATCCAATTACTGAAGTTATTTCAGAATAGGTGCCATTTTTCACTTCAAGCACGTTTCAAAATGCCCTTGACATCCTCCCAAACATGAGTACTAATAAATGGTGTGTGAATACATTGTTTCATGGACTTGCTAGTACACAAAAACGAGGCTCCAGGCTTCACACTTGCACGCTGTTTGTAGGTGCACTTCTACGGCACCGTAGTTTACTGCATATGCAAGGAGCATCGGTGGGGTTTACAAGTCCACGATACTCGTACAGAGAAATATTACTATCACATAAACTGTGACCTTTCTGTACTTAAACTGCACTTAAAACAAAGTTGCCGTAAGCAAACGTGTGCATAGTTTTACATATGCTTTAAAGAGCCCACACGTTCAAATTCAATTTGCACGGCATGAATTTTATTGACTTGTCATAGGTCCCGTTAATTAAGAAGGCGATCGCCTGGCTAGTTTCAAGGGCCGAAGTATCGGCCCCCCGAACCGCACCACGAAAGCGTGGACAATTTAGAAGTGGTCCCATTTGGCGCGCCAGCGGACGCCGGCTGTGGCTCAAAGAACAAGTCAGAGCCGAGATTTGATAAACAAAAAATTATATTCTCAATTATGGCAAATCAACAGATACACAAGTATGCACACTCGACAATAGTTGAATACAATATGTCACCATTCAAACAACGTACTACGCAGTACAATCAGCCACACTCCAAACAACGGACACAGACAACAATACGCACTACAATGCAGTCGCATGCATCGAACAACCAAGACACTTAAAGACTAAAGAGTTAGGAAACTTATTCAGTCCAAAGTACTTGGAACAAAAGTCTGAATGACACTCTTCCGGCAAACACTCACTCAAGTCCAGCGTTGTTGTCGTTCCGCTGCCCCCGAAGTTTCTCTTCCAGGAAACCTCGCGTCTTCAATTGGCCGCTCTCCAGGCTCCAAACTTCTTCGCCGGAAACACGTCGGCTTCAGACACGCAGCTGTTGCCACGCGTCTTCGCTCGATAGCGGTAGACACACACTCTTGCCTGTAGATCGAGTCTTCACCCCTCAGGTGGAAATCCGCTTCTTCTCCTCCTTTGTCACGCAAGACAAAAGGCTTCGCCCACAAGGCGGAACACCCTACGCACTCTGGCGCATACTTTCTTCTTCTCCTGCTTTGTCACTAAAGACAAAACCTTCACCGACAGACGCGGCGGAATAACCCCACGCACACTGGTGCTAACTTCCTTCTTCTCCTGATCTCCCATCTCGGCTGCTCGATTAAATACCTTTCACGCGAGATTCCGGAAAATTCTCATCATTTCGTCGGCGCAATGCGCAGCGAAGGCTGGGGGAAAGGGCGAGACGGTACGAGGGCCGTCCGCGACGGATCACGCAACCCTGTATCACCACGCCCCTTTCCATCGAGAACGTTCTAGGGCTTGCTCGGCTGCTGATGCGAGGAGGTTTCGTCGGTGCACTGACGCTTCCGAGGGAGAGGGACGCGAACCCGGGGAGTCTTTGGATGCTTGCTTTTTTTTTCTTTTATCGTTGACCCTGAGGCGCCTCTCCCACGCCCCTTCGCGAGAAGCCGGCGACGCGCCTCCTTTGAGCGCTCGTTTTGTGACATCACTATTGCATAAATTTACTAAAGAACTCATCGTTTTTTACATTGTCTTGAGCGTTTGCGTGGCATTGTTATTGGCCGGCGGAAGGCAATGGTGGTTCTTTGTCTGGAAAAAAAGTGAACTTGTCCCTTAAAATAAGCAGAATTTCGATGTAGCACTATCATGCAGGTATTATGCATCGATGAAAGCTTTTTGCTGATAACTATGAGGTTTTTATATCGACATGTGCATGAACGCGTGCGTATAGGATGTAAAAGCAGTGGGGCGCAGAACACTGTCAGCCACTAGTCTTTCCTGGATAGACTAATCGACTGTATCACGTATGATGGTGTACAAAATGAGCAAAAAATATCATTTGCGTATAGGTGAAAATGATGGTACTGAACTTATCGCACAGATATGCGTGCTTTCTACTATCTTTCTTTCTTTTTCGTTGTATGCAGATGAAAAAGAGGTAAGTAAGTAGTTCAGTCCCACTACAGCAGAGTGTAGCAAGCGGAACACAAACTAAACACAAACGAACAACACAGGCAAAGCGTGATTTTGTGCGAAAGAACACCGAGATTCACCCAGTGTGAACATCCTTTTGAAAGGCAGAATGTGTTTGCTCGCTGGCAATGGCAACCTTGCATAGGCTTCGTGTACCGATTCAGTAGATAGGAGCGTATATATTACCAATCAACTGCGATCCACACAGCTCTACTCGCCGACAATCGTCTCAGTCCGCAGGCAACAAAGCGCCACTGCGTGTATGTATACGCGCCGCACACCGCCTATGCAAACGTGCACGGAGGTAGCCCGATCTCTCCCGCGTATACAAGGATAACTTCTGCTCTACCATCGTGCCTGATATCCAATTATAAACGAGGAAATAAAGAACAAGAAGACTGAGTAGACAAATGACTGAAACGTTCACCTACGTATGGTGCATGCGCGGGTTCGAACCTCGTATCAGCAAAGAATTTTTTTCCTTCCAGGAATTACCTGTTTGTCCTTACCGTCCTATCCTTCCCTGGCGTCCTTTCTTTTTTCTGTCTCTCCGTACTTGTTTTTTATGTACTTTACTTTTCATGAAACGGTACTCGGTATGGGTTAACTCACACATCTTTTTGTGGGCGACTTCGTTGCATACTTGTTATTTCAACTATGTTTTACAATGTTGCTGTCGCGTATACCACGTAACGTACAAAGGCTCAAGTGATAGAGTACCCTAAGTGTTTAAAAATAGACTCCAGCAAATATATGAAACTACAACACAAGAGCTGTGAGTCGAGATTTTAAGAAAAAAATATGTCTTCCTCATTTAGTTTACATTTCTTTTTCATGCATATTGCAAGGTGTAAGCATGGGCAAGAACTCAAAAAGCACAAGGGTGACAAGGGTCTTGCCCTTCGTTCGTCATTCGAAAGTTTGGCAGATCAAACTTACCTTGAAAATCGGCGTTATGAGAAGGATGCTCATGCAAGAGCGTTAGCTATACACGCTCGACATGTACCACCACCATGAACTGTGGTAGGTTGAAGTGTTTCCTAAGCACGCGATCAAGGTTACGTGCGCATACATCGCCAACGCGCGTACATCTGCCACGCATCTGCGTCGTTCCTGTGCCAATGGGTCATGAATACACGTCCGGTGGGCTGTTGACACCTCCTTAATTTGGACCAAATCACTGTGAAATTCAGCACCAGCAGCGGAAGTACAGTTGTTCCTTTAATCATTTATTAATGCGCCAATAGGAAGCCTATGTACACTGAAGTATAACATATAGTTCAGTTGCTTGGACTTCTTCATGTCTGTTATGAAAAAGTGGTTATTGGCACCTTCATTTCTCGTCGTGGGCACGAGATATTGGGAAGCTCTGTCTACGTATCAAACGTCTTTAATGTTTTGTGTGAACCAGGTTTGGTTATGTTTTGAAACATCGACTTGAAGTTGCTCCATTCCGCGGACGTGCAGTTATGGAAGTCTTCAAAGATACAGCACTGACAAGCTTTACTGAATATTGCCATTTATTACATCCCTGGCGAAGAGCCTTTTGCCAAACTCCTAACAAGAAGTAACAAGGCTTTGTTGCGGGGTACCAAATCTACGTCTCTACAAACACAGGTCCACTCAGGCACCTTCGTCACTATGCACGTTCTGTGGTTAACTAAAAACAATAGATCATTTCTTTTTGACCTGCAGGTGGTTTAACACAATAGGAAAACCTCTTTTAGAAATAATTTTACGTGGTATTGGTATGCATTTTTTGTGCATGTCATTTTCTCTTTTGGAGCTTCCATTTTTAAGTTCTACAGTGCGGCAGTATGCGCGACTGTGCGGGAATATAATGATAAGTTAGTCAGTTGACTAATTATTCTAAAATATTATTCTAACGTGTCTACAAGATTATGAACGTATAAAAATCAGAGTATTGAGCTCATTGAAAAGAAAGTTTTTTTCTGATATAAATTATATGCACTAGACTAAGCACCACAATTATCTAAGTCATCGAAAATCTTTTATTATATATACTAGATTATTCCTAAACTGCATACATTTTTTAAAAACACTCAATTCTTGGCCAATCCCCCACCGTGGGTATGCGCCACGGGCAAGAGATGAACCAGAACAACAATTGATGACAAGCGGAAAGCTGATACGGTCTACATGACAGCCAGTTCCGAGACGTAGCATCGCTTTGTTGTAGAATACTTGGTCGCAACGCAGAATGTGGGGCTGGATCCCCACTGAGACAATGATAATCCCTCTGTGCACACGTTCCGCCCTTGCTGCTGGTTCCAGCCTCTAGGGGCGAAGCTCCTCAGCCCCCCCCCCCCACACACACACAAACGAGAACATAAGTGTAAACAACTGACTTTGCGTGTAATTATCTATATGGCATATGACAGCGCAACAGATGACCACCCGCTCTCTTCGTCCGTCCATCCATCTGTCCGTCGGCCCATCTGTTGGTCTCTTCATTCGAGTGTCCTACCGTTCGTGCACCCGTGCTTAAGTCTGCCTGTCCATCGGTCCGTCTATCTGTTGGTCCTTTTTACTAGTCGGGGTCTTCAACAATGACATCATGAATTTTGGGACCTATTCCTTCACCTATAAGTTTCCATTCATTTCGTGAAGGTGCACTGAATTTTCTTAACACTCTCGAAGTAAACCCATTGTCTGTTCACGCCACATTTTGGTTCATTTAAACTCTCAATCACTTTCGGTGCAATGCGTTTAACTGCAACCTGATCTTAACGCCATGTGAGGGCTGTTTTCGTTATAGTACATATGTATTGGTAAGAAATATAGGTAGTCATCCCTGCATCCCCAATTCACGCTTCTCGAAGATTATGATCTATCTGTAGTAGAATACATTTTGCCAAGCAAAATACTGGGGTTCCATATCTGCTGGGAGCCGGACATTATTTCTTTACATTCGCCGCTCCAACGAAGCCAATGTCAGCTTTTCCTTGAAGCTCACCCGTTCAAACTACTCATAGTGTGTTCTCGCCACTCCTAGGTAGATATGAAAGTGTCAATCACCTGTGGCATGTACACGCCCGCGGGTGTGTTTCATTGTCCAGCGAGAAGTGTTTGACAACTTCGCGATAGCATAGTAGCCTAATATTGTTCATGACCAGCGAGTCGTATTTGTGAAACCCTCCTACCCCCCATGCAACTTTTGGCTTAACCCAAGGTAATGGGGTGCTCGCCGCCGCAGCCAAAAGTAGGCGGATAGCTGATAGATAGATAGATAGATAGATAGATAGATAGATAGATAGACGTAGATAGACAGATAGATAGATAGATCGATAGATAGATAGATAGATAGACAATAGATAGATAGATAGATAGATAGATAGATAGATAGATAGAAGCCAAGGATGCTTGCCGTATTGCCATACGCAAAGAAATCACTCGAATTTAGTATTACATAAAGGCGATTGAGTGCATAGATCATTTTGTCTGTTGGGATCTTAAATGCTCTTTCCTAGATGTAGGGATATTTTCTGTACGTTTTTTTGCGAACATAATGACTTGATTACGAAAAAAAACGTTTTCTCTTCATCGATGCCCGTGAGCGAACGCAGAAAGCGGAATCTTTCAAGGTTTAATTTCATTTCGGTCATCAATGAAAGAAAGTGCATCATTGCACGTAGGAAACCATTCTTTTGAGCTAGAAGATCAAAGAAAAAAATATTGTGCTTACTAAACGCTTTTCAATGCGTTCAAACGTTCAAGTAAAGGTAGTAGGCACCGCTTCAAGATGTATGCAGCGGAAAAAAATATTTATAATACTGAAGTTAATTTTTCCCACCATTTCGGAAATATTCTCTTCTTGACGATGATATTTTTAACACGATAATAAATGTCACTAAGACAACGAAATGAGATATTGGCATTATTGTATTGCGTTTTCTGACACTAAGTGATTTATGAAATAGATCACTTTACCAGCACCTGTTGGAAAATAATCACTCATTTACACAATGTCTAAATGATCGTCGATCATCGTTAGGGCAGATGAATGTGCTATTAAGGCAAGAATTATTGTATGTGTTTCCGATGTCTTCTCGTACGTCAAGCGCATAGCACCTTATTGTCGAAGTGTCCTGACTGCTTCAGTACAACTAACTCGCTTCGAAATGGAACGCACTTTTTAACACTAACATAGCGTTAATAAGCGTTCTCTGCGGCAGCTTTGAATACATAGCGCATCTTAGTTCGGTTGGAAGTTAAATGTGTCAACCTGATTGCTTAGGCAAAGATAACTTTTCTAATGCCGGTGAGTAGGCCACTGGGTCATGAATTAGTCACATATGTATTTTATATTTTGCTAATTCGATAAACTTGCTCATTGTTTGTATTATTCTAAATACACACCAGTCAAAAACTGGCCTTGCGTTTAAATAATAATTCACTAAACTACAACATAGCTCAGCTCCACTTAATTCAAAACAGATATTGTGACGCGGCTGTGTCGATGAAAAAGACTGGATCTGTGGTTCTATACAAGATGAGCCAGCTTCTCGGGCAGCCCGAGATAACTCTATGGTCTAACAGTAGAGCTCTACGATCCCGCTATGGTTGGTCCGAGCTTCCTCTACGGCGGCCATAGACGTCAGGCTCTGCCTAGGTGGCACTGCGAAAAAATGCCGCCACCAGCCCCCTCACCGCTGCACTGATTCTAAAAATGTTCTGTGAAGAGAGCCGTCCGCAGCCGAAAGTGCTTAAGCCATGTTTTGTCGATGATCATGCATGGTTTTCTGAAAGTTTAGGACCTGGCAAGCTTTTTTCGTCAATCAAACCTCGCTTCAGAAAATTTGCAAGCTCCTCAAACGAACTGCGGGTACATTGAAAAAGATGTTTCTGTTATTTTCGGCGTGCAGCACCTCGCAATTTAAGGGCAATCCAGCTTCGAATAACATTTGAATTCGATACAAGCACTGTGCCGTGCGTTCTGTAACGCCTAAACACGTTAAATTTGGGCTTACACATGACGCCAAAAAATCAACACTGCGATAAATGTATCTTAAGATCAGTGGTACGAACGTGGCTTTATCAGATGACCCTGGTGATTTCAGCCTTTGCAGTTACGTTCTTAGTATATATATCTCGCTACCTGTGCCTTGTGAATATCGTTACACGTAGGCACGACACAATTCCTCGTAAAATGTGTCGTAGAAATATACATGCAAACATGAACGAACATGAGCGAAAGGGAAAGCAGAGATCTTAGCTGCAATGCTGAGGTAGCGTACATAATTTTCGAGCATGGCAGAAGCTGATCATGAAAGGAAGGAAATTTTAAATGTTTCAACGGCTGTGTCAACAACGAAACCAAAAATTTTGAGTTCTGGTGCGTTTGAACTCACACATATAAATCCGTCCACCCCAGGCCAAGCGCTTATCCAGAACCGGAGCCCTAAAACAAAAAACCCAGAATATTGGCTGTGTTCAAATTCTTAGAGAGCACTTAAACCGTCCATGCAGACAGCTTAGAAGACAGTATCGAGCACATGCTGTTCGAGAAATGGAACAGGTTTGGATGGATTGATGGACAAACGGCGGACGGATGGACGGACGGACATCTATATGTCCGTCCGTCCGATAGATGGAGTGATGGATGTATTGATGGATGGATGGATGGATGGATGGATGGATGGATGGATGGATGGATGGATAGATGGATGGATGGATGGATGGATGGATGGATGGATGGATGGATGGATAAATGGATGGATGGATAAATGGATGGATGGATGGATGGATGGATGGACGGATGGACGGGCGGGCGGATGGACGGACGGACGGACGAATGGATGGATGGATGGATGGATGGATGGATGGATGGATGGATGGATGGATGGATAGATAGATGGATAGATGGATGGATGGATGGATGGATGGATGGATGTGGCTGTACCCTTTAGATCGGGCGGTGGCATGCGCCACCAAGCCGTAATACTTAATGAACGAAAAACGATATTTATCTCTTTTCCTTTAAATAGTGAGGTTCAGGATTCGTACTTTGCAGTGAAGTGTTTAATTTTCACTCGTGCCTTGACTTTAGCCACCAATCGGATAACCTCCTTCTAGTTATTTCTACCCGCTTAAAGTCCTGCCCTCCCTGATCTTGCCCTCCCTGTCCCTAAACCCCAGTGCTTTGAAAAACTCTGCGCCATCATCCTGAACTAAAGAATGAAGCCCTTCACAGAACATTATCAAGTGTTCGGCCCTTTCCTCTTCCTCTCCACACGCACTGCATACCGAGTCTACCCCTTCGTATTTGTCCCGATATTTCTTGGTTCGCAATACTCCCGTCCTGGCCTCAAACAGTAGATAACTACCCCGAGTATTATCATAGATCCTTTCCTTGGCCATTTCCTGCTTAAATGTTTGATAGATTTCTAGTGCGGACTTCTTAATCATGCCAATTCTCCACATATCGGTCTCAGATTCTTTCACCTTCTTCTTTACCGATAATTCTTCTTGGTTTGGCCCCCTGCTGTTTTTTAAGTATTTACCTAGTCAATTTTCTGGTTCGCTTCCTCCATTTCGTATCGACCTTCTTCATTGTACAAGTAGCTGAATTCCTTCCTAGCCCAACGCTCCGTCCCCCATTTCTCTCAATCGCTTCTCAAATTTTATCTTGTTGACAGCTTCCCTGCCCTCAAATGATGTCCACTCCATATCACCTTGTACTCTCTGATTTGGTGTATTCCCGTGAGCTTCTAAGGCAAGCCTACCTGTTCCACGTTGCTTAATTTTCAATCTTGCTTGAACTT
The DNA here is from genome assembly GCA_013436015.1 of Rhipicephalus annulatus. Taxonomy (NCBI): domain Eukaryota; kingdom Metazoa; phylum Arthropoda; class Arachnida; order Ixodida; family Ixodidae; genus Rhipicephalus; species Rhipicephalus annulatus. Next base: position 311,720 of record WOVY01012912.1, read on the forward strand.
CTGATCTCATGCACAAGACCACATTGCCGAACGTCAGACAAGAAACCATGACCCCTTTCCATATTCCTCTCACAACATCATACCTATTGTAATTTCACAGTGCCCTGTTTTTCATTACCGCTGCATTGCTCTTACCTTTAGTCGTCAGGTATATTTCGTGTTCCCTTAGGTACTCGGCCTCATTGCATATCCATACGCCAAGATATTTGTATTTAGCTGTAATCTCTAGCGTGACCTCCATGTATTCTAAGCTAACTACGTTCATTGTAATTAAATGTCATGACTGCTGATTTTTCTTTACTGCATCTGAAATCTAACCTACATCTCTCATTACCGCAGATGTCCACCAATCTCCGCAAATCGTTCTTGTTGTCAGCCGTTAGCACTATATCATCTTCGTACATCAATGCTGGTAGTGCCTGTTCAATGAGTTTTCCTTGTTTGACGGAAGAGAGGTTAAAGCCCAGTCCACTTCCCTCTAATTTGGCCTCTAATCCTTGTAGGTACATTATGAATAATAAGGGTGACAGGGGAGACCCCTGCCTAAGCCCCCGTTTTAACTCTGTAGGCTTGGGTACCTGTTTTTCCCACTTTATAATTACCTTGTTACCTTTATAGATATCCTTGATAAGATGAGTGACTACATCTTTCACCCCTAGTGTGTATAGTATTCCCCACAGTTCCTCTTGAAGCACGCTATCGTACGCTCCCTTGACAACTAAAAATGCTAGCCACAGGGGCCTGTATTTCTTTTCTGCTATTTCGATGCACTGCGTCAGTGAGGACAGATTGTCTTCTAACTTCCTGTGTTTCCGAAACCCGATCTGCAGTTCCCCCAGCACCCCTCATCCTCTATGCATGCCTGCAGTCTTGCCGTTATAATGTGCATCGCCAGCCTGTAGACCACTGATGTCACTGTTATTGGACGGTAGTTGTTTAAGTCAGCTTTGTCCCCCCTTTTTTATAGATCATGCTCATCCAGCTAAGTTTCCGTGCATCGGGGACTTCACGATTGATTATTTTTTTGCTCACTGCCTCTCTCAAAGCCTGCTTAGACTTCGGACATAATGTCTTTATCAGCCTAATTGGAATGCCATCTGGGCCTGTTGATGTACTACTAGGAACCCTCTTCTCAACCCTTTCCCACTCTCATTGTGAAAATGGAGCCATTGCGCCACTCGATTTATCCTTGTCTATTGTGGTGCCTAAAGCACTTCTTTGCTTGAAATTTTTCTGTCACTCTTGTTCTAATATATTCAATAGCTTGGTCCCCTTCTAGCCTAGCATCTTGAGCTGTATTTATAAACCTCTGCTATAGGCTCGTCTCATTTCTTAGGAAGTTTAGATGGTTCCAAAACTTCGCAGCTGCTTTCTTATCTTTTTTATGTACTTCTGCGAGCCACTGAGCTCCCTTTCTTCTAATCTTTCATTGATCCTAAGCGTTGCATCCATTCGAAAGCTTCGAAAGATTTCCCATTTTCTTTGAAGATCATATATCGGTTCACCCCACTGCTTAGCATGTCTGTGTTCCCTAGAGGCTTCCTGACGTTTTGCTATGGCTCTCTTAACTTCCTCATCCCACCAACTTTTGGGTTTGTGTCTTCTTTTCCGGGGTGACTTGTCACGTGTCTTTGCAAGCTCTAGCTCAAACAGTCTAATTAGATTCGTGTATGTCCACACTGATTTATTATCGTCAGTGATTACTTTCTCAATTTGTTTAGTAGCTATATCTATTTGCCTTTCTGAATAACAATTTTCCTGTAGTTGCTCAATTTATCTCCTTCCTCACTTTCACTGCTCTTTGAAACTTAGTTTGATATGTTTGAGATTACTACCCAGACTTCTGGAGCACCTTCACCTATGTACATTCCCCTGAGCATATCATACATCCTATGTGACATCAGTACGTAATCTATCGTCGACTGCAGCCTTCCTACTGCCCGCGTTATTTGCCCTTCACACTTCCCGGTACTGTTGAAAATGAACAAATTATGCCTTTCACACATAGCCATGATCAATTTGCCTGTTGGGTTAGTATACCCATCTATATCTTCTATGTGCGCATTCATAACACCTAGTATAATTATCTCGCACTCTCCTGCTAACTCCTGAATGTCATTTGATATACGCTCTACCATTGCCTGGTTTTCCTCTCTGAGGAAAGCCGGCTTCTACGCGACAAGGTGCCACCTCGCGCCGCGAAAAAAAACAGCTAAAATATGCAAATCTAAAGATTGTTTTTTATGGCTTATTTTGTGTTCAAATTAAAAAAAACAAACGTTAGTCACATTGATTATGTGATGAAGTGTCTACTTGTGTGCAGATGACCATTACGGCGAGATCCGACATATCTGAGTGAATTGTTGAGTCGCCATCTTGTTTAGACAGAAAAGTAGCCTGCATCGTATTTGTCTACGATGCGGTCTTCTCGGAGCTGTCTATTTGCCTTCTACGAGATAATTGGAGTGGGACTTAAAATGGCTGCCGTCCATTCAGCTGTCTATTTACTCGTCTATGGCGAGTATTGAAACATAACCAATGTTCTAATATTCAAGTACGAATCCGACAGGAACCCACGCGCTGTCCAATATTCTTTATTCAGAAAGCAATTATTCGCAATATGGCTCAGCAACGACTGCCACAGAGTTCCCTCTAATAGAAATAATTAGGAAATCTGCGTTTCGCTTACAATCGAAGCACTGATAATTGCATTGCATTACGAATCATTTTGGCAGTAGATGTATGAGGAGACTTAGTCACTTATATGTGTTCAACTCTTTCTTTCTCACCTGTAATTCAAAATTTCGGGGGAGGCAGGTGTAAACTTGTCATCAATTTTCGATTTCTTGAGTTTATCCTCCTCTTTTTACTTTCATAATTTTAGATTTACAAAAGCGATTTGTCGTTATGTTTCTTCTTTTTTTCAAGAACATTAGGCCAGATGGTGAAATGGTGTGAGTGAGTGCTCTATTGTTTTCACGCCATTTTGACCAACTGCTGTAAGCATCACTGATGAGATTGTAAGTAGTCTTAAAAAAATCAAACTGAAGTAATAGCACGAATGACCACATAAAAAGATTATTTTCTAACTCATTACGAATGAAGGAAAGATTTGATTAAAATATAGTGCATTGTTCGGTGTTGTTCTTGAAAAACTAAAACATCCGTAAAGTGAATAGTGGAAAGAACAAGTATTGGTAATGGGCCCTTGTCTCCATCAAGTTGCACGCATTATAGAAAAAGACAAGGTCTTCATTCTGGGAAGGCCTTTACACTATCGTTCCTTGGAATTAAACAATGCAGGGAATATTTGAAGAATTCCCCTATAATTGGCCAATCCCCTCCATTGGGTACAAACCTTGTGTAGAGAAAAAAATAACAACAACAAGGATAACAACTCCATAAGATTTAGTAAGACCCCCCAATTCTTTGCCCATCTCCCACAGTGGGTATTAGCCACAAAAGAACGTGAACATGCAGAAGAAGGCGATCATTGGTTGGTGTAACTGAAAACTCTTGTTACGTGCAAGCGCTTTTTGAGCTGCAAAGCGGACATTCACTGACGTTCTCAGCCTCATGTCTGAACAATCAAGAGGTCGATTAAGTGAATGCACCAGCTCGCTGAGACAGCCAGTGTCGGTGTGCAGCCTAGAGAAGGAGGAGACGGTCCTGCTTGACGTCAATCCAGCGGTGAGTTTATGTGATGTACACAACCTGCTCACATAGCAAGCTTACGTACAAGAAGTTGCAGACGTTGAAAGATAAACATTGGTTAATGAGCGACCCGTCGTGCTGCTCATTCAGCAGCGCACCTTTTCGCAAAGCAGTGTGTGCGTATTAGGAAGTAACAGAGCGTCTGCTTTATTGGCAGAGACGAAATCAATAGCATAGAAATTCTGAGAATTCCTTACAAATATTTTCACACGCATTCCGCATTGATATTGGGTACCTTCTACAATAACGCCCATAGAATATTTCCTTTGAGAATTACGAAGAATATAAGGCACTGAACAGTCAGAGCTTGTAGGTTTCATGATTTATTGCTGGTGTCCGTGTTTTCCCACCCTCCTATTCAGAATGAGTCGTAAGTGAGTACCAGAATGATGGATAAGCAGGAATGGCGTAGTTTTTGTAAGCACGGGAGCATGGGTTGCTTGACCAGCTGGGGTATGATATGAGCACATGGACGGTAATATGACGCAGAGAGAAAGCCTGCGCTGGTATTTTAGAATTAATAGTTTAGGAAGAGACGAACTTACAGCGGCTCTAATTATTTTGAAGTGCGCCAAATGACGTGCATTATATCGTGCCTTTCACACGTAAAACTAAGTATTTCATTAGTAATATGAATTTTAGGATCTGTATGATAGACGGCCAAAGTTGTTTTTTTTAATTTACTACGAAAACTTGTTTTAAACACAAAGTGCTTTTAGTGAACTGTCGGCACTTTCAGTCTATCTATCTATCTATCTATCTATCTATCTATCTATCTATCTATCTATCTATCTATCTATCTATCTATCTATCTATCTATCTATCTATCTATCTATCTACCTGTCTGTCTGTCTGTCTGTCTGTCTGTCTGTCTGTCTGTCTGTCTGTCTATCTATCTATCTATCTATCTATCTATCTATCTATCTATCTATCTATCTATCTATCTATCTATCTATCTAGCCTCCTACGAGTTTTAGCTCTCCTGGCCGTCGATACCAAACTTGGTATGGCATACCATGACTGCATGAAGAACATATTTGACTAATTATAATAAGAAAATCATGATATGTATGTCATGAATGTCATGATTTACATTTCATAGTCCTGCAGCTCTTGCGGAGGTTTCGTTCCCATGGCATGCTGGAAAGCTAGTATGGTAAAGCGTGATTGCATGGCGAACACAAGTGACAGATCATAACATAAAAATCATGACATGCGTGTCATGTGACAACATGGCTACATGCCACACTCATGATGCGCTCGCGGCCGTTTCGCTAGTGCCAAATATACCAAATTTGGTATCGCAGTACGTGAATGGATGAAGATGATATGTGACTGGTGCGAAATTGATAATCATGAGACGCGTGTCATGTAACAACATGACTACTTGCCAGGCTCATGACGCGCTGGTGGCCGTTTCGCTAGCTTCAGGTATACCAAATCTGGTATTACGGCACGTGAATGAATGACGAAGGTATCATACTGGTGCAAACACGATAAACATGAGATGTGTGTCATGTAAGAACATTGGCTACATTCTACGCTCATGATGTGCTCGCGGCCATTAAGCTAGCTTCAAATGTACCAATTTTGGTATTACGCGGCGCGAACGGACGACATTGGTAAATGACACATCCAAACATGATAATCACGAGATGCGTGTCATGTAAGAACATGACTACATGCCACACTGATGATGTACTTGTGGCTAATTCGCTAGCTTCACGTATGCCAAATTTGGTATTATGTGACCCAATTGATGACGAAGGTATGTGACTGCTGCAAACATGATAGTCATGAGATGCGTGTCATGTGAGAACATGACGGCATGCTACAGTCGAGGCGCCAATACATTTCGACGTGACGCGATGCGGGCGCTCGCTGGCGTTCATTTTGTCGCGTCAAGCCGGCGTTTGTGCACGCCAGGCACTGGACCTGCCATATACTCGCAGGCGGGCGCCGCGTTGTGTTTCTTTGGCGCATGCGCATTTCAGTGCATCCGGCGTCCCTCGTTAACAAAAATAGGGAGACGCAGTGTTGTCTGGCTGACGCATTGGCGCGAAATGCAGCATGTCGCATTTCGCGCCAGTTGCCGTCGGGTCCGCGCCGACGACGCTGGTCGTGCCTGGCGTCAGACTATAGAGTACTCGCGTTTTGCTAAGGTAGCGCTGCTGTTCCCAACGTATGCGCGCTTCAACGCTACATTGGAGTACATTGAGCCCTTCATGACGTGCTTGAAGTCGTTTTGATAGCTCCACACTAACCAAATTGAGTGTTATGTGACGTCAGTAAATAACGAAATACACGACTGGTGGAAACATGATAATCCTGACACGCGTGTAATGTAAGAACCGCTAAAATAGGTTAGATTTCGTTGGCTTCGTTTGAATTGCGAGCGTACACTTGCTCTGTAATCTAAAAAAAACGATCAGTTTTTAATTACTGCGGCAAACTGTTGGCAGTGGCTACTGCATCTTTCCCTTGCCTTAAGTCTACTGCTAGTAGACTATAGTGGCAGTGGCAGGATGGCTTACGACATCGCTCAACTTCACATGTCTGCCAGTGCCGCCCCGAAAGATCATCCTGAAGGAATAAAGCCACCAATGATCTCCTGCAATTTCAGATAATTTTGGAGGCATTTCAAGAACCAACTTGTTAGAGGGAGCATGCTAGTTAGTGCAAAGTTGTTCTCGCTGTCGCACTTACAGGTGCGATGCCCGCTGCTTCTTCTCAACCTTCTCCTGTGGTTTGTGGGCATATCCCTCATCTGGGCTGCATTGAGGATGTTCATGGATTCTTGGGACAGGGAAGAGGAGCACGTACTAGAATGCCTGGATATCTCGGGAATGCTGCTAACACATATGGAGGTGCTGCTCTTCCTAGTCGGGCTTGCGCTGTTCACCATCAGCTCGTGCGGCTGCGTCGGGGCACTGCGGGAGAACACCTTCCTGCTCAGAGTGTACTCCTTTGCACTTACCATTCTTATTGTCGTCAACTTTGTCCTCGGTGTTCTCGTTTACTTCGTGCCAGGTAAGAAAGGGGACCTTTAGAACTCACTAGAAATAAGCACCAAGACACTGACGCTCAAAATGGAGCATAATAATAAGCGTTCTAGAACGAAAAAAAACGTCAGAAACATTTCGCTGTCGTATATATATATATATATATATATATATATATATATATATATATATATTCACAGGTAATTGGTATGAGCCATAACTGTAGCGTGTGAAATCGCTTGAAATAGAGAAAGAACAGGACTTTTGCTTCCTGGTCTCGGCGCGAGCAAGATGTCGATTCATCGCTGTCTGTTATTTCGTTCGTGGCACTGGTGGAGGTGTGGGGTAAATGTGCCTCGGCTGCGGATCTTCAGCCGACAAACCGAGCTACTTGGAGACAGCTACAGCTTCCAAGGCAAGAAGCAGTCGTCGCCTGCGAGGACTATCTCCCGAATATGGTCCTCTCCCTCAGGACGAGATGGCAACTTCGACTACCAGCTAAGCTAGTCAAACCAGTGACACCTATTCTTTTCTCCCGCATGTTTTTCATGCGCCGCAAACACCACGCTCACTTCATAGGAACATTTATGATGATGTTGATGACTGGCTTGACCACTTCGATCGAGTTGCCAACATCAACGAATGGGATGAAGCTCGCAAGCTGCGGAGAGTTTACTTTGAGTTAGAAGACTCTGCCAAAACGTGGTATGAGAATCACGAGGGTTCCTTTGCGACGTGGCAAGAGTTCAGCGGACGATTTCATGATGCGCACCGCAGCACTGAAAGCGAAGAGAGAGCGGAGCAGGCCATCTCATTTCGGAACCAACGACCAAACGAGAGAGTTTCGATGCTTGTCGAGGACATGCTTCGAATCTTCAAGCGTGCCGACCCTGCAATGTCATAGGAAAAGAAGGTGCGGCATTTATAGCGTGGTGTAAAAGAGAAAGCTCTTCGCCGGACTCGGGCGCAATCCACCGACGACTGTGGCTGAGCTCATAAATGAGACAACCACAATGGAGTGTACTCTCCAGCATTCGGTCGTCACAGTATGAACGCCACGACGTGACTACCTGCTGCACGCTCTATCGGGGCTGACAGCGAGAGGCATGCCATCGAAGAGTTCTAAAGAAGCGTCGTGCGGGACGAGCTGCGCCAACTCCAATGCAGCGGCACCCCAACCACCCGTAAGTGCTATCGCAGACATCGAGATCCGACAGGTGGTCACCCCACTCAGCGCCAGCAAAGCCCTGAGGCCCCTGTGCTGACTTATGCGGCGGCTCTACGATCTCCTGCACCACATGTTCCTGATCCCACCATGCGGACAATGTATCAGGCTAGTCATCGATTCCAGGACACTCCGCCACCCGCCTCAAGGTTTCCGACTACACCAACTTATCATCCGTCTCGATCGCGACAGAACGCCGCAAAGGCCAGCGTGTGGCGTACGTCAGATATACACCCACTCTGCTACCACTGTGGCTGGTCCACTCTGCTACCACTGTGGCAAAGCGGGTCACGTCTACCGCCATTGCCAGTACCGCCAACTTGGACTCCGTGACTTTCATCCTGATGATCGGTGCCCACGTTACGGTGAGCGTCCCCGCGAGATTCAAGCGTACCTTACGGGCCAGCAAGCTCCTAGCCTCGGTCAACGCCTCCAATCACAATCACCATCGCCTCGCCGCCCCACGTCACCTAGCGTTACCTCGTCATCTATGCTCCTTTCAGAGGCTGGTCACCGAGTCCCCACAGGAGAAACTGGAAACCACGGCTCCTAGGGGTGGAAGCAGCGTCCCACCGAACTGTCAAAGGGCCTCCCATCGACGCCAAGACCCGGCGAAGACCGTTCTGACTTTCCAGTCATTTCCGAAAGTCATAAGACTGTTTCCGCCGACATACAGTACACGTCGATAATCACGCCGTCAGTGCCCTCGTCAACACCGGTGCCAATTACTCGGTTATGAGCAGCGCCCTGGCATCCCAAACTGAGGAAGGTAACTATCCCTTGGCAAGGAACCCCGTTGCGCACGACAGGGGGCCACCTCATCATGCCGACTAGAATGTGCACAGCCCGTGTTCGCGTCCGTGCTTCGACGTTCACAGGGTCTTTCCTCGTATTACCTTTGTGCTGCCGTCCACTCATTCTGGGACTGGACTTTCTTCGCGAACATGGTGCAGTTATTGACCTACGAGACTTGCAGGTGTCGTTCGAGAAACCGTTTCTTCCTGAACCTAAGAACACCCACTTATCGAAGCCTTCTCTACGTGTATCCTCCGAATCTGTTACTACGCCTCCCTGCAGCAGCCTCTTCATCAACGTTGAATGTGACCAAGACGTCTCTGATGCTGTTTTGCAGAAGGAAATCTGTCTCTACTTTTTGCACAACAAATCTGCGTTGCCCGAGGTTTTGTTCAGCCCAGAAGGAAACAGGTTTGTTTATTAGTCACGAATTTCAGCGAGGAGTATCGCCATCTTAACAAACACACTGTGATCGCATACCTTGAGGATACTGCCGACGTCCCTGGTCTCTCAATATTATCTGCTCTTTCGTCGTGCGATGATTCTGCCATGACATCCGCAAGCACTCTCGACGTAAAGCAGAGTCTATCGTCCGCACAACGGGAAAGTCTTTTGGAGCTACTCCACTCATTTCGGGACTGCTTCGCTACGACTTCGAAAGTGAACCAAAAACCACTTGCCAAGCATCGTATCATCACCGAGTCTACCGAGAGGCCCATTCCACTGCACGCCTACAGAGTCTCGCAAAAAGAACAAGACGTTTACGCCAACAGGTTCAGCAGATGCCCAAGGACGAAATCATCCAGCCATCGACCAGTCCCTGGGCGTCCCCTGTTGTGTTAGTAAGGAAAAAAAGATGGTACCCAGCGATTTTGCATCGACTTCCTAAAGAGATCACGAAGAAAGACTTGTATCCTTCACCACGAATAGATGACTCGCTGGACCGCATTCGCAATGCTCATTACTTTTCTTCCATGCATCTACGCAGCGGCTATCGACAAATATCTGTTGATGAGCGCGACCGAGAAAAGACCGCCTTCATTACTCTTGACGGACTCTACGAGTTCAAGGTCCTTCCTTTAGGATTACGCTCGGCGCCAGCTACTTTTCAAAGAATTATGGACATGGTTCTTTCTGGGCTAAAATGGCAATCGTGTCTTGTGTACCTTAACGATGAGGTCGTCTTCTTGGACACGTTTGAGCGGCACGTCCAGCGGTTACAGGCAGTTCTTCAGGCGATTCTAACAGCTGGACGTTCTCTCAAACCTGAGAAATGCCACTTTGCTTTCGAGGAACAGAAGTTTCTTGGTCACGTTGTCAGCCACGCCGGTATACACCCAGACCCTGAGAAAACGAAAGCTGTTGTCGCCTTTCCTGTCCCAATAAACAAGCGCGATCTCCGCTGATTTCCGGTACAGTGCGCATATTACAGATGCTTGGTCAAAGACTTTCCTAAAATCACTGAACCGCTAAATGAACCTACAAAAGATAACGTATCATTTGTCTGGTGTCATGATCACCATTACGCCTTTGACACGCTACCAGACCATCTCCAAGCCCCACCTGTACTCGGTCACTTTGACGACAACGCTGCCACAGAACTAGACACGGATGCCAGCATGCCAGCAACGTCGGACTTGGAGCTGTATTGTTTCAATGGCAAAATGGCGTAGAGTGCATGATTGCCTATGCAAGTCGAACACTATCATCCGCAGAGAAAAACTACTCTGCAACAGAAAAAAATGCTTAGCCGGTGTTTGGGCTATAACAAAGTTTTGCCCTTATTTGTACGGTCGACCATTCCGGGTAGTTAGCGACACCATACTTTATGCTGGCTCGCCAACCTCAAACATTCTTCCGGTCGTCTAGCATGGTGGAGCCTTCGATAATTTGACGTTACAGTCATTCACAAGTCCGGACACAAACACGCTGATGCTGACTGCCTTTCACGTGCACCAATTAGAAGTACGAACGTGGACGTTGAAGAGGACGATACATTCCTTTTCTCTGTATCAGCAACCCACTTGGCTCAACAACAACACGACGACCTGGAGCTAAGCCCGCTGATTCACTACATCAAAGGCCGAAAAGGCTGCCTTCCTCGAAACTTTGCACGTTCGCTGGCCTAGTTCTGAATCAGGAATGGAGTCCTCTATGAGAAAAATATCGACCATACCCAAGGTTCTTACCTCTTCGTTGCGCCGACCTCGCTTCGGGATGGTATTTTACATGTTTGTCACGACGAACATCCTCCGGACACCTTGGCTACACGCGCACATTGGAAAACATTCGCCGCTCATATTACTGGCCACGGCTCGAGAAGATAGTCAAGCAGTACGTCCGCACATGCCGCGACTGCCAACGCCGTAAGACTCCACCTGTCCGACCAGCAGGACTACTACAGCCTATCGACACGCCGAAAACACCATTTCATCAAATTGGCATTGACTTGCTCGGATCGTTTCCCACGGCTTCCTCGGAAACAAGTGGATTGTGGTTGCCACCGATTATTTAACGCGTTACAGTGAAACAAAAGCCCTGCCCAGAGCTACCATGGCAGAAATAACCCAATTCTTCGTCGCCAGCATTGTACTTCGTCACGGAGCCCCAGCTGTGATAGTTGCTGATCGTGGTAGAGCTTTCACCGCATTTATACTTCAAGTAGTGCTGAGACTGAGTGATACAGAACATCGGAAAACTACGGGTTATCACCCCCAAACAAACAGACTCACTGAACTGTTGAACAGGACCATTGAAGATATGCTGTCAATGTATGTGGGCCATTGATCACAAAAACTGGGATGATATACTCCCTTACGTAACTTTCGCTTACAATACAGCAGTTCAAGAGAGTACAGGTTTCACCCCATTTCGCTTAGTTCATGGTCGAGAGGCCACTACAATGCCCGACGCAATGCGCCTTCCCAACAACCTGGGCATGTTCAACGCGGACGCTGCCTTGTTCGCTCAACACGCCGAGGACGCCTGTAAAATTGCCCTACGCCGTATTCAGGCTCACCAAACTGCCGACGCACGCTGCTACAACCTTACACACCGAGAGGTTGCCTTCCAACCAGGCGATGAAGTTTGAGTGTGGACCCCCATTCGACAGCGTGATCACTCTGAAAAGTTGCTGCGGCGCTTTTTCGGCCCGTACAAGTTCTACGCCGGCTCAGTGACGTTACATACGAAGTTCTCTCTGAGGACACCTCAAGACGTTCCCATCGGTTGCCACAAAGTGATGTGGTGCATGCGTCAAGGCTCAAGCCAGATTTCTCGCGTCAGCAATTGAACGTGGACTGACTTACCATTAATTGACTTTTTTTCACTTTTGTTTCTTTTTGATTGTCTTTTGTCCTAACTCGATCCTTTCTTTATTGAGTACTTCTATGACACCAGCCCATTTTTTGCCTTACAACGCAGTTGTTAGATTCCAAGGTAGCTCCTTTTCTTTCTCATTTTTTTCTACGCTTATCACCAGCATCGAGACGATGCTTTTCGAGGAGAGGGAGTAATGTCACAGGTAACGTAATGGGTATGAGCCATAACTGTAGCGCGAAATTGCTTGGAAGTAGAGAAAGAAGAGGACTTTTGCTTCCTGGTCTGGGCGCGAGCAAGATGTCGATTCATCGCTGTCTGTTATTTCGTTCGTGGCACTTGTGGGGGTGTGGGGTAAATGCTCCTCGGCTGTGGATCTTCAGCCGACAAACCGAGCTCTTCGGAGACAGCTACAGCTTCCACGGCAAGAAGCAGTCACCGCCTGCGAGGACCATCTCCCGAATGCCGTCTTCTCTCTCGAGACGAGATGGCAACTTCGACTACCAGCTAAGCGAGTCAGACCAATGACGCCTATTCTTTTCTCCCGCATGTTTTTCATGCGCCGCAAACACCACGCTCATTTCATAGGAACATTTATGATGATGTTGATGACTGGCTTGACAACTTCGATCGAGTTGCCAACATCAACGAATGGGATGAAGCTCGCAAGCTGCGGAGAGTTTACTTTGAGTTAGAAGACTCTGCCAAAACGTGGTATGAGAATCACGAGGGTTCCTCTGCGACGTGGCAAGAGTTCAGCGGACGATTTCATGATGCGTACCGCAGCACTGAAAGGGAAGAGAGAGCGGAGCAGGCCATCTCATTTCGCAACCAACGACCAAACGAGAGAGTTCCGATGTTTGTCGAGGACATGCTTTGAATCTTCAAGCGTGCCGACACTTGCAATGCCAGAGGAAAAGAAAGTGCGTCATTTATAGCGTGGTGTAAAAGAGCAGCTCTTCGCCGGACTCGGGCGCAATCCACCGACGACTGTGGCTGAGTTCATAAATGAGACAACCACCATGGAGTGTACTCTCCAGCATCGGTCGTCATAGTATGAACGCCACGACGTGACACCTGCTGCACGCTCTATCGGGGCTGACAGCGAGAGGCATGCCAGCGCAGAGTTCATAAGAAGCGTCGTGCGGGACGAGCTACGCAAACTCCAAGCAGCGGGACCCCAACCACCCGTAAGTGCTATCGCAGACATCGAGATCCGACAGGTGATCACCCCACTCGCGCCAACAAAGCCTGATGCCCCTGTGCTGACTTATGCGGCGGCTCTACGATCTCCTGCACCACATGTTCCTGATCCCACCATGCGGACAATGTATCAGGCTAGTCATCAATTCCAGGACACTCCGCCACCCGCCTCAAGGTTTCCGACTACACCAACTTATCATCCGTCTTGATCGCGACAGAACGCCGCAAAGGCCAGCGTGTGGCGTACGTCAGATAAACATCCACTCTGCTACCACTGTGGCTGGTCCACTCTGCTACCACTGTGGCAAAGCGGGTCACGTCTACCGCCATTGCCAGTACCACCAACTTGGTCTCCGTGACTTTCATCCTGATGATCGGTGCCCACGTTACGGTGAGCGTCCCCGCGAGATTCAAGCGTACCTTACGGGCCAGCAAGCTCCTAGCCTCGGTCAACGCCTCCAATCACAATCACCATCACCTCGCCGCCCCACGTCACCTAGCGTTCCCTCGTCATCTTATGCTCCTTTCAGAGGCTGGTCACCGAGTCCCCCACAGGAGAAACTGGAAACCACGACTCCTAGGGGTGAAGCAGCGTCCCACCGAACTGTCAAAGGGCCTCCCTCGACGCAAAGACCCGACGAAGACCGTTCTGACTTTCCAGTCATTTCCGAAAGTCATAAGACTGTTTCCGCCGACATCACAGTACACGTCGATAATCACGTCGTCAGTGCCCTCGTCAACACCGCTGCTAATTGCTCGGTTATGAGCAGCGCCCTGGTTTCCAACTGCCACCTATCCCTTGGCAAGGAACCCCGTTGCGCACGACAGGGGGCCACCTCGTCATGCCGACTGGAATGTGCACAGCCCGTGTTCGAGTCCGTGCTTCGACGTTCACAGGGTCTGTCCTCATATTACCTGTGTGCTGCCGTCCACTCATTCTGGGACTGGACTTTCTTCGCGAACATGGCGCAGTTATTGACCTACGAGGACTTGCAGGTGTCGTTCGAGAAAGCGTTTCTTCCTGAACCTAAGAACACCCACTTATCGAAGCCTGCTCTACGTGTATCCTCCGAATCTGTTACGACGCCTCCCTGCAGCAGCCTCTTCATCAACGTTGAATGTGACCAAGACGTCTCTGATGCTGTTTTGCAGAAGGAAATCTGTCTCTACTTTTTGCACAACAAATCTGCGTTGCTCGAGGTTTTGTTCAGCCCAGAAGGAAACAGGTTTGTTTATTAGTCATGAATTTCAGCGTGGAGTATCGCCATCTTAACAAACACACTGTGATCGCATACCTTGAGGATAATGCCAATGTCCCTGGTCCCTCAATATTATCTGCTCTTTCATCGTGCGATGATTCCGCCATGACATTCGCAAGCACTCTCGACGTAAAGCAGAGTCTACCGTCCGCACAACGGGAAAGTCTTTTGAAGCTACTCCACTCATTTCGGGACTGCTTCGCTACGAATTCGAAAGTGAACCAAAAACCACTTGCCAAGCATCGTATCATCACCGAGGTTACCGAGAGACCCATTCCACTGCACGCCTACAGAGTCTCGCAAAAAGAACAAACGTTTACGCCAACAGGTTCAGCAGATGCCCAAGGACGAAATCATCCAGCCATCGACCAGTGCCTGGGCGTCCCCTGTTGTGTTAGTAAAGAAAAAAAAGATGGTACCCAGCGATTTTGCATTGACTACTGAAAGAGATCACGAAGAAAGACTTGTATCCTTCACCACGAATAGATGACTCGCTGGACCGCATTCGCAACGCTCATTACTTTTTTTCCATGGATATTCGCAGCGGCTATTCACAAATATCTGTTGATGAGCGCGACCGAGAAAAGACCGCCTTCATTACTCTTGACGGACTCTACGAGTTCAAGGTCCTTCCTTTAGGGTTATGCTCGGCGCCAGCTACTTTTCAAAGAATGATGGACATGGTTCTTTCTGGGCTAAAATGGCAATCGTGTCTTGTGTACCTTAACGATGAGGTCGTCTTCTTGGACACGTTTGAGCGGCACGTCCAGCGGTTACAGGCAGTTCTTCAGGCGATTCTAACAGCTGGACTTTCTCTCAAACCTGAGAAATGCCACTTTGCTTTCGAGGAACAGAAGTTTCTTGGTCACGTTGTCAGCCACGCCGGTATACACCCAGACCCTGAGAAAACGAAAGCTGTTGCCACCTTTCCTGTCCCGATGAACAAGCGCAATCTCCGCTGATTTCCGGTACTGTGCGCATATTACAGACGCTTCGTCAAATACTTTCCTAAAATCACTGAACCGCTAAATGAACCTACAAAAGACAACGTATCATTTGTCTGGTGTCATGATCACCATGACGCCTTTGACACGCTACGAAACCATCTCCAAGCCCCACCTGTACTCGGTCATTTTGACGACAACGCTGCCACAAAGCTACACACGGACGCCAGCAACGTCGGACTTGGAGCTGTATTGGTTCAATGGCAAAATGGCGTAGAGTGCGTGATTGTCTATGCAAGTCCAACACTATCATCCGCAGAGAAAAACTACTCTGCAACAGAAAAAAATGCTTAGCCGGTGTTTGGGCTATAACAAAGTTTTGCCCTTATTTGTCCGGTCGACCATTCAGGGTAGTTAGCGACACCATTCTTTATGCTGGCTCGCCAACCTCAAAGATCCTTCTGGTCGTCTAGCACGGTGGAGCCTTCGAGAATTTGACGTTACAGTCATTCACAAGTCCGGGCGCAAACGCGCTGATTCTGACTGCCTCTCACGTGCACCAATTAGAAGTACGAACGTGGACGTTGAAGAGGACGATACATTCCTTTTCTCTGTATCAGCAACCCACTTGGCTCAACAACAACACGACGACATGGAGCTAAGCCCGCTGATTCACTACATCGAAGGCCGAAAAGGCTGCCTTCCTCGAAACGTTGCACGTTCGCTGGCCTAGTTCTGCATCAGGAATGGAGTCCTCTATGAGAAAAATTTCGACCATACCCAGGGTTCTTACCTCTTCGTTGCGCCGACCTCGCTTCGGGACGTTATTTTACATGTTTGTCACGACGAACATCATCCGGACACCTTGGCTACACGCGCACATTGGAAAACATTCGCCGCTCATACTACTGGCCATGCCTCGAGAAGACAGTCAAGCAGTACGACCGCACATGCCGCGACTGCCAACGCCGTAAGACTCCACCTTTCCGACCAGCAGGACTACTACAGCCCATAGCCACGCCGAAAACACCATTCTATCAAATTGGCAATGACTTGCTCGGATCGTTTCCCACGTCTTCCTCTGGAAACAAGTGGATTGTGGTTGCCACCGATTATTTAACGCGTTACAGTGAAACAAAAGCCCTGCCCACAGCTACCATAGCAGAAATAACCCAATTCTTCGTCCCCAGCATTGTACTTCGTCACGGAGCGCCAGCTGTGATAATTACTGATCGTGGTACAGCTTTCACCGCAGTTATACTTCAAGTAGTGCTGAGACTAAGTGATACAGAACATCGGAAAACCACGGGTTATCTCTCTCAAACAAAAGGACTCACTGAACTGTTGAACAAGACCATTGCAGATATGCTGTCAATGTATGTGGCCATTGATCACAAAAACTGGGATGATATACTCCCTTACGTCCCTTTCGCTTACAATACAGCGATTCAAGAGAGTACAGGTTTCATCCCATTTCGCTTAGTTCATGGTCGAAAGGCCACTACAATGCTCGACGCAATGCGCCTTCCATACAACCTGGGCATGTTCAACGTGGACGCTGCCTTGTTCGCTCAACGCGCCGAGGAGGCCCGTCACATCACCCTACGCCGTATTCAGGCTCACCAAACTGCCGACGCACGCTGCTACAACCTTGCACACCGAGAGGTTACCTTCCAACCAGGCGATGAAGTTTGGGTGTGGACCCCCATCCGACAGCGTGGTCACTCTGAAAAGTTGCTGCGGTGCTACTTCGGCCCGTACAAAGTTCTACGCCGGCTCAGCGACGTTACATACGAAGTTCTCCCTGAGGACAGCTCAAGACGTTCCCATCGGTTTCCACAAAGTGATGTGGTGCATGTGCCAAGGCTCAAGCCAGTTTTCTCGCGTCAGCAATCGATCGTGGACTGACTTACCAATAAATGACTTTTTTTCACTTTTGTTTCTTTTGGATTGTCTTTTGTCCTAACTCGATCCTTCTTTATTGAGTACTTCTATGACACCAGCCCATTTTTTTTGCCTTACGACGCAGTTGTTAGATTTTTTTTCTCATATTCTTCAACGCTCATCACCAGCGTCTAGACGATGCTTTTCGAGGAGAGGGAGTAATGTCACAGGTAAGGTAATGAGTATGAGCCATAACTTTAGCGTGAAATCGCTTAAAATAGAGAAAGAAGAGGACTTTTGCTTCTTGGTTTGGGGGCGAGCAAGGCGTCGATTGGTCGTGGTCTGTTATTCCGTTCCAAGTGATATATATATATATATAAATATATATATAAATATATATATATATATATAATATATATATATATATATATTGTTACGGAAAAGAAGAGACGCCGTAACGACGAGGCTGGGGATTAGATATATTCCAAACCAGCGGTAATGGCGTGCCTGGTTCACCAGCGATCGAGCGGAGACAACCCTTCGTCTTCCTCGTCAGGCACACACGCGCGTCGCCCCCTAGAATATCAGTATACATGCATGTAGCATAACCCCCGGCGGCGCAAGCGCCGTCTCGGCGCATTTAGATGTCAACGTCACTAGGAGAGTTGTAGGGCTTCAAGCGCGCAACATGTACAATATCGGTAGCCTGTTGGGCACATGAAGACAATGGGGTGGCAGGACCAATTTCATATGTTACAGGCGTAACCACACGGAGGACACGGTATGGGCCTGTGTAGCGAGCAAGCAGTTTTTCTGACAAGCCGACTTGACGGGTCGGAGACCAGAGCAGTACCAAAGAACCGGGTGGAAAGTGTACGTCGCGGTGTCGTTGGTCATACAAGCGCCGTTGCTTCTCTTGAGAGGTAAGAAGGCGAGTACGGGTGATTTCGCGTGCGTGAGCGGCCCGAGTGATAGCGTCCATGGCATATTCACTGGTAGGTACTCCAGGAGACGGTATGACAGTGTCTAGAGGCAATGTTGGTTCTCGACCAAACAGCAGAAAAAATGGAGAGTAACCGGCAGTGCCATGGCGCGAAGAATTGTAGGCAAATGTGACGTACGGCAATGCGAGATCCCAGTCAGTGTGGTTGGTAGAAACATACTTAGCGAGCATGTCTGTAAGAGTTCGATTTAGGCGCTCCGTGTGTCCATTGGTTTGCGGGTGGTATGACGTAGTCAGCTTGTGTCTCGTTTTACAGGACTGCAAGATGTCGGCTATGACCTTCGACAAAAAGGTGCGGCCACGGTCTGTAAGCAGGTGCCGTGGGGCTCCGTGTTGCAAAATCACGTCCTTGAGGAGGAAGTCGGCGACATCTGTGGCGCAGCTTGTTGGGAGAGCTCGTGTGATGGCATAACGCGTGGCGTAGTCGGTGGCCACGGCTATCCACTTGTTACCCGAGGAAGACAAGGGAAAAGGGCCAAGTAGGTCCAAGCCAACGCGGAGGAACGGTTTCTGACGGAATATCGAGTGGTTGAAGGCGTCCGGCGGGAAGTGTCGATGGCGTTTTGCGGCGCTGACATTTCTCACAAGCCGCAACGTACCTTCTGACTGAGCGTGCAAGCCCTGGCCAGTAGAAGCGTCGGCGTATTCGGTCGTAAGTGCGTGACACACCAAGGTGACCAGCAGTCGGAAGGTCATGAAGTTCATGTAGAACTTCCGAACGAAGGTGTTTCGGAATGACAAGCAGCAGAGCCGGTCCATCCGGCTCAAAACTTGGCGGTATAATACACCATCGTGGAGCACGAACGAGCGATAGGACTGACTGGAAGATGGTGATTCGAGGCTCTCAATGATAGCACGCAAGGATGCATCATAGCGCTGCTCGTCACCGATGCATGTCACTTGCGAAAGGGAAAAGACGCAAGGCTCGGTGTCGGTGTCATGCATAGTGCTCGACTCAGCGACCGGGTAGCGCGACAGGCAGTCTGCGTCCTGATGTAGGCGTCCGGACTTGTACGTCACCGTAAAGGTATACTCTTGGAGTCGCAGAGCCCAGCGCCCGAGCCGGCCAGTAGGATCCTTCAGTGACGTAAGCCAACATAGCGCATGATGGTCAGTTATCACAGTGAAATTAGTGCCATATAAATATGGACGGAACTTTGAGACTGCCCAAACAAGAGCAAGACATTCACGCTCCGTAATAGAATAGTTGCGCTCAGCAGCTGTGAGGAGGCGGCTAGCGTAGGCGACAACTCGGTCGTGTCCCCGTTGGCGCTGGGCTAACACGGCTCCGATTCCGTGACCACTAGCATCGGTTCGAACTTCCGTCGGAGCGAATGGGTCAAAGTGAGCCAATATGGGTGGAGTCGTCAGTAGCGTGATTAGGTGAGAAAAAGCAGCAGCTTGGTCGGTACCCCACGTAAATGTGACGTCTTTCTTTAGAAGCTCTGTGAGGGGTCGAGCGATGGTTGCGAAATCTTTCACAAACCTTCTAAAATAGGAGCAAAGTCCTACAAAACTCCGGACGTCTTTGGCTGACTGGGGTACAGGAAAACTGGTGACTGCACGAATTTTCTCGGGGTCCGGCTGCACACCAGAGGCGTCGACAAGGTGGCCCAACACTGTAATTTGCCGGCGTCCGAAGCGGCACTTCGACGAGTTCAATTGGAGGCCTGCAGTGCGGAATATGTCGAGAATAGCTGACAAACGCTGAAGGTGGGTCTCAAATGTTGGGGAATATACAACGACATCGTCAAGATAACAAAGACATGTTGACCATTTGAACCCTTGCAGCAGAGAGTCCATCATGCGTTCAAACGTGGCTGGGGCGTTGCATAGCCCAAATGGCATAACCTTGAACTGATATAGGCCGTCTGGGGTTACAAATGCAGTCTTCTCTTGGTCTTTTTCGTCGACAGCAATCTGCCAGTAGCCGGAACGTAGGTCTATTGTGGAAAAGTATCGGGCGCCGTGGAGACAATCGAGAGCGTCATCGATGCGGGGTAAAGGGTAAACGTCCTTTTTCGTGATTCTGTTCAGATGACGGTAATCCACGCAGAAGCGCCACGTGCCATCTTTCTTTTTAACGAGCACAACGGGGGACGCCCATGGGCTCGAAGAGGGTTCAATAATTCCTTTGGCTAACATCTTGGTGACTTCTTGTTGAATTATTTTACGCTCGGTGGCAGACACCCGGTATGGTCGCCGATGAATGGGATGAGAATCACCTGTGTTAATACGGTGCTTGACGAGTGAAGTCTGGCCGAGTGGACGGTGGTCGACGTCGAATATGTCGTGGTATGAAGCCAGAAGGCGGCATAGCGCGGTTGACTTCTCAGGTTTGAGGTCCGGGGGCGATCATGGAGCGTAAGGTCGCATCGAGGCACGTGACATCCTGCGAGTGATGTGGGTGCTCGGGACATACGTCTGCCGTAAAACAAGTGACGTGGTCGTCAATTAAGGGCCTTAGTGTGGCGACCGAAATTCCTTGGGGTAGCACTTGTTTTATGAAACCGAAATTGATAACAGGTAAATATGTTCGGTTAGAGGCCATGCTTACGACAGAGTGTGGGACAGTAATGTCACGCGCCAGGAGAACATCAGTAATCGGCGTCACGATATAATCACCGTCAAGCACGGGAGAGGGTGTTGCCAATTCGATGAATGTGAGAGCTTTAGGCGGTATCCGGAAGAAGTCAGTGGTGCACAAGCTGTTCGGGAATTCAGGGTCAGAATCCGAGAGAAGAGGAAGTTCTAGGCAGAGAGTACCGGCGGCACAATCGATGAGGGCAGAATGCGTCGATAGGAAGTCCATGCCGAAGATTAGGTCGTGGGGGCAATTTTCAAGCACCGTAAATAAAACGGGAACATGGCGGCCGGCAATACTAACACGAGCGGTACACATTCCAGTGATGGCCACAGTTCCACCATCAGCGACACGGAGGGCTTTAGTTGCTGCAGGCGTGAGGACTTTTTTGAGCAGGCGACACAGATGAGCACTCATTATAGACACTTGAGCTCCGGTATCGACTAACGCCGTCAAGGAAATACCGTCCACATACACCTCAATCAAGTTCGTATCGGTGGGGAGCGTCAATGGAGGATTTGGATCATTCGCAAGCGATGCAGCACTACCTCCCGGAGCTACATGATCTAGTTTTCCGTCCGAGAGGATCCACAGTTGACCGGCGACGGATAGCGGCGTGGTTGGGGCGATGGGGAACGGCGACGTTGAGGTGGCGGCGAACGAGCAGTGGAGCGGTTGTTGGAGATGTCGGAAGAAAGGTACACACGACTGGGCGAATACCGACGGGAGTCCTCGTACGGTCGATTAGAGGAAAATTGACTCCAGTTTGAGGGCGTCCAAGTGCTGCGGCAGTAGCGGGAGATATGGCCAACTCGGTGGCAGCGGAAGCAGATCGGCTTGTCGTCTGCAGTTCTCCATTCCGCCGGATTGCGGGATCGCGGAATAAAATGTGGTGCATTTGTTGTCATTGGTCTGGAGACGGGTCGGGACACAGAGCAGGCCACAGGAAAGCCAAGCTTTGCAATTTCCTGCCTCACGACGGCTTGAATAACGGAGGACCGGCGGAGGCGTTTCTGCGGCGCCATGATCGAGCGGATGTGGAGGAATGGTGCCGGACTTGACGCCTCAAGCTCCCGTCGAACTATTCGTGTCACGCTGTCCTGCATGGGTGGTGCGGCACCGAGATCGGTGCAAGTGGATGTAACAGCCGTGTTAGGTAGCCGCGTAAACTGAGGCAGAACACGGCGGCTTTTGGCCATTTCGAAGCGACGGCATTCCTTGATAGTCGTATCTACGGTTGTGACGTATGTAGACGAGCAAATTGAAGGCGTCGTCCGCGATACCCTTAGTATGTGGCCTACCTTGGTCACACTCTGTCATTTGCTCGTCGACTTTTCGGCACAACGCGAGGACCATCCTGTATGTAAGAGACATACGACTCTGTTGACGACTGCACACGAGTGGCGAGTTCTTTTCGTGCTTCCATTTGGCGACCGGACGGGTCCCCAAAGATGTTCGCGTAGTCGCTCCTTGAAGGTATCCCAGCTGGTGAGGCTCGGTCTCATGGGCGTCGAACCAGACCCGTGGGGTGCCGTCCAAGTAGAATATTACGTTGGCGAGCATCATGGTAGGGTCCCATCGGTGTGTGTTGGCTAACACGCTCGTACATACGGAGCCAGTAGTCGACGTCGAGCCCAGGTTGTGCGGAGAATGTACCTGGATCACGGGGGGTGGGCATCGTCAGGTATGTAGTGGCTGGAGCTGCAGAGGGAGACGCTGACAGGCTGTTGTCATTGGTAGCCATGCCGGAGACTGAATGGTGCGGCCACTGCGAAGCTTCGTGATGAAGACGGGGAACGTTCCACCTCCACCAAATATGTTACGGAAAAGAAGAGACGCCGTAACGACCGAGGCTGGGATTAGATATATTCCAAACCAGCGGTAATGGCGTGCCTGGTTTCACCAGCGATCGAGCGGAGACAACCCTTCGTCTTCCTCGTCAGGCACACACGCGCGTCGCCCCCTAGAATATCAGTATACA